>JABFEB020000002.1:27531096-27561847 GCA_019775895.2 Stomatorhinus ivindoensis | reverse complement strand
TGTTTAAATACAAAATGTGAGTTGTGGACGCCAACATTTAGATAATGTTCAGGTAAATAAGCTTATTCAGTTTGTTTGGGTTGAAATAAGCTATGAGAATAAATGTTACAAAACTAAGTAGCTCTCGACCATTTTCATTTTGTAAAAGTAGCTCTCAGAGGTAAAAAGGTTGGAGACCCCTGCTCTATATATACACTGATTAGGGAGAGCTTAGTGGGTAGTTTATTTCATTTGCTCTGTGAAAAAAGATCATATAAAATCTTTTTGGATGAAATGGTTAAATCAAACGAACGGTAGGCTCATTTTAGGCTCAGATATAAAAGTATGTTTTTATTGTAAGTGGAAGAAGATAGTGTAGTGTGTGTTGTTAGTTCACATTGTGAGAAGAATCCATTCCTCCATTCTGGACATGGTGGCACGGAGCTGTGGAACCTCACTGCAGCAAACCCTCACTGGGGACACACTATGGGTAAGCCTTGCTTCACTGTGTGTCTTTGGACATGGGAGGAAACACACTTAGAACATGTGACCCACAAAGCAGAGGGATTTGAGCCCCCACTCCTTGAGGTGGAGAAGGGGGGTCATAGTGCTAACCACTGTGCCACCATGCAACACCGACTTAAAAGAAACAGGAAATGAACATTTACGCCTCCATGACAGATCATTTATGACGAAGGGCCGCTGTATATCTTTGCCAAGACAGAAGAGATTCGCAGGCAGTGGATACATGGGCTGAAGCAAGGTCAGTGAAGCCAAGTGGACAGTGATGAATTTGCCCTCGTCTGGGTGTGGCAGAAAGAAGCCCAGCCTCTCCCATGCTCTAATGCCCCCCCCCCCCTTTTCTCATGCCTGTCTCACACAAGAGGTGAAGTACAATAAGGACCTGCTGCCCAAGTATCACCCCTGCTTCTGGGTGGATGGCGTCTGGCTGTGCTGTCATCAGGAGGTCAAGCAGGCCATGGGCTGTAAGGTGCTGGAGACACGCAGCACTGGTCAGTGCTTCTCAGATCTTCACGCTCCACCCCTATCCTGCACTGTTTCATGTGTCTGTGCATGTTTATATTGACATTTGTTTCTATTAGTTACATAAACTCCTGTTACTCATTGGCTGAATTTCACATCACCTTCTCCAACATAATAGGAACAAAGAAACTCAAGCAGAACCAAGCAGATATTATTAGACTGAAGACCACTTCACTGGCTCCAGAAGCTTTTCTGTTTTTTTTGTGAAAAAATTTACAACACACTTAAAATATTTTTTTAAATGTTTTCAAAATACATTTTATTTAGGAAATCTTGCAATGTGCTGAATTAAAATCTACTGTATACAGATTTCTAGTTGCATCACTGTATTTGAAAGTGTGTGATGTTCGTTCAGCCTTCATAACATTTTATGTAATAAAGACTACTCAAAAGACTAAAATGTACACACTTAGAAACAACGTACTGTGTAATAAATATGATTGAGATAAAATAAGCTGCTGAACCATAAATTTTCACGGCGCTAGTGGGCGCCATTTTAAAATGGGTTCTCCCTCTCTTTCTGTGAAGGATTCTTAGCCCAGCATTCTGTTTCTCTTTCTGTGAAGGATTGTGAGCCCAACATTCTCTTTCTCTCCTTCTATTTCTGTGATGGATTATCAGCACAGCATTCTCTCTCTCTCTCTCTCTCTCTCTCTCTCTCCTTCTGTGAAGGATTCTCAGCCCAGTATTCTCTTTCTCTCCCTCTCTTTCTGTAAAGGATTCTCAGCCCAGCTTTCGCAGCGTAAGCCCAGGAAGCCGCTACCTCCAACTCCAAACCAGGTTGGTCTCATTATATTTAAACCTTGAAAAACACCCTTGGATCAGTCCCCTGGTCACCTGACATCCCATCCCTCGCCTTCTCCCTGTCACACAGGAGATGAATTCAAGGCCATTGCCCCTCCAGCCGTTGCCCCCAGAGCCCCCTCAGCCTGCCACGTCTTTGGAAATGAAAGTCATCGCAGAGTATGATTATGTACCTCAGAGCGAACAGGACCTGGAACTGAAGAAAGGAGAAGAGTACACTGTCTTGGCGAAGGATAGTGCCAACTGGTGGAAGGCAAAGGATAGATATGGGTGGGTGTGGGCTCCATGTCAGCAGATAGCCAGCATGAATGCATGATGGTGCTGGTCCTTCCAACACACCTTGGTGTTAATGACGTCATTTTGATGACCTTTGTTCCTGTAAAAAGTCAGGAACAAGTCTGGATCTGGTATGCGGTAATGAACTTTCTCCAGTAAGAAACGAACCAAAGAGGTTAACAGATGATCATACACATAAGAGTTTCCACAGGAAATGGCAGTAGTTACTATTAATGGAGATCAGTATCTGATGGCATAAAGTTCTACATGGTACTTGAATAGAATATAGATGTTTTCAAACACATTTACAGACTATGAGGGAGAGTCTGGTATTTAATTAGATAAACATTTGGCAGTTAACAGCTGTAAATTTCTACCTAAAGAGACAGATTATCGTATCTTTTTGCTTTCCAAAAATGTATAAATTCTCCCTTGATCATCTAAGCATGACCCCCTTCTGAAACAGTCAACTCTACAGTGAATTTCAGAGTAAGGGTACTCTGAAACTGTATTGGATGACTGCAAAAGCACAGATCTCAGTCCATTTGTTGGTACTAGACATTTGTTAAATGTTTAAAGTATTAGAGTGAAGCAAAGGACTTAGACTGACTTTGCACAGGTAAGGGTGTCATTTGCTTTTTTTGTTTTTTTTTCTACAGAAATGAGGGCTACATTCCGAGCAATTTCGTCAATGAAGTTCATAATGGACTCGAGCAGTTTGAGTAAGTAAGACCATTTGAAACCCTCTCGCCAACAACCGAACACCCTAAGCCAACCCTCAGAAATTTGCTAAGCAGTTCGATGGTGCCCTGAAAACGACAGACAAAGGTTGATTTACATAAGATCATGAGGCAAAGATCTGGGTACCAGATATTTTGTGTCTAGTTAAAGTCAATGGTTGTTCTGCTAAAAGTGCGTTATAGTCAATGCACATAGAAAAAACACCAACGGACTTCCTCCTGCCCTTACTCACTCTGCAGATGGTACTGCAAGAACACGAACCGCAGCCAAGCAGAGAACCTGCTGAGGAAGGAGGTAAGCGGGCAGCCTGTGGGCTCCCTCATCTCCCATCACGACCCTGTTTTGGTTCTTCATTAAGTTGTTCTCGCATATGGAAGTGCAGACGTGCATTTTTTTTCATTCTCTTCCTGTTTTACATTGCCAGCTTGCTAGTTTATCATTTAGCTACTGGCGTCAGCTTTGCCAGCTTGCAGGAAGACCGGCTGAGGATCAACAGCATAGGGAATGGAAATATGGATGACTGCATGCTAACAGCAGCAATAATAACTCATAAACAGTACTTTTAATATAAGCTGCCTCTGCATAACCTGTCTGAGTTAGTAGCTTCTTGAAACGTGTGTTTGTAATTTATGCTGTGTCCCAATTCAGAGGCTACAGCCTTCTACGGCTGCATTCGAAGGCAAATGCAGCACAGCTGTGCGACATGGCTGTCCCCTTTTCAAAGGTTCTTTCAAATGCAGCTTAGAAATGCCTCCTTCTTTTCCCAGGCTACTAAGAATCCACCCAATGAATCCTTCATGGCCCAATCTTTCCCAGGTTTCACAGTGCAGATTTAGAAGGACACCGCCCACAGAGACTACATAGATACAGCCCCTGAATTGGGACACAGCCATGCAGCAGCAGTAAATGCACATGCAGGATAACTGAGGATCACCATCTCACATCAGTCGACCTGTCACATCATCACACACGTCTATCACTGACACTGCCCTTAGAGATGCTGTGAATATGTACATGCCTGCCAAAGCTTCAGGCTGCCTGCACACCACGTTATTTTCATTTGTGCTGCAGAACAAAGATGGCGGCTTTCTGGTACGGGACTCTAGCAAGGCTGGGAAGTACACCGTCTCTGTGTTCAGTAAGGGTGGAGGGTGAGTTCAAAGTTCTGTATGATTATGTATAAGTATATGAGTTTGTATGAATGGGTATGAGCATATGAGTGTGTGTGAATATATCAGCGTATGAGTGCATGTGAGTATGCGAGCGTATGAGTGCATGTGACCATATCTTACTGAGAAACCTGAGCCTGCAAAGACATATAAATCTCTTTATGCAACATCCATGTGTGGTTCCTTGCCACTCTGGGGCTAATGAGGTTCTGGTGAACCTGTTTTATCAGCAGATAACAAGTTATCTTTTCTTTGGAACTCTGCCACACGCCATGTTGACACCTGAACTGTCATGTCCTGCTTCTGAAATGTTACTCTTCTCTCTCTGGCCTTCAAGCGATGCAGCTCCTGCATGCAGACACTACAACATTTGTACGAATCAGCAGGGCCAGTTCTACCTCGCTGAGAGGCACAACTTCGACACGATACCTGATCTCATTAAATACCACCAGCACAATGCCGCAGGTTGGATTCCTCACGGAGCCGCTCCTGCATCTCTCTCACCTGGAACTCAAACTATGACAGATAACGTCCTTTTGTAATGATGATGTTGGTGACCACATGGCTGCGTGTTCTTGTGTTTATCCAAAGGAATGGTGAGCAGGCTGAAGTATGTTGTGTCAAACAAGACCCAAAATGCGCCGTCTACAGCTGGCCTTGGATATGGTGAGTAAGGCATGGAAGCCAAATTGTCATGGTCAGAAGGATGGGTGACCCTGCCTGTTGCTTAACTGCATGATTAGACTCTGAAGAACAGCAAACACAGCATTTTGTGCCTTGAGCTGTAGGGGGCTGTCCCATGCACTGCCTGATCTAAAACATTCATCACAAGGTATTGATATTGACACTCATTTCATGTGTGCTTCTGCTGACTTCAGGGGTCTGGGAGATTGACCCACGTCACCTGATCTGCATTAAGGACCTAGGCTGTGGGCAGTTCGGGGTGGTGAAGTACGGCAAGTGGCAGGGCCAGCATGACGTGGCCATCAAGATGATCAAGGAGGGCTCCATGTCAGAAGATGACTTCATTGAAGAGGCTAAAGTCATGATGTAGGTCTTGTGCACTCCTTAAGGTGACACTAGAGTGTGCGCATTTTGGGGGTTATAGTTTATAGATTTTTCAGCATTTTCACAACAAAATATTTAGGGGTATTTTGTGATTGAGTTTCTTCCAGGGCCACAAGAGCCCTAATCTGTGAGATCAGGGTGAGGATTTTTGCTGTTATCTACTACGCTATCTGCCTTGACAATGAACCTGACTGGGTGCAGCAACATCATCTCCCAGGATGCGGAAGGTATTCCTCTTTTATTGGGCTTCCCTTTGCCAGGAAACTCCAGCATACCAACCTCGTGCAGCTGTATGGCGTCTGCACCAAACAGAGACCCATCTACATTGTCACCGAATTCCTTTCCAATGGCTGTTTGCTGACCTACCTCCGTGAAGTCATGACCCCACATCCCATCCAGCTGCTGGAGATGTGCAAGGATGTGAGCGAGGGCATGGCCTACCTGGAGTCGCAGCAGTTCCTCCACAGGGACCTGGTGAGAGCCACATTGAGGCTTGTAGCTTTAGGCTTCATCTTGCAAATCAGTGGCTCAACTTTGAACCCTTTTAAGTTTACAGCCGAGGTTCATCATTTGCTTCCCATAGGCCGATGATGCTTCTGTGAGCCCTTTTAAATGTTTCTACTCTGTTTTCAGGCAGCCAGAAATTGCTTAGTGGATGGAAATGGAACAGTAAAAGTCACTGACTTTGGATTATCAAGGTATGGCCTTTCGTGGAAAAAAAATGAATAAATACGCCGCTGTACCAGACTTAATCGTCTTGGCAGGTATCCTGGGAATGCCCCTGATGGAATCTTCTCACTCCCACTCCGCACCCATGCCTCCCTCCTCTGCTGTTTCCAGGTACGTCCTGGATGATGAGTACACTAGCTCTGAGGGCTCCAAGTTCCCTGTCCGCTGGTCACCACCCGAAGTCCTCCTCTACTGCAAATTCAGCAGCAAGTCTGACGTCTGGGCATTTGGTAAGTGTCTGTTTGTTGGTAAACTGGGCTACTTTGATACACCCGCAAAATTTTGGAATGCCAGAGTTCCTTAATGTGGTCAAATTATTTCTGAGCAGTGGGTTTTTTTTCCACAAAAGACTGATTTAAAGATTGCTTTTTTCTTCCAAAATCTAATCTAATTTCACAGTAGGACTTAAATCAGGTATGGAGCCCATAAAGGGACATCGAAAGAAAAAAAAATAATGGCAGAAAAAAATTATATTAATATTTAAATAAATAGTCCTTTGGCGAGATCACATAATATTTTTTAATATATTTTTTTAATCATCTTATAAAACTTTAGCATTATCTCACAATACTTTTGCAAGGTCTCGCAATACTTTTCTGTTACCTCACAATGCATATTTATTCATAATTGCACTGCGTGCTGTTAAGAGTAGAATAAATGTACTATAGAACTAAAAGATGTGAACATATCCAGTAAAGTGTGCTTTCAGCAAAAGACCCTGGGGACCATGCACACCATTTAATTTTCAGATTATGTATTTTTTATGCATATTTATTATTAAATGCACCAAGAATTGCAGCATCATGGGTTCACGGTTCAGCCCTGCTAAAGAGTAACTGAACAACTGTACCTGGTTTTTGCAATGCTGCTTGAGCAGACTACATAAGACATGTATTGTTTGCTTGTGTTTTACTTCACTAGGGGTTCTTATGTGGGAAATCTACACCCTGGGCAAGATGCCCTATGAACGCCTTAATAACACCGAGATAGTACCGAAACTCTCCAGTGGGCTTCGTCTCTATCGCCCCCAACTGGCTAATGAGAGAGTGTACAGCATTATGGCCGCCTGTTGGAATGAGGTGTGTGATATTAATTTCTCCCTTACTTGTGTAAGTCTCTGTCAGTCATTCATACAACCACAGATCGAATCCTTCCTTGTTTGACCGTTTTATCTCCCTGACTTGTGTCCTCTTTCAGAAACCGGATGATCGTCCACCTTTTCAAGAACTTGTGTCCATTATTCAGGACTTGCTATATGACCTCCAGTAGCCGGGAATTTCCAAGCATCATCCTTATCAGTCTAGGCGCTATCACCCGTCTACAGCTAGCAGAGTCATCTACCCAAGTGTCCGTCCTACCCAGAGTCAGAGAGACGCATACAAAGACTGTAAAGCCAGAAAACTCCCTGTCAAAGTGACTACTGTGTGCTGTTTAACTGAATGTTGCTAGGGTAGATGCAGCCTGGTTAACTAGGTTTTCATTGTTCAGGAATGTTATCCTTGTTAAAACACCACAAACTGAGGCTGTGTTTGGAATGTCCCCTATATCACGATTGATTCGGCCAATTTGTAGTGCTGTTCAAATTCTGAACTCTACATATCATTCACTATTATTGTGCACTATAAAGTCATCACAAGGCACACCAAAATCTAGTGCATTGAAGCTGTACCCTACATTGGTTTACTTGGACCATCATGCATTGCGGCCTGTCATATGAGTGTCGGAACCAGATTGGAAAAACTTAGCTACACCACACTGCCTAATAGCACCACTGTCTGAACCAGGACCATTAACCACTGTTAAATAGCTCACTTATGAAATACTTGCACATGAACTATAACAACAGTGGCAGAGCGACTGATGCTTAAAAATATTTTAATGTATTTCACTGCTTTTCATGGGTAATATTAATTTACAGTTAATACAGTATACTGAAGATTAGACTATAATACCATAGTTACAACTGCAGTCCCCACAATTCTTGCATAGGTGGTTACAGTACAGACAAGTATGCTGTAAATAAAGTTGTGTCCACATATTTCAGTATTGTTAAGACATATGTCAATTAAAATGTTTACTTAATAGCAACATTGATTTCTGCATCCTGGCGTTTAAGCAACAGAGATAAAAATTATGAATATCCGTCACGTTATCTGGCAGCATAACATCCGCCTAGTGTCCAAAATATATCTGTCTGCCATTATCCCCTAGTGAGTGTCCTACATAGAAAACACTATATAGTGAGTGAATGAACAAGTGGACATTCCAAACATGGCCTGAGAGTGGAATGATGGAATAACCTACTTCTCATTGGTTACTTTAGTTCCCATTAGGGTAAACCAGCCAGTGATCATCAGCACGTTGAAATCTGACAGACATTGGTTTCAAAGCCTCATTTCTCTGACCACTACCATAACCTCTATTAATAAAAACAACAATCACTATGCTTCTGCTGCAAGGAAGTCATGGCCAATACTCAAACCCAAATCTCCTCTCCTATAAAGCAGGCAATGGCCCAAGGCACACCACTTACAGCCTATGGCCCTTCGCAAGCCTCCTTGCATTGCTACCCAATAACAGTAATAACAAATGGAGTACTTGTGTGAATGGAGAACCGTTCCATTGTTAATTCCAGTAGGGATCGTGGAAGTTATATAGGAAGAAGAGCTCATACCGCTTGAGGATATTTATTCAAATATGAGTCTTTACACAGTGTGAATTTTTGAGTTTTCTCTTATATTGTATCAAAATCCCCATATAGATGAGTGAAATGCAGCTTTAGTTGCCATTTGCACAAGTGCGTTGGAATGCTTCTTTTCGCATACCCCGTTATGCACTCCTTTGAGACATACATACACCGATCAGCTGTAATATTAAAACACCTGCATGCACCTTATAGTGTAGGTCCCCCACATGCTGCAAAGACAGTTCTGATCCGAGGCATGGACTCCACAAGACCTCTGAAGGTGTCCAGTGTTATCTGGCAGTTAGAAATTAGCATCAGGTCTTGAAGCCCTGTACGTTGCGAGGTGGGGCTCCCACGGACCAGACTTGTGCAGCAGGTCTTGAAGCCCTGTACGTTGCGAGGTGGGGCTCCCATGGACCAGACTTGTGCAGCAGGTCCCACAGATGCCAGATTTGATTGAGATCTGGGGAATTTGGAGGCCAGGTCAACACATCGAACTATTTTTCGTACTCCTTAAATCATTCCTGAACTAATTTTGCAGTATGCCAGGCCGCATTAGCCTTGGCTGCCCATGATCACCAACTGGCCTTCCGTGGATCACTTTTGGTAGGTACCGACCACTGCATACTGGGGACACCCCAAAAGATCTGCCAATTTGGAATTGATCTGACACAGTTATCTAGCCATCACAATTCGGCCCTTGTCAAAGAAGCTCAGATCTTTACGCTTCCCAATCTTTCTGACTGGACTGAGTGTTCACTTGCCAAATATAAGGGCGCCCTTAGCAGACGCCATTGTAACAACATAACCAAAATGTCATCCACTTCACCTGTCAGTGAATTTAATGTTACGGCTGATCAGTGTGTATGCTGTTGAAGACCAAGCTTGGGATGCGAGTGCAGGGTCACCTGTCCATCCAGCACCCCTGAAGCATTTTTCAGGGGGTTAAGTGCCCAGCAGACGTGTGACTATTCTTCCAATCACAGGCAGTTACATAACCCACTGAACCACACACTGTGTTGTTATTGGGCAGTGATGGGTGTGGTTAACCGAATGAAGACATGAGTTCATGAACTCTCCTCACTGTATATGGTCTTAAAAAAACAATATTTAACATAGAGTAACAGTGGTTCTGTAGGAACTAATTTTGTCTGAACCTCTGCACCTTCAACTGATGTGGCACCTGATTAAGGATTGAATGAGTCTTCACATCACAATGGACTGTCTGGGATCAGCCTGTTCACTCTTCACATCACTCCAGATCATCTGGGATAAGGTTGTGCACTCTTCATATGCCCTTCAGAATAATACGAAATGCAGATGGGAGGCTGACCCCTACTGAAAGGGTGTGTGGATATGGATATCATCAGCAGTTAAGAGGGCATAGGAGGATGGGATGATGATCACTGGGTGTTTGTAAAGACTTCTACTTCTAGCTAGAATAAGTTAAGTCTGTTGGAGCTGTCTGTCAAATCTACTTGTTTTTAACTTTCCATAAAACATAATATTGTCAATTAAAAAATAATATAAAAATGATCATTCTTCATTCTTTGTCTACTTCTTCTTTTGTAGAAGACTAAACATTTCGAAGAAAGAATTTCCTCTGCATAAAGGTGAACCATTTCTGTGTCTTTCTGAAAATTTGTTCCAGTGCTATTGTGAAGAGATTCAAATGTGGCTCAGTATTGTATTTGCACTATTAATGAATGAATGTGGTTTTCTTCCAGAAACATTCCAGTAAAAACTTTTGGTTGAATGCTTTATTCTGTAATGAAGTGCAACAGTAAATTGATTACGCACAATGTGAGTATTCTTGCATTTCAATACACTGCCTGGACCTTTTAACTTATCCATGGTTTATTATTATTACAATAATAATTATTATTATTGTCACGTTCACGGTTGAAGCGTGCCTGGATGTGGGCGGCGTCAGGCAGGCTAGAAGGCAGGCAATCCGGGTATACGGGGTTTATTTACGGACAAACGGGGGTAGACGCTACCAAACATCACAATGACCGATCTCGGGATACGAACTCAGACGCGGACTAAATACAGAAGACTGACAAGGAACAGCGGAATACAATCAAATGGATGCACAACAGGTGGTTTCAATCAGGATTGAACACAGGGAGCAAGGGGGGCGTGGCACACACGAGGCTCGAATGGACGGAGCGTGACAATTATTGTATAATTATATATTATATGCAGTGCATATGGGCACACCACTGGGGGGCGGCGGGGTAACCAAAACAAGGGGGGACAAAAAAAACACATCATCGACGTCTATGTTTTAAAACTGTTCTTGTGCTCTTAACTCACGACCATGCTGTTTAAAATATTTAAGAAACGTAAGACCTGGCCACTGGCAGTAGATGTTATGACGAGCGATGTTGCTGAGATGGGCACCATCTCCTTTACTGGTGAACTTGACTTAGCTGATGATCTTTTTAATAGCTAGAAATGGCCCTACTGCAGGCTACCTTTGGACCACATAAGGTGGACCTGAAAATCTGAATATGGAACTACGAATAAGGAGCCCACTTCTACCTCGTGTAAGCAGAGTCGTGTCGAGAGAGAGTTGCGCCAACGAAAGTTCATGTGTACCTAAAATAATTCCAGAAATTAGGTGCTTGGTGGGCCATTTGAATGCATTAAATATGGAAGGAAGAACAGCATTTTTTGGTAATCAATAAACGCATTAAATGCTGCAAATCTGATTGCATTGACGAGACTGTGGGGGGATCTGTAGACTTGCCTTCAGAACTTTTGGCTTTCGATTCGTATTAATTTATTAAATGCCTTGGGCCAGTAAAAACTCACTTCAAGGTGACAGGATATGATGTCTGCAAGTGATATCACATATCCCTGCTTGTATTTGCAGGTGAAAGCAGCTTTGAGCCAGACAGGTAAGAAGTGATATCACTTGCAGAAATCACATGCTATCATCCCAGGGTGACTTGGGCACTCTGCCTTGTGGCACTGTGAGTTTTGTTTCTCTGCGGTGATGTGACGTGGCTGGGTGAGGGAGGTGCAGGCCAGTCACTGATTTTCAGGAGGCATTTTATTTCAGATGCATTTTAATTTTTACTGTTTTAATGTAAATTAAGCTTCACTTTACTCCAGCACATACAATAATATGGCCAAGCATGGCATTATATGGATTTGAAAAGGGTGCTGCGCTCATCAATGAGAATAAAAATACTGAAGAATGCAAAACTGTAAAACGTATTTGCTCCGTGATCGAACTCATCAGCATTACTCTCCACTGTAAAAAATACGGAACAGATAATTTAAGCGCCCATAAAGGTTACAGCAGTGTCTTCTGCTTTCTTCCCTTTGTAGCCAAGTGGGAAATATGGATCAGCTTGTTTTATTGGCTCAACTCTGTCCTGGGCGGTGCTTACTTCCATATATATATAGCGGGTGGTTGGGTAAGAATGGCACTGAAGCTGTTCTTGGTGCCGGCTGTGGAGGCAGCAGCAGTTGGGTGAGTGCGCAGGTGGTCAATTGGCACGCTCTTTACCATCCCTCAGAAATGGCGTGGTACACTGGGGGTTCAGTATTAGGCGCAGTACCCGTAAGTGGGAAGTTGTGTTATATTGCCAGTAAGGTACTTTGAATAAGGATCGCTGCGCTGTCGAGTAGGTTTCGACAGCTCAGGTCTTGCCCAAACTTGAAAACGACCAGTCGAAGACTGAAGGACGCAAAGGGACATCTCACTCAATTATTGTCTTCTTTATTTAGGAGCAATATTAGGTCAATACCCGATGAGGTTAATAACCTTTAAGGACAAACAACAGAAAATAGATAGAACCAACAAACAAGAAACATAAACACTTCTAAACTAAACATTATTTAAACTAAACATCTCATTTTATTTATAAATATCCCAGTCATCACTATCATGCAGAAGGCTAAAGGTTTATGAAAGTCAAAGAAGCCAAGTCCAGCAAAATTAGGAAAAGACATCAAGCTGAGTACGACTCACACACCATATAATGCCGCTTCATTTAAATGACCTCTACTAAGTATGCAAACAGTAGAAGCAAACTTACAATGCTGCTTCAAATGAGCTAAGCTAATTATACTAAAATGAGCTATACAAATAGTACAGGGGTTGTGACCCGGATCCATTGAGAACCACTGTGGGTGCGGGTTTTTGGGATGGCCTCTCAATCAGCCAATAATAAAGCAGTAATTCTCAACTTAAGGCCTGGGGACCCACTCTTATTGGCTGATTGAGAGGCCATCCCAAAGACCTGCACCCACAGCGTCTCTCCATGGATCAGGTTCGCCAGCCCAGAAAGAGTAGATTCAGACTTAAGTGATAGCTTATTTTATTCCACCACCATAAACCATGGCTTCCAAACATAAACCATAGCTTCTTTTAAGACTCAGTAAATGCTTATGACATAACATATAGTTCTCCATGAACAAGTATACTCAACTTGTGCATTCTAAACTTAATACATTTTACAGTCTACGTTTTAAACGCCCATCTCCCTACCAGTTGCATCTTTGACCGTGAGCGGAGTGTTCTCTTACTCATTGAATGGCCAGTGAAGCCTCCTTCTAAACCTTTCGTCAATGGTGCACAGGTATATGGGTCCCCTTAGAAACGCTGGCTCAACTTTAGGTTTGACGATGAACACAGGTTGTTCTCTCTGCCCCCTACAGGTTAGGAGGCTTGGAGCAGTTTCCATGAGGGCTCATGTTTGCATGTTGCCTGAGTTTGACACAACAATTGCCCTGCAATTATAAAATTACCAACACTAAGCAGCTCGTTTTCTTGTAGTGGGGAGATGGTGAAGGCAGCTCTAGCATTGTTCATCCATGCCTGCAATAGGTACATTTGGATATTAGCAGGGTTTATTCACTGTTTAGTGTGACCTGTACTTACTCCCATATATGACAGGTTTACCAGTGGAGTAGACATCGCTGCTGTTTTTCTCTGTCTTATTACTACTGTCTTATACAAAGATGTATTCCGTGGAGTATCTGGGTTCGCTGTACGGTTTAACTCAGTCGGCATTAGTACCGGCATAGCCCAGCGTGGATTAGCTGCACCTGAAGATTCATTGCGTTACACCCGGTCTGTTGCTGATCTACGCGTGCAGCCAATAGGCTGCCTGAAGTCTTTTTGTTTCGCTCTTATTTGGGGCTGATTTATTGTTATTGGATGGATTGATTGCACGTATTTCTGTTTCTTTCATGCGTATACTATGATGTTTTGCTTACTGGGCTATTTTGTATTTGGCTGGAGTGTTTTGTTTCTTTTTTTTCTTTGTCTGTGTGGATTGGTAGTGTGTACTTAGGCACAGGACAGCATACTACTGTTTTAACCCCATGTTTTGTTTCCCTGTTTGTGTTACAGGGAGAGTAGCCTAGAGTCGCAAGAACAGCACCCTCCCTGCTGCTGGTGGTGAATTTCACGTGTGTGTGTGCGCGCAGTGCAGATCACCGGCATTAGTTCACTGAACACGTGCATGCTCACCAGAGTGTTCACAGGTATCCCCGCCTGTGGAGTTGTTAGTCCAGGCCCCTTGACCTTGCTTGGTCCTCAGCCTTGTCCTGATGGTTTCTATCTGTATGATATGTAGTGTGGAATTGTTATACTCCCTTGAAATATAATAAAATTATTTTTATCAATTCATGTCTCTGGTCCATTCAGTGGACTGAATCTGTGTGCTGTGATTAGTCATCGGAGATTTGGTTATCCTGGAGCGCCCTGGTCTACTCCCCTGCTCCTGCTTGCTGCTAAGCATTGTGTGTCAGCTAACTCCGTTAAACCCGCATTCGCCCTGCATACCTGGATCCGTGTCTCTCTGTTTGACCGAGCGTGACACGGTGCAGTTCGCAAGCAAATTGGGTTATGAACCAGATGTTTGAAAATGTTTTGGACCGGTTCACGAACTGTGCTTCAGGCTGCAAACACACGAACATCCCCCAAAAGGCTGTGAAAAGTATAAAAAACTTGTGGTATTTGTATGGATGGATGGATATGGATGAAAATAATGTACAGTAGGCCTATGATAAAAAAAAACATTTTCAAAATGATTGTTTTTGACTGCTGCTCAGTCTCTTTTTAATGTTAATTGTTTTGTTTTTTTGGGGGCGGGCATTTTGTGGTTCTTTTCCGTGTTTTGGTGTTTTTCGAACGACCAGCCTGCCAACAAGCGTATGCTCAGCTGTAGTGTTTTATATAATTTAGCATTTTTTGTGTATAATTAAGGTTATTTTAATTTAAATCTATATTCTAGGTCACGGACACATAAAAAAATTGAAAAATTTCAGTGACCCAAGTCTTCGGACAAATTACGCTCGTGAGCCGAGGTATGACTGTATGTTTGGTGTGTAAAATTCAGTATATTGTTATAAAATTAAAATTGTTTGGATTATATTTAAATGTTATGTGCAGATTAGTTAGTGTCATATGCAAGGTTGCCAACTATCACCCTCACGTAAAATGTCTTATTGTAAATCTGTTTTATTCCATTATAAGCCTAAAATTAGCTCCGTCAAAAGCGTTGGGGTGGTCTGAAAACCCTCCAGAATATTTACATGGAAGTAAGATTGTTACATATATGTAAATAAATGTGCAGACCTGTCTTGAATTGAAAATCACATGCCAGCTGGCTGACCAAAGATGGCATCTCTGCTTGTGCAGTAATGTGGCTGTTGATTGCAAAGGTGTGGGTCAGTGCAGACCTGTATTCTAAGTGTCCGGAGTGACTGACAGCTCCATTACATTGCCTGTATGTTATTTTTCCTCATTCAGAATCAGAAGAATGGCGAAAGCTGTCAGCTGGAGCAACAACCAGTACTGGGCAACTTGGGACAAGTGGGGAGAGGTGATTGACTGGGGAGAAGAGGAAGAGCTCTGCTCCCCAGCAGAATCACCCTCTGACCAGGCTGACGGTTCCATCGTGTCACACACCCGAAAGCCAATTGCCAAGGCAGTTAGCTGGACGGATGGTGTGTATTGGGCAGCCTGGGACAAGTAGGATGAGATCATCTGCTGGTGTGATGAAGAGGAGAGCTCCCCAGTAACTCCACCCACCAACTAGCCTGGGAAGGATAAGGGCTTAGATGCACATGGGTTGGAGGCCTTTGTGTTAAATGGAAGGACAATCTCCATAAAACCTGTAGATGACCACCAAGACAGGCTGAAGGTTGGAGCTGTACTGGTACAACTCTGCCAGTTTGATCTTGAATACTTAGATCAAAGTAATGCTCATTTTGAAATTGTAGAAGTACAAATTGGAGGAGACTAGAGAAAAGCCTTTGAAACATCAGTTGAACTGGGGGCAGTCCAAACGAATGATTATGAAACGTGAGGGGGACACGTAGATCCCCTCAGATTTAATAGCGGCAACGCCCATGACTGAGAGGTATATGATACGATCTTTTGTAAATCGATACCGCATGTCCAACTCACTATTGCTTTAAAAATCAATTGGGTTTATCCTGTCTTGAATTTTCCTACATGGGATTCTTTCTTCTGATCCCACCCAACAAAGAAATGCTGTCATATTTTCAATAAAACTATAACAGACCTAACATAAACCTCTTTGTGGGGTGATTTAAATATGACTGCAAATCCAGCTTTATACTTGATTTAAATTCACTGGTGCAACAGACTTGAATGTAATCTATGTTTGAGTGGAAATTAACAAAAGTTTAGATTTAACCAAGGTTAATTGTAAACTAAATTTTAATTAGGTTTAAACAGGATTTGTAGATAAATCTTGATTTAATCCAATGTAAAAATTAAACCATGTTGGTGCAAACCTAGTTTTGAATAATAATAATAACAATAATAATGATGGATTTTATTTGTAACGAACATTACATTTAAAATATATATTTTTAAATAGTTTATTGTCATATGCACTGTAAAAAACATGTACACGTTAGAATCTCTCCTATTTGACTCTCCCTGCTGGCCCCTGGAGGATGGGCTCCCCCTTTGAGTCTGGTTCCTCCCAAGGTTTCTCCCTGCTAGGGAGTTTTTCCTTGCCACTGTCACCTATAGCTTACTCACTTGGGGCTTTGGGTGGGGATGCTGTAAAGCCCCCCTTTGAAAAAGATATAAAATAGAATAAATGTAAAAAGTATAAGAATCAGAATCACTTAAAATGCTAAATGACATACAATAAGTGCCACACAAAGTCATCCTAAAAAAGCAAATAAACACTTATTAAAACAACAATTAAAACAAGCAAGTAAATCAATAGATAAGAAACATGACCCTACAAAATTAATTAAAATCCATAGGTTCTATTAAAAAGAAATGTCTTGTGTCCTTAAAATTTTCAATAGTCCGTGGTGCCCTCAAATGGACCGGGAAGATGTTCCATGGTCGAGGGGCAACAGAACAGAAGGCCCAATCACCCATGGTGCTTAGAAGCAGTAGTTTAGCCTGTGTCAGTGTAATGTTGTTCAACGTGCCGATACCAGTATTGTTTCGCAGTATCAAAAGCTTAAAATGGTACATTAGTATTGTTTTACCAATTAAAGAAATATTCATGTAGCGGACGTACTGAGTCTGCATTTAGTGGAGAGAGAGTCACAGTCATTTCACGTGTCTGTTGTGCAGAGTAGTTATATTGATGGAAATTGCTGCTGCCCACTGCACTCCTTTAGCTGATACATAAGGCAGCAGTGTAGCTTTAAACTGAATGAAAAGGGTGACTACAGAGACATGTCAGACCCCGCAATGCATACACTGCTACAAGGGGTGGACACATCTCTCGCTGACCCTGACTTATACAGTGATATGAAAGAGTTTGGGCACCCCTGATCATTTTCATGTTTTTCCTTTATGAATCACTGGTTGTTTGGATCAGCAGTTTCAGTTAAATATATCATATAGCAGACAAACACAGTGATATTTGAGAAGTGAAATGAAATTTATAGGATTTACAAAAAGTGTGCAATTATTATTTAAACAAAATTAGGCATGTGTATAAATGTGGGCACCCTTGTCGTTTCATTGATTTGAGTACCTTTAGCACTAATTACGCACTTATCCTATTCACGCTCAATCCCAGATGCTATGGATGTAAAGCAGGGAACAACTCAGGATGGGGCTCCAACCCATCACAGGACACACTCACACATATTGGCAACTTCAGTTAACCTCACTATGTTATTGGCCTGTGGGAGGGAAATAGGAGTACCCAGAGGAAACCCCACGACAACACATGGAGCACACTGCACACTGCACACTGCACACTGCACACTGCACACTGCACACTGCACACTGCACACTGCACACTGCACACTGCCATGGCAGAGACACAAATCATACAATGAACCACTGGGGAACTGAGGCAGGGACTTAAATACTAACACAGGGCAGGCAGGTGAGACTAATTAACACGGGCTAGGAAAACAGGCCACAGATGAAACTAATAATTAAATCGAGGGACCGGGAGGGGAAACTGAGAACCTGACAGAAACAAATAAACAGAATCTAACACTGGGAATAACAGACGGGTAAAAATACAATCAAGGGCACAAAAAGGCAAAAAAAAAACAAAACCAAGTACAAATCAGAGCACAGGGATTAGAAATCTGATTCAAGTGAAACACAAGGGAACAAAATCTACCAAAACAGGAGGTGGGATTTGAACACACAACAAAGGGACTTGCAGGCAGCCACATGCTCGACTCATTGAGCCATGCAGCCGACAGGGACCTGAGGAAAACACAAAGGCTGACAACAGAAGGGACAGAACCCCTGCTGGCCAAATGGAGAAGGGACACGAACGACTGGGGCAACAGGAGCTGACCCTGACAGGAAGCTCCTCTCCAAAGATGTTACCCACACCGCGCTACTTCCTGCGAAGCTTTGCGGAGGTCGGCGGTGCAGCTATCATACCAGCTGGAGATGTACCCAGTTAGGGGGCTCTTGATGGCACAGTTATAAATGTCCTGAGGATGAGGCGACGTGTGCCAAACGTCGGAAGTGGAGAGACTGCTGCCGTGCATTTTAGTTTTTCGCAATATGATAAATGTAGCGTGGGAAAAGTAACCATGTCGGTTTAAATGGGGTAAAATGGGGTAGTTTGTGGACAAACAGGAGGTGATGGCTATGAAAGGAGACACGGTTAATATTCAGTGTCACTATACTGACATTTACAATGACATGAGGTCGTGTAGGATGGACGGGATCTCCTGCGTAGGGAATTCTGGGAGTTTGGATAGGAGGCCTGTGGAGCTCAGTGATGACAGAGTTAATAAAGTACTCAGCGTCACAATGAGGCGACTGGAGAGTGAGGACATGGGCAGGTACTTGTGTGTGGCTGGAGACCTGCACATCCTCCTCCATATTAAAATCATTCCAACAACTACAAGCACACGCAGCACTGAACGTAAGTAATTAATTTAAATATGTGAATCATTTATACTCTGTTACAAATAAATAAATGCTAAATGAATCCCAAATCTTTCCCTCGTGAAGCAAGTCTGCGTATTTTTGTCGGAAGAATCCATTTTGGGGGGCGGTGGTGCACTGTACTCACTGGGGTATTACCAACAAGCACCAGGATGAATAAAACACTCAGCTAGAGTCAAAATAAAGGTAAAACAGAATTAAATTAAGCAGTTTTTGTGACGTCCGGCATGCAGACAGGCAGGCAAACAGATGCATGGAGCCGGTAATACGAGAAAATGGGGTTTATTGAGGACAGACGAGCACAGGACAGGCTGAATATAACAGGCAACAGGTTATTACAATCGGGAATTAAGACGAGGTAATCTAGGGGGGCGTGGCACACAGGAGGATCGGACGAGCCGGGCGTGACAGTTTCAGCTGATTGTTTAAAGATTTCAGTGATTCAAAGGACATTCTTAAAATAAACTCATTACTTACTGGTATTATAATTGATCATTTTAAAATTCTCTTTCTTATCATTGTATGATTATGCTATTTGATTTTAAATATTAGCGTTACCTGTCTTGGGGTCATCCCAAGCTCTGATGACCTGATCAGATATACATTCTGCTCTTCATCAAATATATAGGTGTCTGATTTGTATGTTGTGCTAAATTGCAGTAAAACTAGTGTTATAGTCGTATTCTATAATAACTGTTCCACTTCTGCCACAAATACATTATAGTATATTATTTAAACAATTCATTTCACCTGTCGACTTTCAGTATCCTGACATATGAATACTTTGGTCATAGACCTAATTAATAAATGCTAATTTTATGCTAAATGATCAGGTGTTTTCATTTTTATATAACAGTGATGCTTAGTAAATAAAACGTGTAATCTAATCAAGTTTTAATAAGTGCCTATAGTGGAGTGGTACTGATGCTTCATTAATGTGGGTATAAATGGTCTAAGAGGGAGTGAGAGTCAACCAGCTTGGTGATGCTGTTCCTGCGGGTGTGACCACACTGATGAGGGTTTCAGTACAAGGTGGAGCATCTGTCACTATCCCATGTTTATATGGTGACAGATACAAAACTGAAATACCGGTGCAGAGTTTATTTAGATTTATTCCCATCCATAGTAAGCACTGATTCTCCAAAGGTGAAGGGTAAAGTGTCAATCAAAGATGATCCTGTGACCATGAAGAATCTGACCACCCGGGACTCTGGTTACTACTTGTGCGCTGTGATGATCTTGGGAGCCTCAGATGTTGGAGATACAGTTCACCTGTCAGTCACTGATGGTAAGCTGTCAGTACTGCCGACTGTAGCCAGTGAGACGCATAGTGCGTAACATGTCATTCATTCAGAAACAACAGATATCAAGCACAAAGAACAAGGAAATATTTTTGAAAATATTTTTTAACTTTGTATTGTATAGGTCCCAAATTTTAGTTTTGCTCAATATGATAAGAGACCTAAGAGATGGAACGGAGTCCATTTAAATGGGATACTTCAGGGGGTATGATTTTGTTCCTAATCTCTCTGTGTTTCCCCTGGCCGTCAGTGGACAAATAGGAAGTGATGGGTGTGGAAGGAGACAGTGTCTCTGTTCAGTGTCGCTACACAGACATTCACAGTCAAAAGGGGTGGTGTAAGTTTGGGGGTTTCTGTGCATCACATAGATCTGGGGGTTTGGACGGGAGGCCTGTGCTGATCAGGGATGACAGGATAAATAAAGTCTTCAGTGTGACAATGAGGGGACTGGAGAGGAAGGACACGGGCTGGTACTGCTGTGATGCTGGAGTCCTGCAGATCCCAGTTCATATCACTGTCAATCCACTAAGGTAACCATTCAACGGCACTTACAGTAGTGTGGTGTCCAGCTAGCAGCATTTGTCTGATCACACTGTAATGGGAAGCTTCCGGTATACTTATGAAAATATTGTTTTTCATTTTTATAATACATTTCAGATGGCATCCCATCCAAGGTGAGCCCTTACCATGCCCTGTGCTACCAGGCACCAGCTATAGGCTCCCATGTGACTATGTTCTGAATAAATATTTGGGAGACGGATGGATTTATCTAAGCTGTGTCATAAGTAATGTAATAGTCGTAATTAAGCTGTCAGTTAAATTTCCCTGTTTTCATGTTCGTTGTTAACGTCTCCTGTTATTTACATGTAGCCTGTGTAATAGTACAGATGTGGCTGAACCATGTTGCTTTAAAGCATGCAAGACTTTACTGTTCAAATCCAGCCTCTTATTCAGCTCCTTGGTCCAGCTGGCTCTGTATGTAGGACTGGGCTTATTGGTGCTGTTGATGGTTATAATTCTGTCAGAGAAGATTCACTGCATCGTTTTTCAGGTTTAAATGTGATACGTGTGACTGACAGACACACTAATGTATTATATGTCTGACAGATGGGAGCAGGTTCTGGATGCTGTACTGAAAGCTGGGACTGGCGTGTTGTATCTGATCTGCAGCATCATCGCCATTCAGCTGCACTGGAGCTCCTGCAGAAAGAGGGGATCCAATCAGAGCGAAGAAGCGGGTGGGACCAATAGAAACCATGGGTCCTAAGAAGTTCTGATTAAATATACAAGCTCGTTAATCCTGTTAAAATGATTAGCATACACATTACATTAGTGTAACAGCAGAATTGTGCAGTTCTTGTATGAAATCTGTCTTCATATTTCAAAAGCTGCATGGATATGCTGTAGTCATTTTTTGGGCATTAACCTCTAATTTTCTGTGCATGAAGCCAAAGGTTAACTGGTGGGTGACCTCTGTGGAGCAGAATGTGACAGAAGAGCTGTATAATAAATGGTTATGCTAACTGCAGTGAGGCCTCTGTCATGTAGTCCCGCTCAGTCTGTCTAGTCATTCCATGAGAGTCAGCTAAACACAGACAGTTCGCTCTTAAGCATTGCAGTGTTAGCTGGGGACTCGCACAACTGGTGTTTTGTGCTTCTCCTTAAGTGCTTTGCTGCCACCTGCTGGTTAAATTTTCCCCTTTGACTGTCATTCTGTTCATGTTTCACTTTACTGTATTTTCACTGCAGCGCAAATGTTTAGTAAGGATTAATAAATTAAGTAATTAAGTCAAATTTATTCTTATTATACTTATTATATTCTTATTATATGATTAATTCTGGAATAAATATTTAATGTACACTAGTGGTTATTTGTTCAGATTTAATACACTTTCATATTTTTCTGGACATGGTAATTATTAAAAATCAAGAATTTTTCAAACAAAGTAAATGGTATGTGCTGTTGAGGTCAAACCACCAAGCTGGGACTGTCTCAGAGCGTGCCTTCCCACTTTTCACTCTGCAGTAAAAACACGTCAGCTTGTCTTGGCTAACAGCAACCCATACACATAAAATAAGGTGACAAAGGGGGCATGTCAAAAGTAAAAAGAAGTATATCACATTACTTATTGGTCAACATCAAATGAAAATATCCCAGTGTCTTCTACGGGGGGGATGGCAGTGCTCCAGTTTCCTCACACAGTCCAAAAACACGCTAAGGTAAATTGGAATTACCAAACTGTCTATAGGTGTGAATGGTGTGTGTGCCCTGTGGTGGGTCGATTCCCCATCCTGGGCTATTCTCTGTGTTGTGCTTGTAGTCGCCAGGATAGGCTCCGGACCCCCTCATGACCCAAATATTACAAGCGGGTACAGAACATGGATAGATGGGCGCATATACTGGATTTTGGGTAACAGCCTTCAAATGGCAGTAAGTCAAGTTGCTGTCCATGGTGCTGAAATCTCCAGTAAGTGGGGACAGAAAGTATTACAGTGTGTTACAATCAAGGTGCAATCGAATGCACAAGCAGTTTCATATTTCCAGTCGCAGTCGTTGGTGCTGCTTTTATGCTGGTTTGTGCTATTTAAGTTTTCATTTGTGCTGCTTTTGTTTCTGAGATATAACTGTTTGTTTACGTGGTGGGATCACCTCTGTGTGTCCCCATCCAAACTGCATCCCCTTGTGACGCGTCACTCAGATGTTTGCCCGACGATGCAGATTCAAGTCACCCTGGAAGTTTCAAGTTCACATCAATAAAACATGTTCACGAATGTTTTAAAAATGTGTTTACATTTAGCTTGATAGTATAAACAACATTAACTTATCAATGTATATACACCTCAACAGCGAAATGTTTTATTTATTATAACTATGTTTAGAATTGTTTCACTGACATGGTTTATTATATCGATTGGTAACACTTTACTTGCAAGGCACAAATAATGTATTATTATACTATGAGATATGGGGCATGGTGGTGCAATGGTTAGCACTGGTGGTTAGGGTCCTGGGTTCGAGTCCCCGCCTAGGTTCCATGTGTGTGGAGTTTGCATGTTCTTCCTGTGTCGTCGTGGGGTTTCCTCCGGTTTCCCCCCACAGTCCAAAGACATGCTGAGGCTGACTGGAGTTGCTAAATAGCCTGTGTGTGTGAATGGTGTGTGGGTGTGCCCTGTGATGGGCTGGCCCCCTGTCCAGGGTTGTACCCTGCCTCATGCCCATTGCTTCCGGGTAGGCTCTGGGCGACCCAGTAGGATAAGCGGGTATAGAAAATGGATGGATGGACTATTAGTTATGTATTAATCAACCACAAACTGTCACGCATGAGGGTTGTGGGAATAAGGAGGACACTATTGTGGATCATGCTGGTGAAAGGAATTTAACATTCTTTCTGAAATCCAGCAGGCAAAAAAAAAACAAAAAACAAAAGAAGAATCCAGGGCACAGGGCAGTGCTCGAGATCCTGGGACAGGCGGATATTCAGGCAATCTTTGTCGGAATCCAGGGGACAGGGCAGAGCCCGGGATCCGGGGACAGGAGGGTGTTCAGGCAACCTTCGTCGGTTCTCATAGATCTAGGCTATATTCGACATCAGGAAAAGCAGAATAGGGGTCAGGGCAGAGTTTGGGGAGTGTCAGTCTGCCTATATCTGAGGTCAGTGACACGCACATTAGGCTCCTATGATGCTACTCTCCAGTGTCTTCAGTGATGGACCTCCTAGTAAGGATCACTTACTCTGGGACAGAGTCTCACTCTCTCTCACTCCAACAGTCAGCATAGCTATGTTAAAGAGACATAACTGAAAAATTCCAAAATATTTTGGGCAATTTACTATGTAAATAAACATATTTTTTATTGATACTTAATGCCCGCCACCCAAACCAGGATAAACAGTTGGAAGACTGATGGATGGATGATTCCTGTGGTCACATTAATTTATCTTAATACTCTGTAATCACAAACAGCTGAAGACATAATTTCTTCTTTTGATGTGTCATTTTGATGGCATGCAGTAGTTTTGTTACTTTCTGTATGCAGTACTTAAAGGTCTGATATTAAAACTGACTACCACAAACCAATACAGAGCTAAAGTACTCCAGCATTAATTACATAATTTAAAAAGTAATAAAAGAATAGTTGTCATATGGTATCAGCTCATTGACTGGGTATTCATATTAACAATGTAAAATCACTCACTCACTGTCATCCACTTTTCCACAGTACGTTAATCCAAGTATGTGTCCTTCAAAAAAAAAAAAAGTCGATTAAATGAATTTGGTTCTGGAAGGAAAACATATTGTGTCTTGGATCTTCAGGACTGGAACTAGCAAGAGCAAATTAAGAAGCCTCTTTCTGTCTTAGGTCAAATGGAAGAAGCACTTAAGGCAACCTGAATAGCATTTTAATGAATTTCTAAAAAGGTACATAATCTGTAGTGCTGCAGAGAACGTCCACAAGGGGGTAGTAACTGACCTAAAGTTCCCAGCTCGTTTTTGGAAACTTACCCAAACTCGATGAAAGCCACGTTGCTTCATTTAATCGGCCGTCTTTATTAGACAAAGAGCAGGACAGGGGCTCTACGGAACATGAAACTAATAATAATCTATGAAGAAGACTTCACCTTTATTAAAATGCCTCCAATTTTTATCGTACTGCCACTGAAATGGCCTTGTCACCTAAATGTTTTTAACTCGATTTTATTTGACTCACTGGTGAAAAGATATACTGCATGGCTGATTGCTTAGCCTAAAATGGCCTATGAAGGAAACAATCACGTTTGTAGCAAAACAGCGACCTTAACCAGCTCTGAATAATAATGACTTTTACCCCATCTGTGATCGGGGCCTGGCTGTCTGCGTTTCTGAGAGTTTCCTGTATTCCCCCTGGATAAAACTGCATGTTTCCATCTTCGGGCTCGGGGCTTTAAGAAAGCCCAAAGATTTGTAAGTCACCCAGGGGCCTTAAGGCGCCTCCCCACCCAGCACATTCCAAAAGCTCTTGATGACCCAGACGGAGTCGGGGGGGGACTGATTTCCCAGCCTCCTTCAGCCCGACAGCACTCAGATCACCGGAATGACGCATTTTCCGAACCCCCTGATCTAAATCGCATTTGCCTGTTTTTATTGCGCCCCGAACGCAGCCGTGCCATTAGCCCCATGCGTGCCTTCTCGCATAGAGAAAAGCCTTCATTAGTATATTTGTGCAATACATTTAGGCGTCGCAGGAATCGGCGCGAGGCTGCCGGGATGCAGTGGCCACATCCTAATTGCACCGCAATATCCGGTATGGGCCAAGCTCTGGATGTCGATGAGCAATACATTATCTAGAATAAACACATTACTGACCTGGGTGCTGAGTGCACAGGGATGATAGTCTTTGAATAAACTTACTTACATTGATTAGTGATTAATCATCGTGCTCGGTGACTCGGCACTGTCCACGGAGCGCCAGAAATGCTTGTTTGTTTAGCTGCATTAGGTCCATCTATATAGAGAAGCCTCCGGCACATTTCCTGGTCGTTAGCCAAATAAATTTGGGCCGGTTCTCAGTATAAAAATATATTTTTTTCTTTTTTGGTTAATAGTTTAGCATTTACCGGAGCACTTTATCATGTGTGGATTCTCATTCCGTGCAGTTTGCGTGCAGCGCATTGCAGATTCTCCTGATCAAACATCTCAGGGTGACAGCACACGCATGGACCCAGCATCATCGGCAGATCCTGTCGTTCCCCTCAGGGCCACGGCGCGGACTTGCCAGGTTCCGGGTGTAACGGACCCTATGTGTCAAGACGCCACGGCAGCTTTTGTCGCCATCGCGGGCTGTTATTCCTTACGGGTGCAATGTGTTTTTTTAATCCACCCTTTTGCATTTTCGGCTGCATGTTAAAGGCAGAGACGTCAGACGGGACACGATGGTGTGTTTGTGCGTTACGCGGACAGCCTGATCTTCCGAGATCATTCGGCTCCGGCAAGATTCACCGTATGCAAGATATTCCTAATACCCGGATAAATGACTCTGGAGAATTTACGGTCCTCAGCTCTAAAAAAAAATGTATACTTATGTTTTATCTGAGAAAAAAAAACAGACAGCAAACAATGCTACTGAATAAAAACATCAGAAGCAGTGGCTGGTGATTATTAAGAAATCCGGTGATTAGGGCCGTGTTTTGGGGAATCAGAGGCAGCTGGCAGCAGATGCGACCTGGAGAAAAGGATGTTTTTGCGCACTGTAATTAAACTGAATTACAGGCCGTTCTGCTGCCAAGCTGGGGAAAGTGGGAAGCGGCCTGATTGCTGAGCACACCTTGCCGCCCAGAGGCTGGCTCTCTGGGGAAGTGAAGGGCCGCTGAGAGTCCAGCAACACCGCCAGGTGGCCAATTAGCAATTAGCAGACTGAGCCCTTAAGTACAAGACTTGATATCGCAACACTGCCACTGCCAGCTATGCCCCCCCCCCCAAAGAACAATAATCACCAAAAGACATATTAGACTATTTAGTCACATTGTTAACGTGTCTTTTCCTTTCTGTAGCATGTTTGACAGCTTTCACCAACACGCCCTCCGATCAACAACTTTTACCTATTTACTTTGCCCAACCCCCAGATGCCACCCAACACTGTGCTACCCCTTACCCATCACAGCATGGCAATGCGTACTAAAATATTTGTATGATAATTGTTTAATATTTTGTGTCTGTACTTGTCTCCTGTCACGCCAACCTTGGAATCAGGCAACCAAGCATTTCACTGCACACTGAACTGAGTATATCGGTCTATGTAACCAGTACAATACAGATTGGTTGATTTATCGCTTAATTGATTGATTCTGAGAGGGATCTGAAAGTGGACAACAGGACAACCCCCTGAAACGGACGGGAGATTCGTCGTGTAATTCGTGAACAAAGTGACATGTGGGTATGAGTCCACATGATGCAGACTTCACTCTGCTTTTTTTTCTTGCTTCTCACGCTTAATTGACCGGAAATGTATAAAAGACACGGCGTGGGGCTCGTACGGGAAGGATTTAAATTAGAAGTTAATTATGGCTGGTGTGTTTTTTTCCCGCTGCTGCTGTTTATTTAATAGCCAAAGGCTGGCATAACGACGGCAGTAATTAGAGCACAGATCGCCCAGCGCTCCGGCACAAATTTGCGGTGCATGGCGCCGTGGCTGATTGCCGACGCATTACTGCTGCGTATCAGCGAAGCCGGTAAATGAATGGCCTGGCGGTGGGCTGCGAGCCTGGACTCCTGGGGTTCCCCATGAGAGGCAAACGGGGCGGGGGACCTAGATGGAGCCAGGAAGGGCTTGGCGTTTGGGGCTTTGTTTTCTCACAGATGCTTTCCGCTGCGAGTGAATTAGCAATGGCTATAACGGCTTTTCAGGGGCTGCTGCTCAAATCTTTTGACTCAGGAGGACGGTAAAAAGGCGTTGATTCTTTAAAGTGGAATTCTGTACCTTTTAATGGGAAGTAATTTAAATAGTTTGGGCAAAAGGGGCAAGTGACAGCAGAGGGGTTGGTCTACAGTGAAATTGCAGCTCAACATGCACATGGAGGACCTGAACGGTGCCATCAGCTATGTTCAGTGTCAGTCTGTGAACCCAATGGACTTGGATATGCCTGTTAAAGGCTAACCCTGGACAGCTCTATAATCACCTTGAGTGTGTTTGAATCTGAAGAAGACCATGCAAATGTTAACAGACTGCACTCAAAAACCAAAAGGACCACAAGGGTGAAAACAGCAGGTAAATGACAAAAACCCAAAGGCCAACAGCAAACACGCACTGACTGAGTGAGGAGCAAGGGAAAGGGCAGGCACATATGTACACTGGGTGCAGAATTATTTGGCAAGTACTACTCCTGGAGGTCATTTTTATTTAGAGAGAAAATGTTACATTTGACTTTCACAAACAAAAAGAAAAGAAAAACACTTGATTATCAGTGTGCAGAATTAATAGGCAATTAGAAACTAAGCGGATTCTCTCTCTTCACCATCGACAGAAATAAGATTTTTTGTTATTTAGTATATATAAGGAATATCGAGCTATCAGCTCTTCTATACAGCCCACTTCACACAGTTTAATGCCAAATACAACCATCCCTCTCAATGACCATCATGAGCCTGTTGCCCACTGAACCAATCAGGTTTTTGATCTGATCCTGTCCTATATTAGCTGAGCCAGCTAGGACCACCTCCAAGAAGCCGCTCTCAGAAGGGTACTGCTTGCTACTTTGCTAAATCTCACACTTTCGTAAGGCTCAGTAGCTTCCCCTCAGCTGTCGTCGGCGCATCATCTCTCTCTACAGCCTGACCTGAGAGCAATCCAAGACATTTCTTTTTTTCTGTAGCATGGGCCAAATTCGCAACGCCCCAAAATCATTTAATTTGGTGATGCTGATAGGCCAAGTCTTTATTATTTTCACCTAGCAACCATACACAATTGGCTATTTCGCTGCACTGCTGGGGCGCTTTGGTGAGCGCCCAAGAAGAGAAATGTTTGGTGGAAATCTGTCGGTGGAAATTCACTGTTGAATGAGAGTCAGTTGGTGGAAATTAGGTTTAAGTAATTCAGATTGCAAGCAGGCACACACTATTAAGTAAAACTGACATTGATAAAATATATATATATATATATTTTTTAATATATTTTATACCCCCCCCCCCGACATCTGGTCTCCCCTTTAATTTGACACAGAACTTTGGCAGCTTATGTGTCTCATATTCGCTCTACAAGCCTCTTCAATCCTCTTCGGCTGTTGGCAACAAAACATTTGATTGTACAGTGACCACATTTCAAAATTCTGTCAGTTTTGATCGTTCCGCATCCCCCTGACTGGCATTTTACTGTCTTGTTTTTTTTCCTGCTCTCTGTAAGGTCCTCTTTGGCCCATTTTAATAGTAATAATAATTTGCTTAATAACTCTGCCCAGGAAAGTATCGATGTTTTCCTGTTTTTATCCAAACAAAAAGTATTCAGACCAATTACTGAACATTTTGCTGTTTTTAAACAGTTGATTCTTAGTTATAGATTCATCTGGACTCAAAGTATTAGTCGGTTGAGAAGATACAAGTGAAATACACACTTGCCTAATAATTCTGCACACAGTGTACACAGGTTACAAGGGTCAGGCGAGGGACGGGTGTGAGCCAATCACAATTAATCAATCAAACACTAGGCCTGGGAACAACAAAACACAGGTGAGGGTTATAATCATGAATGACTCAAACAGTAGGAAAGGGGCGACCAGCGACACCTGCTGGCCAGCCAGGGGCTGACCCTGACACTAATGAGCCAAAGCAATAAGACCACCCCACGTGTAGTGAACAATGTTAACTATCTAGTAAAAATGGACAACGTCTGGAATATATTAGATGGTAAGCTAAAATTCTAACATGATCATAACCATAATTATCTGCCATATGTATCGCAGTAGCCCTGGTTTGTAACAGGCCGGATAGCCTTCGTTCTCCCCCCCGCATTGACGACTCCTGGCCACGCAACACCCTGTCAGCAATTCATGGTTTTTCCCTCCCTGGATCACTCTGAGTAGGTGTTTGCTTCACATGGGGGTGATAATGTTTTGGCTCGTCACTGCATATATGAATCTAAATGAAACCCTCTCTCGGTCAGACCCCTGTCGCAGCCTCCGGGTCCCCAGCATGGCTGATACCTCCTCCATAATGCCACTGCCCATCTGTTTACACAGCGACCAGTAGCCTCAGGAGCCAAATTGCCAGAGGTGCGGCTCCGGTCACCATATATCTCGACAAGGCAGCTTTCTGCCTCTTCACCCGTGAAGCATTTTGGTGGCCCGTCTCTATTCTCGCTTAGTTGAACCCTAATTTTCATAACAGGCCTGCTATTAAAACTAAGTGGTCCTGTCGCCCAGTAAGGTAAGAGCAGAGACATCGTCCTCCTTGCAGGAGGGCAGTCAGTACTCCCAGGTAGTAGGAGAGCAGCCTGCCAGGGGCACCATACATGGGGGGGGGGGGGGGGTTAGAAAAATTCCAAGACAGGGGCCCCAAAAAATTTGGAACATAATTGGATTAGCCTGGGTTAGGGGCCCAGTATGACACACTTTTGTTGGGTGTAAAATATCTAGCAGTGCCCTTGTAACCAGAGGCTTACTGGCTACGTTAATCTCCTCATTCCACACAAAATGCACCTGCTTTAAACAAGCAATGTGCTTATTTTATGTGATGTTTTATAATGTGAGAGTGTGCTGTGTCTATAAGTCATGGCCAATATTTATATAGTGTACTTTGTCTAGGAGTCACAGCTGACATGTATGGACTCCTTTGGAGAGTGTGCCGTAGCTATGAATCACAGCTGATATGTATGGACTCCTTTAGGTAATGTGCCACGTCTGGGAGTTACAGTCGATATGTATGGACTGCTTTGGAGATTGTGCCATAGCTATGAGTCACAGCTGATATGTATGGACTCCTTTGGAGAGTGTGCCGTAGCTATGAATCATAGCTGATATGTATGGACTCCTTTAGGTAATGTGCCACGTCTGGGAGTTACAGTCGATATGTATGGACTGCTTTGGAG
>JABFEB020000002.1:27504892-27524940 GCA_019775895.2 Stomatorhinus ivindoensis | reverse complement strand
GGGAGGACAATATATCATTTGCTGGAATTGCGTTTCACAAAACGTTAATTTCTTAATATAATAATACATCAGAGCATTATTTGAACAGGCCTATACTCGAATTCACATTAAAATGACTGCTGTAATAGTATTTGTTGGTCTCTTTAGACTCGCCTGAAAACATTAATTTATTTGATTTACAATACAGTAATAATATAAAGCAGCTATCACAGAGGGAGAGTGACGCATTAACAGCCTCCTACCTGGAAAATACATCCGGATAATGAGATTTGCTGAAAGCCCGTTCGAGCTCCTGTAACTGCAGGTTTGTAAACGCGGTTCGGTAGCGACGCTGCTTGCGCTTCTGGGGAGTCCCGGCCGGAGGAGAGAGCCCCCCCACCGGGGGTGTCGCACCCTCCTCGGCGGAACTCCACTTCTGGGGGGATTTGATGAAGGCATCAGCATCCGTGTGGCGACAGACCATGCTGGATGGACGCGCCGCTTTATTGGAGGAACGGAGCTCCGTCACTTTGTGTCCAACACGAAATGAGTGTCATTGAACTTACTCAGGGTCACTGTGACAGATCTGATACAGTTTAAGTGTGATTGGTTTTTCAATAATAACAAATTAATCGACAGACTTCACTCTTATGTCAGCAAAATTTATTTATTAAGGTAATAGTAAATACTCAATACTACCAGTATTATTATAATGATTATTATTATTATGATAAAAAAATATATATTACTACTACTACTACTACCCCTATTATTATAATTATTATTAGCATTATATTATTATTATTATTATTAATAATAATAATAATAATAATAATTGTCCATGATTTTGGTGAATGCATGGTGAAGAACCCACCTTGTTCTTGGTCCGTCTCGGTTCCGTTTTCCATCCCTTTGCCCAAAATACAGTCAATGAAATGGGACGATAGCGGCAGCGCCTTTCCCTCATTCAGCTCTGGGGCTGCCGCCTGGCTCTCTCTACCGACCTTGTCCGTCTGCATGGCCCTTTACTCCGACCCGCTCACCCGCCCTGATGCTGACGCTTTATGCATCCCTTTAATGGACCAAACTGTGTAAAAAGCTGTTTCCCCCCCAAATAATTAAGAGACTATTGCTCGCCATTGGTCCGGCATTGGAGTGTTTTCGTTCTGATTAGCATTTGATTACACCACCGGGTACACGGAGGAGCTGGGCTCTCACATTATCACCAAACACTTTATTACAGTGTTGAAGGTGCTCCGGTACTTTCTGAAGGACATTCCGTACTGTGCATACGCACACGTCCTCGTCCCAGTGAGAAGTTCTGCATGCACTCTATGCGATGGAAATATGTATAATCCATCTATAAATTCATCCATCCATCCATTTTCCAACCGCTTATGCTGAGCCGGGTCCGCGGGGAATATGTATACAATTAAATATTAATACTTCAGCCTATTCTTGCATTCTTTCGTGAACATTTTGCTTATGTTTCCCGGGCATTTATAATATTTATAATTATACTTGTATAATATTTAACATGCCATTTCTTGACCACTGAAAGCAAAATAAAACTAATCAAGAGATGTAAAGACTCAGAAGACACTCAAAGTCCCTTAGTATGTTTCCAGCTCATAATATCAAAGATTTCAGCAGATTCAGATGTGACCTTCGCTAATGAAAATCGGAAGAACTGAGAGTAACTGCGGCACATTACATCATCAGAAGAGATGTAAAAGCCATAAGTTTAGAGTTTATTTAAAGATTTTTTTTAAGTTTTCAGTGCTGAAGCAGCGCAGACTGCAATGACAGGGACTCACCCTTGTAAAATATTACTGTCGTCCTGGCGCCCCCTGGTTGCTGTAAGTGGAAGTTACATTAGAGTGCCGGGGCATTGTCAGAGAGACAATGTTAGGATACATTTAGTTAGGATAGTTAGGATAACGCATGACAGATCAGTGCTTGCCAGCTTTCCTGCCCACCAGAGATTAGGTGACATGTGACATGTCATTTTCATAGGGCCTCAAATACACCTTCGGGCATAAATGTATCAATGCGACAAGTCTTCCTCCTTCCGATGTCTTACCATCACATAACTGCGTACTTTAATTATTCCCTACATGCATTATTATCATGTGACCTACGTAACTATTTAGTGTGTTAATGTGTTCTTTATTTCTAACATGCATTACGATCGCATGGCTTTCTCTTGGAAAAGCATTACTGCCCTTAGATTACCAACAAAATGTGTGTCATAATAAATGTATTACATTTCAAAAGGTGTTTAGATTACATTAATAATTAATATTTTGCAGCTTAGCACATGGAAAGCTGATTCACTTGATATCTGATGTTACCATGAATCAGTAGATTTCTGGCCAGATGAATGGAAAAACTGCTGTGAGTTTGTCTGGTCTCCTTGACATTGTGGGGATTACTGCCCCAGAGCCATCAACCCCCCCCCCCCAAGCCAAGCCCAGGAAAGTGTCCCACGTGAAACAGGACAGCCTCACACTCGATCTTCCCCCGGCAACTGAGCATGCCATCCTGGAGAGCTCGAGACGTTCCAGGCTGCTAGATGGATTTTGATCACGATTAACAAGCCTTTTAGAGCTGCTAATGCCCACACTTGTTTGTTTGCTCATGGCCTGGGGGTTAATGGTGCAGAAGTTGTCCAGCCTAGCCCTAAATTAGCTGCCCCAGTCCCTCTCTGGCGGCCCCTTGCCCGTCCATGCTCTCAGTGCGATGGTGGATCTCGAGTCCTCCAGCTGACCTCTATTGATGAGATGCTGCACCATAAACATTCTGGGAGAAGTGTAGGTCTGTATTTTGCCAACCAGTGACTCCTCATCCTGATGGTGTACAACCAAGAAGGAAGGGGTCTCCCCCCCCCAGCCAGGTGTCATAACAATCAATGTACTGGACATCTGACCGGAGTTATAGGCTTGAGTAATGGAAGGGGTATTTCATTTTAACCCTTGAAAAGAGCCACACCCCTACAGCTCTGAGCCACGCTGAAGCTTTGGGAGTCTGTGTCCATGGGTTCAAATCCCACAGCCTTCAGAGTATTCGTATCATTGTCAGACCTTTGAACATGGCCCTTAGCCCCATTTACATTAGACACATTCAGGGCATCACTTACATTTACAGTAAGCAGGATTCTGCAACTAAACCTTCACTATGTATTTGTCCAGGTAGTTGTGGGTTCAAATCCCACAGTCAGCAAAGAAATCAAATCATTGTCAGACTCTTGAATGTGGCCCTTAACCCCAACACTCAGTGCATCATTCACATTCATAGCAAGTCGGATCATGTGAGCCGCCTAGGTGACTTAACCTTTGCTGTACTGATGACACAGCCATAAAAATACATAAAGTGGACTTAGATAAGCACATGTGTGCTTTTATTGTATGATTAAAGGACTTTAGTTATAAGGCCTGGTTTGTCGCAAGGAAACGGATGTATATCTTTCCATTACTAGTAATGTGAGCAATAAGGCTGTGAAGTCGAAGGTATGTGCATTTTATTTTGTTGTTTTATTTTAATTGTTATAGGGTGATGTGGCAGGTTTCAGTCTCCCAGGCTTGCTGGCTGAGGTTCTTCTCGGTTGTGTGCGGATTGCATGATCTCCCCAGGTCATGCAATTATAAAGGCTTACAGTTATGATACTTTAAGATTTTTCACACATAGACATAGTACATACAGAATTTTTGGACCCTTCATGTCTCCTGCTCTGTTATAAATATTCAGTGTGTGGGGCAGTGGTGGTTCAATGGTTAGGGAAGCGCACTTGTGATTGAAAGAGTGCTGGTTTAAATCTCTGATCAGCAAGCTACTGCTGAGGTATCCTAAGCAAGGTACCTCTCCCAGGGTGCTGAATTAGCTGCCCCCTGCTTTATCATGATGTCACATACAGGTTAAATACAGAGGACATATTTCGCTGTTGTGTGCTTTTGTGTGCTGTGGTGTGTCAGCACTGATCACCAAATTCTCAGTCCCACATGGAAGCTCAACATAAGCTTATTTTGAAGCCCTCAAGTGGCCATTACTATGAATTGATCTTAATGGCTGATGCACGATTTGATTCGAGATCCCATCTTACGTAGAAATATCAACAAATTTTCAAAGTACATGAATTTTGTTTGCCATGCGGAACAGAGCATACTTTCAATATTAATGGCATATTTACTGTTCCAACCTTGCTAACCTTAGATGCTGATCACCGCTTTTGTTTAAACGGCGACTACTGCTGGTTTCGGGTTCAGTCCAGAGCCGTGACCAGGCGCTTGATGGCTGTTTGAGCTCCATCAAAGAAGGAAAAGGCAGGCTTCCAAAGGTTATCATCATCTGTTACACTCTTTCATGACTTGCGGCATTAATATCTTGCCATAGTAGGCAACTAGCTCGTTGGTGCTGGTTTAAGCCAGAGTCTACAGGTGACTGATGAGCAGCCCACAGTCCCGGCACCGTCTGGTCCATAGTTACAGTAAGGGGTGGAATCCTGTAGGAAAACAGCGGTCTCATGTATAAAACTGCAAGGTGACAAGGTTTACATACAGCACTGTTTCCTGGGGAATTTATGTGACTTAATAACAACCTATTAAGGTCTTGTACCCTTTTTTGGGACCCACCCCAGGTCCTCCAAAATCTGACCATAATAATGCATTTTTCCGAACTTATTAAGGTTACTCAGTTCAAGGCCATTTTTCTTTTAAAAAACTAGGTCCATCGTATACAATAAATCACAGCTTACTTTAGCTACAGGTGTCCTCGTCTACTGATGACACCTTTAGAGTAGCAGAGGGTGCATCTCATCAGCAAACTGGGCAGGGTTTCGCACCCGGTTTCCAGCTGCCACCAGACCAGGGGATGGTAACAGCGGGGGGAGGGGGGTCACCTAGGGGAGACAGGAGTCATTTATTTCAACGCAGATGAAAGTGCCAGAAGTTGCTGTCGTGGATTATTAATGTATGGTTAAGCTTTGCTGCAGATAGAGTTTGTAATAATGACTGATAATTTCAGTTGTATTTATCGAGTGTATTTTCACAACATTAGATTGTCTCTAACTGCTTTACATTATCCCTGCCCAAAGTCGACAGTGAGCAAGCCAGAGGTGACAGTGGATAAGTAAAAACTCCCTAGAGGGTAGAAACCTTTGGGAGGAACCAGACTCAAAGGCGGAGCCCAAGAGGAACCAAATGAGCAAGATGGCAGAGTCCCAGTTCACACTGTCCCATTGTTAACGTTTGAGTCTCAAAGCGGAGGGCAAGCAGGTGTTGGAGCTGCTTCACATGGCAGGACAAGCAGTGGTACGGCAGCAGGGCATACAGGGAAGTCATCATGGGCAGATGGGCGGGCAGAGAAGTCATCATGGGCAGAAGGGCGGGTACGGAAGTCACCATGGGCAGAAGGGCAGGCAGGGAAGTCATCATGGGCAGAAGAGCGGGCAGGGAAGTCATCATGGGCAGAAGGGCGGGCAGGGAAGTCATCATCGGCAGAAGGACGGGCAGGGAAGTCATCATGGGGAGCAGGACATACAGGGAAGTCCCCACGGGCAGAAGGGCAGGCAGGGAAGTCATCATGGGCAGAAGGACGGGCAGGGAAGTCACCATGTGCAGACGGGCGGGTAGGGAAGTCATCATGGGCAGAAGGGTGGGCAGGGAAGTCACCATGGGCAGAAGGGCGGGCAGGGAAGTCACCATGGGCAGAAGGACGGGCAGGGAAGTCACCACGGGCAGAAGGACGGGCAGGGAAGTCACCATGGGCGGACGGGCGGGTAGGGAAGTCATCATGGGCAGATGGGCGGGCAGGGAAGTCACCATGGGCAGAAGGACGGGCAGGGAAGTCATCATGGGCAGAAGGACGGGCAGGGAAGTCACCATGGGCAGACGGGCGGGTAGGGAAGTCATCATGGGCAGAAGGACGGGCAGGGAAGTCACCATGGACAGAAGGACGGGCAGGGAAGTCACCATGGGTGGACGGGCGGGTAGGGAAGTCATCATGGGCAGATGGGCGGGCAGGGAAGTCACCATGGGCAGAAGGGCAGGCAGGGAAGTCATCATGGGCAGAAGGGGCGGGCAGGCCGGAAGGACGTCACAGGTAGATAGATATCACAGGCTGAAGGGTAGGCAGGATACCTTGATAATTTGGGGTTTCCAGGCAGCATAACCCAGAAGGAGAAGGGGAAATAAAATGTGCATTTAACCAATGTAGGGGAGACTAGAGGCAATGCAAACAGTTAGGTGAGTGCAGTATGTAAGCTCTGGCAGATACAGCTATGGCAGCATAAATACAAGGGAGAGGCAAGTGGGAACACAGGCATGGGGGGGGGGGTCCCTGAATGTCAGCACTCCAGTTCCACAAGGGGATGTGAAGCTAGAATGACAGCACTGACAGTTCACTTCATCCAAAGCCAATGGCACCGATCCCCACCCAGCTCTACACCTCACACTGTAGGTCTATCTGGGAGTGAGCAGTTAGCTATAGAGCCAGAACGAGAGTCCCTATAGACTAGACTAAACAAGGGTGTTTTAAACCTAGACTTCAATATTGAGAGTGAACCTGAATCTATCACATCTTCTGGGACTCTGAAAGAGATGCTCAGCAGCCTGCCATAGTGGGAGGGAAGTTGTAAGAGACCAGTAGATGTCTTAGATATTCTGGTGCAATAGATAATACATGATAATAGATGATGATAGATGTTATCGTTTATTTTTGCCTGCAGTTCATCAACAGGTTTTTGGGATGAATATCAATTATAACAGAATGGCTTGACTCCAGTATCAGTCATTGCTGCTGTTATTAGCAGCAGTAGCAGCATTAGTACTATTATTACTAGGATCTAAATTCTTATTTCTGCTTGTTCCACTTATGTGGACAAGCAGGTCCAGTCAGTCAGGCTGCACTTTACTTAGGCCAATATTGGGCGGAGAATGAGGGGTGTGTTTGTATAAGCCCTGGAGCATGGGGAACCTGCTGCCGATTAATCAGACAGTGCCCCCCTCCCACCCCTCGGGGGTGCCGGGGGCGGGGTAGCTGGCACACAATGATATTAATTATACCGGCTGGTACACGGCACTCTGTCTGACACACACTGCACTGCTGAACCATCAGAGTGCCTTTGCTGCTCAACTGCAGACAGTTTTGCTGCTGAACTGCAGACAGTTTTAGCCTTTAGGTGGGTCCAAGAAAGGGAGGAGGTGCAGGTGAGCCTCGATGGGGGTGTGGGGCGATGTCTTCTGCGCATTGATTGGTGATGATCCTGACCGGCACAGGGCTGTGCTACATCTAGACAGGACAAGACCCCATCCTAACCTGCACAGGGCTGGCCTTCAGCTGGATGGCTTGAGAACCCATTGTGACCGGCACAGGGATGGCCTTCAATTTGATGGGGTGAGACCCCATCATGATCTGCACAGGGCTAGCCTTCAGCTGGATGGAATGAGACCCCATCCTGACCTGCAGAGAGCTGTGCTTCAGCTGGATGGGTTGAAACCCCATCCTGACACATACATGTCTGTCAATTAGCCTAATGAGGCCAGACCCCATCCTGTGCTCCACAGGGCTGTCCTTCAGACAGACAGGGTAAGACCCCATCGTGATCTCCACAGGGCTGCCTTTCAGCTGGCTGGGTTGACCTGCGTCCTGACCTGCGTAGGACTGGCCTTCAGATTGGTGTTAACAGTGAATATTTTCTTTCCAGACACCTGTATTGCAGGTGCCTATATTTATAATGTGACTAGAATGTGAGGAACAGCAAGGCCAACGGTGATGTTTACCTGCACTCAAACCAAGCGTTTGCATGGTGCCCCTTAAGTTTTGAGGCCTCCTGTTGGCCACAAACAGTCTCTAAGCTATATATTAAAACAATGTGTGCCTTTTTATGAGATGTTAAAGCCGTGTGTTTTGCTAACCAGCTGGCTACGTTCTTCTGACTAAACCGACTAGCTATTTAATTAGTTTTTGAAACATCTGGAAGTGGAGGGGAGGGCTCAAGGGTGGGGAGCTATGAGGAGACTTTTTAACTGAGCCTTATCTCTCCCTGAGCAGGGCGTAATTGCAGGCAACTGAGAATCTTACAGTCCTCCTGCTCCGATATGGAGACACTGAAAAATACAATGAGAAACTGGGTCATTTGTCCCACGTACTGACCATCCCAGACGTGCCCAGACAGGTCGAAACGCCATGCCGGGAGTGTCATTTTTAACGGTGATGCTGACTCTCAACAACAGTAGAATGGGTTTCATCTTCATTGAGCGAAATATGCAGACTCGCTGACCTGAACGTGCTGAGCAGGCAGAGCACAGTGAGGTTCAGGAGGCAGCCTGTCTCAGCCTGGTCTGCATGGCCATGCAGGTGCTATAGTGACCGCCTCTCCTTCGGGGCCGCGACTTGGCACTGTAGGCGCCACTAGATGGCAGTAGTGGAAGCTGGAAATGGTAGGCACACCTCAGCTCCTAGAAACCCATTTATACGCTGAAGTTTAAAAATGTGCTTCATTTAACCGAACCTGGCGAACAACAGGAATTGATTTTAGCTTCCACAGCGGCCGCGCCGTGGTCCTGCTGTGATTTAAGCCCCCGGCCCATCCTCTTACACCACACACTTGCCCTAGTTTTCTCAAAAATAGGTAAAGATGTCTTGGAATGCCGAGGTGGACTTTTCCGGATCGTCTCCCAGGACAATGGCTCCGTTCATCCCGTTCTTCTCGGCCGCTGACCGTGGCTTGATCCGGGCGTGAACGGTCCCCGTTGCCTTGTTGCCGCGTCCGTCTGGGAGAGGGATCGTCAGGAGCCGCTCGCAGTGTTTCTGGACCCGCGGCGTGCGGGGTTCTGCAGTCCTGCAAGGCAGGCGGGGCGTCGTCCGATCTGATAAGCCTCCGACCATGAAGGAACCGCGGCGGCAGTCAGCTGCCATGTTCAGCTGAGACTCCCTCCTGCTTATCCGCTCTTCTGAGCGTCATGCTGCTGCATTCACCCCTCCCGCTCTGTCCTGCAGAAGCTGAGCTTGGAGACATCCAGGGGGGGGGGGGGGACGCCGACCGTGCCCCCCCCCTCACCCTTTCCATCACACCCGCCTTATTGATACCCCTGCCCCCCTGCCCCGCCCGTCCTGCGCTACATGCCACTGGGTCATTTTGACTGTGCGCCAAACTCCTGTCCCGGCCTAAATTAAAAACTCAGTGTGAATTAGATAGTTTACGTCGCTATGTGACAGCCTTTATATTAAACGGTTTACAAGAATCCTATTGTTTATCATGCGAGCAGGTTGTCATACATATTAATGAGGCCCAGGTGTTGGGCCCACGCTGTTTCCGCTGCCGCGTTCCCGAACGCGCCTCTGTACAACAAGCTAATATTCCTCTACAAGTGTTTGCTGTAATAATTACTGCAAAACAAGCCTGTCGTTGGCCCTCTGTAGGATTAGCTGAAGGCAGTCATTGGCTTTTTCAATTACAAGCTACATTTTTTTGTTCTCTCTCTCTCTCTTCCCCCCTTTTCTCTCTCCTCCTTCATCCCTCTCGCGCTCCTCTGGTGCGTGGGTATCTGCAGGTCCCCGCAGCACCCTTTAATCAGGCCTGATGTCGCAGCTCTGATATTATGCCGCACTGTTTTGATCGCTTGTGTTCGTTTAGCCGGTTGGCGGGGTCTGTAATTTTCACGGAAGAGGACAACAATCAGGCCATTAGGATACATGCTCCCAGCTCCCAGGGACCCAAAGAGACCGGCTGGCGATGCACTCTTTTCCCGACAATAGGAATTTCGATGGATTTAATGAGCCCTGCTCAGAGGAGGTGAAGATTGCAGAGCCGTTACACATTTGCCAGAGCTGTGGTGTTTGGGGCGGGGGTTTCTTTTCCCAAATCCTGACGTCCTCCTTTGTTTCCCCTCCAGTGCAGAAACACCCCCACCCCCCTTCATGGTCTCGCAAACTGCGAGATGATTCTACGCCAGCTGGTGGTGTAGTGGTCAAAGGCAAAGGGCTCCATTCATCTTACATTCATCTCTCTCTGATTAACACCCCCTCCCCCCACCCCATGCGTCGAGTGTCATCTGTCATTTTCCCCTCCTTTGTCGTACTGTGGTCCCCATGTCCCAGATTTCCTGCCTCTCCATTTGTCCCTCCTGCCCCCCTCCCCACCCTCATGCTGCGGGGGGTGTTGTTGACGCATCTATGCGTCAGCATGATGTTTAGGTCTTTAGGGTATGACAGGTTCAATCTCTGTTACGGCACCACCTTGTGGACCCACCCCCCCGCGTCGAACCCGCGTCAGTCTCCCCGGTCACTGTGGCTCAAGGTCGCCCCCCATCTGCGGCACGTCTCTCCAGCGTCATTAAAGCGCGGTGCTTGTGGAAACTTTTAAACGTTCTTGCCGCAGGCGTGCGGTCCTGATGCTGGACAGAAGGTTCCATTGATCTCGGGGGAAAGCGCCGGACTCACTTGCTAAAAAAGCGAATCGAGAAAATAGTCCCAAAGTGTTTCGCTCTGCTCTCCTGTGCGATGCCGCTCTGACGGCCCCGACTGCCGTCACTGTGCCGAAAGGACTGACGTGCCTCACCCCTTATCTCCAGGAAAGGGTGTCAGGGTGGCATTTGGGGCGGCCAGCATCATCCTGCCACAAGTGACCAAATTCTGAGCCGGGTTGCCTCAAACCCGCAGCGTTCTGTCCCCAATCGCATCCAGTCTTTATTTGTGGCCCCCCTGAAGCAGGTCAGGCGAGACACTACAAGGGCGACCCACGTCGATTCCCAACTGAGAGCACAGATTGTGTCCCTGAGTCTGTAGGGGCGCCCTTCCTGGCTTCAGGGGAAACATTTTTCGACAACAGACACGGGCAACAAGCAACAGAGCGTGAAAATATCAACAGTTTATCTTCGCAGCCTACTTACAGCCCCCAGGAAGGTCATTTACCTGCCTCAAAAATAACAGCTTTATAAATGACTGTTTGTTAGAAGCCTTAATTAACAAACAGTATGTCAGACATTGATACTTTGGGTTACTTTGGGGATCGCCATGGCGAAGATGAAAACAGTCACAAGGTCTGTAAGCTAATCCCCGTGGGTCAAATGATAAAAGTTATGGAGTTTATAGTGCTAAGCGGTACTAATGCAGTGAGCATTTCATGCATGCTTGCCGGAAGCTTCCACTGTAGGGTCCTTCCTGTGCTTTCAGGAAGTGATTCAGACACAGAGTCCCTGCTATAATGGGCATATGCACTTTTCGTTGTCTCCGACGTCGAGGCAGACCCTGCCGGCATGCTCACTGCCAAGAACACACGCGGTCCTTTAACGTCACTGCGATATTTACCTCATGGGGATGCTGATCAGTTAAGAGAACCTAGTTATTCTGTCAGTGGTCATAAAGGTTCTTCTTCGCATGATGACGATGGTGATGTGGCTTAATTGCTACCATCACCCGCAGCCATTTCTACCCGAAAGAGTGGGATTCTACAGTGGGGCCATTCCATGCCAAAAAGCAGCAGGTGCCTTAACCACCATGTCCCCTATTGCCCAGCCTTCTTCTGTGTTTTTTTACATTCTCCTTGTCATGGGATTGAGGTACGCATTCGATTGGGACAGGGCTACCCGATCAGTTTGCCTGCATATGATGGTGGTCATGATGATGATGATGATGATGAAGATGATGAAGATGATGATGTTGCCCATAATAATGCCATCCAGACCTGGACTCCACATGGGCCTACAGCAGGGGTGGCCAGTCTTATCTGCAAAGGACCCGTGTGTATGCAGGTTTTTGCTGCAACTCCCTATTTATATTACTAATGAGAGGACTGATTGGCTGAAGAGTCCTCACACCTGGGTTTGAACAGCTGGCCTACAGGTTGTCCCAGAAACCTGCACACACACCGGCCCTCTGCGGATAAGACTGCCCACCCCTGGCCTACGCCATGCAGAGTACCGGTCCATCCTCCGTGGAGTGTGCCTGGGGTAGTTTTCCACCTGATAGCATTTGAATACGATGTCATCCTTGCCAGACACACACACGCCTTCCCACTCCCACTCCGATTGGTCAGCTCTGCATCCTTGGCTCCACCCACCGTATGCCCTGCCCCCCATTGGCCTTCATCCCAATGATGCGACACAGTGCGGAGGTAGTAGGACCAGGCTAGGCCTTTTGCAGTGACCACCAGGGGTGTACGCCAACCACAGACATGTGGCCCCGCCCCCACCCTAACAGTCGACAGGCAGTCGATGTCAGAGGATGAGAGGGAGGCTGTGCCCCCTCGCTGCATGGCACTGAACTCGGCACACGATCACGATGGCTGTGGGACTGTACCCTGGGGGCAGACCCTCTCAATAAAGCGTTCCTGCTATAACCATCCATCCATCCATCTTATAACCACTTATCCTGGTCAGGATCTGGGGCCAATGGGTAAACAGATAAAACTGTCGCTTTTTATAGTTACAGTGGTAATGATAATGGATGCTTTGCTAGGGTTAGACACCGCCCCCCCCCAACGTCACACATGCTGTCCCTGACATCTCCTGCCCATCTCTCAGTTGCCTTTCAGCACGCAAGAAAATGCCCAGGGGATTTGAATGATAGATGATTAGACAGACAGACATACAGACAGACAGACAGGCACATATATAGATGGATAGACGGATAGATAGATAGATAGATAGATAGATAGATAGATAGATAGATAGATAGATAGATAGATAGATAGATAGATAGATATTTGCTTGTTTGTTGGGGAATTCCGCATGCTCATTTATCCTGGAAGTATAAAATGAAATACGTATAGCTTCACAAAATCTGTATGTCCTACTTTTTTCCCCTAAATCATTGGATTGTTCGAGCATAAAATGAATGTGTAGTTTGATCTCCTGTAATTGAAAAGTAATTAATGTGAGCATTGAAAAATCCTGAGCTGTGAAATATAGATTTATGAGAACACAGCCCCAGGCATCATGCGAGGGAAGCGACGCTTTGCTGCAACTCCTCTTCCGTTCTGCATTTTTTAAGGTTTTGACAGCAATCTGTAGGCTGCATCTGGGCCGGGAAGCCAGGGCTGGCGGTGGGTCGACGGAACTTTGTTTCACTAAAGAAATGCAATTTAGGGGAAGTGGGTCTGTGTCCACCACTAACAGCTAATAAACCCTCTGACAAGCCGGCCTACATTTTGATTAGAGATATGTACTTGCCAGCCATGGCAATAAGGAAGCTGTATAGGTGTAATGACTTCTTTTTGTGCAGATAGGGAATACTATTCGCGCACTCAATAACTGTGTTACTTTTTGTCTTTCACTGAATGCTGTTTGGGGAGAGACATTTTGAAAATCGGTTGAAAAGAGATGAGTGTTTTAGGCTTCAAGTCGGGGGCCTTTAATTAAATCATCCGGACGCTGTGCGGGACCCATGTGCTCCTGGAAGGGGGGCAGTGGAGAAGAAAAGCCAGCCCGCCAGGTTTTGCTCGAGGGGTCCAGGCTGTAACCCACCGCTTCTTCAGGTTTTACCAGCTGGATGTTCCACAGGCCCCCATCTTTAGCCGGGCCGCTGCATCTCCTCCCGTCTCACACGGACGCACTCCTAAGGTTTTACGGTGCTGGAGGGGGTCTGATACTGCGTCCGCCACACTGAGCGCATGTCCCTAACACCTCCATTGCTAGACCCACTCATCGGCTCCATTCACCGACCGTCAAAGATGTCGCAGGGGTTAGGTAGGGAGCGCAATGTTCATCACAGCGTCTTGTTAGGAGTGATAGACTCTGAAAGTCTGTTAGTTTTATCAGGCTTCCTTTTTACGTTGTGAAGCACCCTGGGATGCATCTCTACTGTCTGGGGGGGATGAGGAGTTGTGTGGGAACCTTTGAACACATCAGTAAGGTCCTTCAAACTGACTCTGGAGCTGATTTAACAGCGTAATGAGCGGCGGTGGGACGTGGGGGGCGCCAGCGCCGTGTGTTTTCCGAGTGCCTGTGCCTTCACACCAGATGCCCATGTGCTGCTGGGATTCACGTCGCCGGGACCTTCCACCTGGTTACAGCGCTCAGCTGTAGAGCTTATTAGTAAGAAAAGAATCAATATTCACATGCTTTGCGGGGACCGTTCGGGGAGCCCGCGCTTTGATTTAACGTGATTATCCACGGGTCTCCAGCTGACAGCAGCCCGTTAAACAGCCCGCTGTGGGCCCCCAGCCCGGCAAGGACCCCCACCCTGCACACCAGGCGGGTCACTTCATTAATGCAAAATGCTCTCCTCCCGCAGAAAGCGAGAGGCAGCCGTTGTCCTCTTGTTGACAAGAGAAGAGGGGGCGGGGAGGGGGGACGGGGGGGGGGCTGGATCAGCACAAACAGAGTTTTGACGTGTGTAAAAAAAAACAGCAGCTCACTGTATCTTCCCACCCGCAATGTAACTGAGTCACGGACACACAGGGACACACAGGCACACGCAAGCGTGTAAGTTTAACAGATACACAGGTGCATGCAGGTATCAGACATATGCATGAAGATATTACAGATCCACAAACAAATGCATGCAGGTACCAAAGACATGCACACGTGCGTGCAGTCCTTCACACATGCATGAAAGTATCATAGACACACAAATAAATAGAGGTATCACAGATACAAACATGCATGCAGATATAACAGACATGCATGCAGGCATCACAGATTCACATATGCATGTGCAGGCATCAGAGACACACACAAAGCAGGTATAACATATATGCGTGCAGGCATCACACAGGTGCATGCAGGTATCACAGACACGTGCTTGCAGATATAACATGCATGCATGTATCGTGGACACATATGCGGACAGATATTCATGCAGGAATCACAGACACACACATGCATACGGGTACAATGAACATGCATGCAGGTATCACAGATACACGTGCATGGAGGTATAACAGACACATGCATGAAGGTATCACAGACACTCACATGTATGTAGGTAAAATAAACACATGTATGCAGGTGTCACAGAAACACACTTGAATCCAGGTTTCACACACACTCCCTCACACATTCAGGACTCATACGTGCATGCAGGTCTCTTGCACACACCGCATACACTGTCTGTCACACGCATTCATGCACTAGATTCTCTCCATGGAGACCACACAGCGACTCTCACTCTCGCATGATTAATGATCCCTAACGGGACTTCAGCAAATAAACAGATCAAGACCTCCAGCTGGATGAGGAGCAGGAGATGCTGAAGCAGCCGGCACCGGTCCTGAGGGGAGATCCCCACACACGCAGACACGCAGAAACACACACCGATGCGCTGACACGGCGCGACACACACACACACAAACATGGCAACACAACACGGTGCCCGTTAGCGAGGAGCCCGACTGCGTGAGTGCTCACCGTGAGGCTGGACACCTCACCAGCGAATGCGCTCATTACGGAGGGAAGCAGTGTGCAGCGACGAAGCTGAGAGGACACCCTGCCACATTCACAGTGAAACACACACCGGCAAGCGTCTCGCTGCACCGCGCCCCCGCACACACCCAGAGGTGTCCACACACTCCTTCCTCCTCATCCTCCTCATCCTCCTCTCAGTGATTAAAGTTTTTATTTAGAAAATGTGCATAAACACGTCCGTCCACACTGCGGCGTCGCTCGGTCAGGCAGTCTCACCCTCCACCGACACGAGTGCGTCGAACCCGATGGTCGCTAAGGGTTTTCTCTGTGGAAACCTTGCTCCCGAAATTGATTGGATACGTTCCGAAGCACCAAGAATGTCCTGATATTTTTCACCCATAAATGTTTTAAAGCGGTTTAATGTGTCTTAGTGTTGAGCCTATCAGATTGACACACCATATGACCGTTTAGGCCAGGACCACCTGAAAACGCCAGCTACACGGGCGTCTCTAGTGCTGCCTGATTTTGTTACTTTTTAAAAAAAGCTCAAGTTTCCTACATTTTATAAGACTGTGTGCTAGTGCTACAACTGTGTTCCTTTCAGAGAGAAGTGATCGTTGGCGATCATTAGGGGGAGAACTGATGTAGGGTCATTTAGGGGTCACACGGCAAGCTTGGGACGCTGGTTTTAATGAAGCTCCCAGAGCTGATGGCTAATTAGCGGCATGTCCATGGATCTGGCAGGGAGAGGTGGGAGCGCTCCTCGTGGTTTTGTGTCTTATCCCGGAAAGTCACGGCCGTCGGCATCCGCTGCTCCCCCCCCCACTTCCACTGAAGCAGAACGCGAACAAGACAAAAGCGTTTAAAAATCTCCTCTGCTTGAGCAGACAGCGGCGGCCCCCAGTGGCAGACATTAGCATGTGACCTTAGCAAAGGCAGAGAGGTGCAAAGAGAGCCAGACATACTTTGGTATACTCCCCGATTCCAATTGGTGGCCAGCACCCCGGAAGTGAATCGCTACCGGCATCAGTGAAGCAGCTCGTACCCATGTCCTGTTCTCGCCCGACGGGACCTGTCCTCAGGAGCCTCTCCGTAAGCGCTTGTAGGAGGGAACCCTCCCATATCTCTGGAGATGTTTTCCGGGCGAGCAGGGACAGCAGAAGTTGCCACAAAAACTGCTGATTCTCTGTTACAGCGCCACCTGCTGCCCGGAGGGTACAGCGTACCCTAGGGTGACTGCTCTTCCCCAGCTGAGGAGGTTGGTCGGTCAGCCGGTGGGGAGGAGGACCACCACTACATTCCTGCAGGTGGGGCCGTGATGTGGACCGCGTGCTCAGCGGGAGGATGTACATTTACAGACCTGAGCGTTAAATGAGCGCATTTCCTGGCGGGTGTCAATCAGCCCGTGCTCTCCGGCGCTGGGATGTCTAACAGACGCAGGTCAACATTCGCCTCCAGCAGCAAAGGTCTCCCAGAGACTTTCACTCTCATTTCACATTTTCCACTTTTATTGGTTGCCATAAATGAGCTCGTTCAACATCTGCTTTCCCTAAATAACCCATAAAGCATGTCACGCTGCGAATGTGCCTGATTTCACAATACATACCTGCACGCACGCTCCCTCCACTGAAATACCATCTTCAGTTGGCCATCTTATCCCTGATAATCTTTAAACTTCTAGTTGGTGATATCATTCCAGTCTTGTCCCCCCCCCCCCCAAGGGAAGGGGGAGAGTCACGGCTGTTTCAAAAGGCAAGTTTCACCCAGGTCAGGGAGACGGTACTTAATGACCTCATCCTTATAGAGGGCCTTCAACCTAAACTTGCCCCCCCCCCGTTTCAGAAAGGATGCCCGAGCCATTGGTGGGGACCACGGTTCGAGTCTCTGTCCTGGCTTTGTGTGTGGAGTTTGTATGTCCTCCCCATGGCGTCTTGGGCTTTGCTCTGGTTACTCCTCGCATCTCTGAAACCATCCAAAGATAAGTGCAGTTGTCAAATTGCCCATAGGTGTGCATGTGTGATCGGCCTCTTCCCCCCCCCAGTAGTTTTGGACGATGGCCAGTACTCTAACCCTTAATTTTAGGATGTCTTTGCATTCCTCAGTACAGCAGCCCGTGCCGTGATGAAGTTTGGCAATCGGTGAGTGCTGGCTGGGGAGGTGAGGGCAACCTGGGCCAATCAAAATGCAACCCCTCACCCATCGGTCACATGTGCACATCTTTAATCACTGCACCACCTGCTGGTCATTGTTTCACCATCATGGTTGATGTCGTAACAAACCACAGTAAAAATAACTGTGGCCCATTTTCCTCGGTACCATTTTTGGTGAACGTTCCCCGGATCGGCACACCACTGCGTGTTGGTATAATGACTAAAACAGGACGTTATGCTGCTTCTCTGTAGCTGAAATAGCCAAGAATGTGCCGGATCACTGAAACAGTGGCCCGTCATCCTGCCAGCGGGGGACGTCACGGCACCACCGTGCCCCCCGTCGGCTCTAACCGAGGAGCGCCATGTTGATGACGCCACGCTCTGTGTGCTCAGGCAGCTTGGCGATGCTCAATTAAAGGTGAACAGATTTAACCCTAACTGCAGGGTTACCACGGTGATGTGTGTGCATGGTAACGGCCTGCCCCCCCCCCCCAGATCTGAAGAGTGTAGGGCACGCCTGCTACCCCTGAGAAGCCATCAGGAATGTCCTGGATTTAGAAGCACATTCCTCTGTGTGTTCCGTGGAATGTCACGCCTTCCCCCAGCCTCTCCATGTGGGGGGGGGGGGGCTGGCAGGTTTCGCAGGAAATGCGGGGATTGGAGATGTATGGAAATCTATGGGGGAAATATGAGCATGGGGCAAGGGGTGTGGAACCTGGGCACACACACACACACACACACACACGGCCTGCAAGGTTCTTGCCATCGGTCCGGAGATGATTTAACCTACCCTGGAAATTAAATTTCTCTGCACAGTCTTTTATCAAATAGACTCAAACAGTTTGGAGTCTTTAAATTCCCCCACCCAGTTTTCGTGACAGAGGACCAGCAGACACAGTGGACTTGAACCTACAACCTTCTGGAACCAAAAAGCTCCCGGCTATTGCACTGTCTTCCCCCGTTCGTGGTTCCATTCGTGGCTCGCAGATAGTGAGGGAGACAGAGACAGGGAGAGGGTGGTGGTTGTGGGGGTGGCCCCCACCATATTGTTTTACAAACAGCACCCTCCCACCAGAAGGCCAGGATAATGCTCAGCAAGGCACCCCAGACGACAGCAGAGACAGCAGCTTTGCCGTGGTCCACCCCCAGTCCTGCCCCCCTCCCTCGTCCCATGGATATGCTGCCACCACAGACAACAACGGCCCCGTTCACTGGCCTCTGCCTCTCCGTCGCTCCCCTTCCAGCTTAGATATAAATGGTGTGAAATTAGCATCTCAGGTGCTAAACCATCACAATAAACCAATAAGCGACATTAACAGCGGTGATTCTTTACTGGGAGCTTATATCAGTGTAATGTTTCAGAGCGACAGGGCCTGAGCAGCGCGTCTTCGTATTTAATACCCCGTAAATGTCCTCGTGGGATGGGTAGCGACTGAGGAGCTTTTTGGATGCTGTTCGCTCGATGTTTATTTTTACCGCGAAGCTGCAGCGCTGGCCCAGTTTGAGGGAGACCGTCGGCGGGTCCAAACAGTGAACGAGCGAGGAGAGCACACGGGGCCGCATGGAGTGGCTGAAGGGACTGTCACTGCGTCCCTCCGTCAGCTGCGGCTCAATCCTTCCTGACAAATCCATCCACAAGGAGGAGCTGTAACTTTGGCCGGTCCATTTCGATCTTGGCTTCAATCACTCAAGCTCTCTACTCCCCCTGACATTGTCACACCAGGGCGGGGCACCAGCCCGCCGTGAGAGTCGGCCCGCCATGAGGTCATTATGCACTGGGAGCCCTTCTTGTGTTTTTGCTGATGCTGTTTGTTTGGATTCAGCAGGCCGAAGGGTTGGGGAGGGAGGCAGACAGCGAGTCGCCGAGCCTGGTGCCGTCGTCTTTCCACTGATCACGTCCATCTCTCTGCGCTGTGTCACTCACTCAGAGAATGAAAAAATCAAGACCACAAATCAGCAGTTTGGTCTTTGTTTGTGAGTCAATAGAGAGCCAGGGGGCGGGGAATTACCTCCCCCAGTTCCACCAGACTTATGGGGTCATGGGATCACTGGGCTGGATTTGGGGTTTTCAGGTGAGCTCCAGCCAATCAGGAAAAGCTCACAGATTCCAGCACTGATCCAAATGATGTCTGGCTTGATCCCTGTGTCCTGTGTGTGTGTGTGTGTGTCTGTGTGTATTTGTGTGTGTAGTTGTGTGTGTGTGTGTGTGTGTGAGCGGGTATACCTTACCTTATGGGGGACACAATATCCCCACTATGTGGTGAATACCTGTTTCCTGGTCTCCATAAGGGAAAACTCTAATTTAATAAAAATTAATGAAAACACTAAAAATGCAAAAACTCCTCTGTTTTGTTTGGTTACTTATGGTTATGGTTAGGGCTGGGTAGGGGTTAAGGTTGTCATAGTTAGCGTTAGCATTTTCCCAGTAGAAATGAATGAGTAGTCCCCATAAAGATATGTTTACCCAACGTGTGTATGTGTGTGTGTGTGTGTGTGTGTGTGCGAGTGTATGTGTGTGTGTCTGCATGTTTGTGTTCTAGGCTCAGGGCTGGTTCCCACTCTGACATCTCCCCCCGCC
>JABFEB020000002.1:27473046-27486971 GCA_019775895.2 Stomatorhinus ivindoensis | reverse complement strand
CCCCCCCCCCCCCCCCCCCCCCCCCCCCCCCCCCCCCCCCCACTCCAAACACAGATGATTTGAGAGGAAGAACGCGACGGCACTCCGAGACCATGTGCGGGGCGACCTCTGACCCCGGGCTGTGTGATGTAATAAAGAGGAACGTTTGCACACTCTAAACATTTCGCCTCTGGCTGCTCTCCCCCCCTTTCCACCCACCGCCTCTGTTTAATCACACCCCCGGAGACAAACGCTGGGCACCCGCCCACGGGCTGGCTCCGCGCCTGGCGGGATCATCTCGCTGCCGCCTAACTTTCATCAGGAGAGGCTGCGATGCTGCCCACACGCTGCAAATGAGGACCGCGGGCCGCAGGGACGGCGGACGGGCATGCGAGCGAGCGAGCGAGCGAGCAGGGCCGGTATACCAGGCCATGCAAGCACGATCACCAAGCTCATCCCCCACCCCCTTGGTCAAACCCCAACCCTCCCCCCACCAAGGTCAGGAAGGACTCTCTGGAGACGGTGACACCCCGTGAGCCTGCTCTGTAAATATGCACCTTTATAAGCGGCTTAAGTTATTCAGGAGGCTGTTCCTCCTCAGAATTACCAGTAAGTGTCACTTACCCTCAATACATAAGGGGTGGTCATTTTCTGAAATAAAAACCCTTTCTTACCCTTGATTGCACAAAGCCAGTATATGCCAGTCTGTACCAGGCAATCCCACAATGCATCCTGGTAGCTAGTGATAGTCAAGGGAAGACAGTGGCAGCACAGACTACCGTGAGTGTAAACACGTGACACATGGGCCCAAGGGGGGGTGATTAGGGGGTGGGAGGCTCAGGTACCCAGATGACTGAATGCTCGGCATATTGACAATTAAGTTGAAAGAACCTGAGAATGTGAGGGCAGCGGCATTCCGACATCCAAGCCGATCCCTGAGGGGTCTCCCTCGGAGGCTGAAGATCCAAAGAAGATCCCCCCCCTCCCTCCAGAATCTAAAACTAGTCCGGTGCCTCTGATCATTCAGCATGTTTATTATTAATTATTCTGTGGCATCTGCCATGGTGGTATAAGGCAAGAGGAAGGTCTGCTTAGGCCTAGTACTCCCAGGTCTGAGCAGCAGAGTACTCCCTAGTACTCCCAGGTCTAAGCAGCAGAGTACTCCCGAGTACTCCCAGGTCTGAGCAGCAGAGTACTCCCGAGTACTCCCAGGTCTGAGCAGCAGAGTACTCCCTAGTACTCCCAGGTCTGAGCAGCAGAGTACTCCCTAGTACTCCCAGGTCTGAGCAGCACCACGGGCCCAGGGAGGCTGGGCCACGCTTCTCCATGCCGCTTTCCGCAACACGGAAGCCTGTGGTACCGTGGAAATCTTGGTGCCAATGGACCAGGCCAAGATAAACACCGTGGCAAAGAACAACCAACCCACGCTGAGTCATGTGATTTCAGTGAGGCTGTTGGCCTAGGTGCTGTGGCGATGAGCTCAGCGAAATGTGGTGAGACGATTCCTTTGGAGTGGCGTGAAAGCCGCATGCCTCCCCCCCCCCCCCTCCCCCAATGAATACAGATGAACAGGTGAAATTGGGAAAAAGGTCAAACAAGCGGATGGGGGGCTGTACTGAGGCTTGAGTCAATTCCCAGGGGGCCATCGGTAAATCTGCACGCTGGCACGAGGACAGGGATGGGGGAGACTGCCGCCTCAAATTTGACACTTAAAAAAAATTAGCCGTCTGATTGATGTTGGACTGCGCAAAAAAAGCGAAACAGTATTGATCCTGTCATGTTCAGCTCAGTACAGCAGTGGGAGGGCGGAGGGCCCTTGTGAGGGGCGGTCAGCAGCTGAAACGTGGATACCTGAACCCGCAATCCCCCCTCCCCCGCGCCATCACAAAGGACAGCGATTGAGTAGATGTAACGTGTTAATAATGTTTCTGCTGATTTAGGGGCATCGCCCTAGTGTGTAATATTATCTTTATGGTAGATTTTCATTGGAAAGATAAATGAGTGGTTATTTGAAGGGAACACAATATATTAGCAGAGATAAAATATTAATAAAGATTTTTATTTATTTACTTTCATATAAAGTCATCATCCATTTTTCATAGATGTAACATATATAATAGCAAGGTCCATGTTAAACAGAGGTTTACTACAGTTAAACAATGCACTTTCATATATAAATTTGCACATAAACATGTATGGATAATTATACAAGAGACAGATTAATGTTTAAGCTTTGTAAAACCTAGTAATGAGTGGTAAAATCTCTAACCAAACTGAGGAGAGCAGGACTGGTTCAGTAAGCAGACATGTAAAACTGGAAATCATATATAAGCAATGAAATTCAGCCTGGAAATCATATGGTGCAGTGTGTGTGTGTGTGTGTGTGTGTATGTGTGTGTGTGTGTGTGTGTGTGTGTGTGGAGAGGGGTGCGAGCACAGTGCAGGGTGGCAAATGTGAATTTCGAGCTTAATAGTATAAAAAGCATCAAAGTAGAAGTTTGCAACCACTATCTGCAGACCTGAGCACTTTCAGGTGACACTTTCTCAGCAAACAACGAGAAGATAAAGCTGGTTTTGTGAGAAGCATCCAAGCCCACCTTCTGCTGCCGGAGATAACCTGCTACTACAGACCTACCACTGCACCCCTCGCCCTCAGCTCTGTTCACGCCGTCCTCACACAGATAATACTCCCGTGGTCCTACTGGTGGGGATGGCGGGGGCAGCTGCTCTCTGAGAACATCCAGAGGGCAATATCTGCAGAACTGATAGAGCCAAAGTTCACAGATCTGCTGTGTCTGCACTAGTGGTCTGTGGTGTGTTAGTGCAGTCTGTGGATTTCTGGTGTGGTCTATGGTGTGTTAGTGCTGAGGATTGCTGGTATAATATGCTTTAGCACTATCTACGGATTGTTAGTGTGGATCATTAGTGCTGTTTGTGGTACATTAGCTCTGTGTATGGAGCATTAGTGCTGCATGTAGGGTGTTAGTGTGGTGCACAAATGTGGAATATTAGTGCTGTCTGTGGAATGTTAACGTAGCCAGCAGGATGTTAGTTCTGTTTGTGGAATGTTACCATAGTCAGCACATTGTCACTGCTGTCGTGGAATGTTACCATAGTCAGCACATTGTCACTGCTGTCGTGGAATGTTAGCATAGTCAGCACATTGTCACTGCTGTCGTGGAATGTTAGCATAGTCAGAAGAATGTTAGTGGTGTTGGTAGAATGTTTAGTCAGTGGAATGGTAGTTCGGTCTGTGGAATGTTATCATAGTCAGTATTATGTTATTTCTGTCTGGAATGTTAGCATAGTCAGCGGTATTTTAGTGCTGTCTGTGGAATGTTTGTTTACTCTGGGGAATGTTAGCATAGTCAGCGGAATGCTAGTGCTGTCTGTGGAATGTTAGCATAGTCAGTGGAATGTTAGTTCTGTCTGGAATGTTAGCATAGTCTATGGAATGTTAGCATAGTCAGCGGAGTTTTACTGCAATGTCTGGAATGTTATTTCTGTCTATGGGATGTTAGCATAGTCAGCAGAATTTTAGTGCTGTCTGTGGAATGTTAGTTTACTCTGGGGAATGTTTTGTACTGTCTGTGGAATGTTAGCATAGTCAGCGGAATGCTAGTGCTGTCAGTGGAATGTTAGCATAGTCAGCGGAGTTTTTGTGTCTGGAATGTTAGCATTGTCAGAGGAATTGTTATTTCTGTCTATGAAATGTTATCACCATTAGCAGAATGTTAGATCAATCTGTGGAATGTTAGTGTAGACAGTGGAATGTTAGTGCTGTGTGTGGAATGTTAGCATAGTCAGCAGAATGTTATTTCTGTCTGTGGGATGTTAGCATAGTTAGCAGAATGTTAGTTCTGTCTGTGGAATGTTAGCATAGTCAGTATAATGTTAGTTCTATCTCGAATGTTAGCATAGTCTGTGGAATGTTAGCATAGTCTGTGGAATGTTAGCATAGTCAGCAGAGTTTTAGTGCAGTGCCTGGAATGTTAGCATTGTTAGAGGAATTGTTATTTCTGTTTGTGAAATGTTATCACCATCAGCAGAATGTTAGATCCATCTGTGGAATGTTAGCGTAGTCAGTGGAATGTTAGTGCTGTGTGTGGACTGCTAATATAGTAAATTAAATGTTAGTGCTGACTGTGGAATGTTAGCATAGTCAGCGGAGTGTTGCTGTCTGTGTATTGTGAGCATTGTCTGTGGAACATCGGAGTATCTCACATCACCCTCAGTCTCAGTTTCCTTTTTATAATTTTTGCTGATTGTATGTTCATGCTCTAAATTATGTAAGAGTTACACAATTAAAACAGTTATCAAGTTGAAGCTTCCTTTAGACCTTTCCTTTATTCAGAATAAATAAAAACAATTTCCTGTCTTTACAGTATGCAAACCTCAGTAATGAATATTTGAGCAGCGATATCAACCCAGGGGTCACAACCAAAATTTGGCAAGTTCTGCAAAGGCAGTGAGGCCAAGTTGATAATGTAAGCATGGCCAATCCATTCCGCCTTTCCCCCTCTCTGTTGGTTAGTCCATGCCTTCCCAATGGTGGCAAACCTGCTCTCTCTGTCTTAGTTCCTAGTCTTCCCTAGTGTTTTTCCTGTTCCCTGGATCACCGCATAGCTCAGTGGGCTGAGTGCAGCTCAGTTTGTGAATCTGCTAGCTGTGGGTTTCAGGCTGGCAAAACTCAGTCTCACCTATTTTGGGTTTCTTGTTCAAAATTTGTTGTCCTTAGCGTTTGTAGTTTTGGATTTCGGTTTTGCTAGTGATTCTTATTTTCCGTCTCCCACCCGTGGTCCACCCTCCTTGTGTTAGGTTCTGGTTTTGTTTTGTACCTTTGAATTCTGTAATTCGCCTGGTATTCTTTGTGTTTTCTAGTTTGTCTATTAACCTTGCTAGTTCCATGATTATCCCTGTTCATTACTTGCACCTGTTGCTTGTTACTCTGTGTTCTGTTTGATTGGGTGTCTTGTTAATGTGTCACTCCTGCATCTTCATTAGCCCAGGTTAGATAGGTGTATTAGGGTCCTTTCTGTGTTTAATTCCCTAGTGAGTCATTGTATGTGGTTGTGTAGGTGTTATGTTTCGTGTCCTATTCTATGCTTTATTTTGTCAATAAACCCCTTGTGTTATCTTGGAGCTGCCAGTGGATTGTTGCCTTCTTTATTCCTGTACCATGCCCTGTGTTTGTAACACTCCTCTGCTGATCCACAATCAGATTTCCCAGCCCAATTCCTAGAAATAACCTATAAAAACAGGTCATGGGTCTGCAAATGCACAAAAATAGTGAACACTCAACCAATCCAAGAAGCCAAACCACAGATTTAAAATTCACTGGGACATCCAATCAGATTTGTGCGATAGGCATTGATTGGCATAAATTTAAGAGTGCACTGTGTGCTTGATCATTGCATTATTTTAAACCGACGCTTGATATAGGGTCACAACTGAGCTGGCATAGTAAAAATTGGGTCACGGTGCAAAATGGTTGAGAAGCAGAGCTTTAGAACATAATTCCTCTATTCTGTTTAGTACAGTATACTAGCACCACTACTGTATAAACATTTATAAATATACTAAAATTATAAATCGTAGAATGATGGCATTAAAACAATATCTAAAGATGGTTGACACATTCCCACGACTGTTACAATATGCCTGAAATATCGCTAAGGGGCGGCTCCTCGCTTATCCACCAATTCGCTTAACGACCTAGCTGTTGAAACAGAACACAGTCGTTCAGTGAGGAGTGTTTGTATTAAAATTCCTGTGATGCCTTAGTTCTGTGTTTGAAGCATTGGTGTTGTCTGTGGTGTGTTAGAGCTGTATGCAGAGTATTGGTGTTGCATGTCAATTGTTATTGCTGCCTGCTGAATGATAGCATTATTTGTAGAGCATTAACACTGAATGTGGAATGGTAATGCTGTGTGCAGGGTGTTAGCACAGTCTATGGAGCGTTAGCATTGTCTGTAGAAATAAATGAGCTGCATAGCAATAATTCTAATGCCATGTGCAGAACATTAGCGTTGTCTGTGGAACGTTAGCGCCTGCGGAATGTCAGTGTTACCTGTAAAGAGTTAGCTCTGTCGCTGGAGCATTAGCATTGTCTTTGAACTTGTATTTACCTGAAATGGATTCTCTAAGCAAGAATATTCACCCCTGTGAGTTAGCAGGGAGAATGTAAAGTGTCTTGGCCCAGCCTAATGTGCTTTGAAATCTGATGTTAAGCAACAGATACAAACAGAAGGGCTTTTCCCTGCATTAACGATAGTGGTGAGAAAAAGCGATGAGATATCTTCTTTAATGGAAAACCTCTTGAGTAACTCTTGTTTTGTGGGATGTCTCCGTTCCATTTATTTGAGTCCTGTGTTTATTTGGTTTCGCTACAAGTCACCGTAGAAACGGCAGTCTGGGGAAAAACATTTGGGAGATCTGAGGCATTAAAATGAGAGACATCCATCAAGCGGCCGACGACTCCGAGGTTAGGGGAACTTTTCCATTTTCATTTTCTCCTATCAAGCTACTTTGTTTCTTCTGTGGGTTCCTGTATTCATCTTGTGCCACAACACAAAACTGTGAGGATGCATCTTCCTGTTGCGATGTGAGGCCACCACGTCTCACATAAATGTGGGAGGAAGCCGTCATTTACCTTCCGTGGGTACTTTACCCATGCAACACTACACCACAGCACACTACAACACACTTCCTGTTTACCCACATCACACCACATAACACTATCTGCTTACTCACAACACACCACACTTCCTGCTAACTCACAACACACCACACTTCCTGTTTACCCACATCACACTACATCACACTTCCTGCTCACCCACAATACACCACACCACACTTCCTGTTTACCCACATCACACCACATAACACTATCTGCTTACTCACAACACACCACACTTCCTACTAACTCACAACACACCACACTTCCTACTAACTCACAACACACCACACTTCCTGCTAACCCATGCCACAGTACACCATGGCTTTGCTTGAATTCAGGGCCTGCGTCCTTCAAGGGTTCTCTGAAAATAGGACAGCCTTTTCACATCACTATGACACATTCGATCTTCGATTGTAGCCTTAGAAGGATCCAGCCCCTCAATTTGGACACAGCTCACACCACAGCTCCTGCCCACGATATGCCACATAATGAACTGAACAAAAAGACCCAGTTAGCCACACGCTCCTGTTTGAGCGCTCACCCCTCGAAAAGGTCTGTCCACATCACTCAGTACATTTACATGCACGAAAATTGGATCATTGTGTTAGTCTGATTAAAACTGGATTTAAAAAATATGTGTAAACGTTAGTCTGACTCAAATAATTCTGAAACAGATTTCTCAAAGTCAGACTAAGACACCTAGATAATGCGACTGATAAGTCGGTTTACTCCTGCATGTATACGTTCATTTGGACTCAAACTGGCCTAAGTGCTCTGCGTGTGCTCTGCGTATGCCCCACAATTCCCCCCTCTGGGATTTCACCTGGAATTAATATAAGAAGCATGAAGCACAGAAATGGACGTGGAAGCACATACAAAATTTACAGCGCTGTAAAGCTGTCCAATTCACCCGTCAACTAAATGTCACTTTTCCATCGCACCAGTTACTGTATTTCTGGTACTTCAAGAAGGTACCAAAAGTATGGTACTTCAAGGTGTTGGTTTTCCACTGGCATAAACACTAGTACTGGTGGCAAATGACATCACAATGCAAGGTGGGGTATTTTGTACTGTTTTCAAAAAATAGCTATAGTAGGACTGGATGACATGCGATATTAATACCAACATCACATGTTATGCACATCCAATTCTTACATCACTATTCAGCTAGATTGATGTCAGGCTTTTTCTTACCTTCAGTTCTGTACACACATTATACTGCAGGGAGTTTAAGCCTCGCTAAAACATTTTTACTCTGTCATAGGAAAAAAAAACTTTTAAAAAGTTTTAATGATTATTCCTTTTCAGGATTATGTGGTATATGCTTAAACATCAGTTTAAAGTTTACCTCCGCTGCTTTTGCATGAGTGCTGCATGCATTCTACACGACAATAATAATCGTATTCATCCTTGCTGTTTACATCACTTCTACACGGGTTCGTGAGAAATTTATGTTTACTCCATTTTTTGTTTCATAAATACCCCAATACTTATTACAACAGAATCACATTGCAATATTTGAAAATTTTCCAATACCAAGCTGTCATAGGATATTATACAAAATAATTTATTTCTTGTTATGCTATCCTGATCTTCGGTAAATAAATTGATTCCCCTCCCGTGCATATATACTGGGACAAGGACAGTAGTCCTTTGAAATGTCTCGACTTAGCTGTGCATGTAAACGTGTTGACAGTTCCTAAACACCTCTCTCATTACCTAACCTCCCTAACAACCAAACTGTTGACCACTATCCATCCATCCCTTCACATTGCAATGCATAAATCACAACAATAATCACCTCACTTTATGATAACCTATCCTTACTAACAACTTCACTAACCACCTCACCTTACTATCTACCTAATTACCTCATCTGACTAAGAACCATTCACTAACCCCTCCACTATTTATTCCATCAATCACCACAACAATCACTTCACTATACGCTGTACTAATACAATAAATATCTCAGCTCACCAATCACTCCACAAATCACCCAGCCTCGCTAACCACTGCAGCACTTATTCAGCTAATTAATTCACTCCACCAGTCAACTTAATAATTACCTCACGTAGTAAATCACTAATCAATGCACAGCTCCATTCACCTGTTAATGCCTCCGGAATTACCTCACATCTCTGTGCACTACACTCATTCTCTCACTTCAATAAACACCTTAATAGTCTCTTCAACACAATAATCCTGGCTAATTATTTCACCTCCTCTAAACACCTTATTTAATCGTTCGACCTATCTAATAACAGACGATTTCAGGAGTCTTCAGATGCATTGTCGGAATTCTTCAGCAGTGTTTCCCAATCCAGTCCTTGATATCCATAGTCGGTCCATGTTTTTGCTCCCTCCCAGCTCCTGGGAAAAACACAGACTGTCTGTGGGTCCCCGACGACTGGATTGGGAAACGCTGGTCTACAGTATGTAAAACAGGTTTCCCCAGTTCTTGTCCTGGAGGACCAGTCTGCAACACAGCTTGCAGATTTCTCTGCTCAAGCATACCTACTAAACCTGGCAATTAGCTGGTGAGCTAAGGTGTGCTTGAGCAGGGAAACTGTGTGGCAGACTGGCCCTCCAGGACTGGAACTGGGGAACCCTGATGCCCTAAGTGTCATACCTGTCCTTTCTCTAGTTCTCAGAATCAATGGATTACATGGGGGTGATAAATATTTTAGGCCGTAGCCGTTGGCGCTTTGCTCAGTGGGTTATGGTGCTGTGTCCATGATCAGATGGTTGTGGAAAGGTTCAAATCCCCATGTCGGTACACTAATGTCACCTTTAGCCCTTGAGCAAGCCCCTTAACCACCCATTTCTCCAGGTGCAGTCCAGCCCTGTTATCTGATAAAATTTTGGATATGCCGCTTTGAATAAAAGCATCTGTGAAATAAATAGAATGTAAAGGAATGAATATCTCTACTTTCACCATGAAGTCTACCTTCTTTGCTAGTGAGAGAAGCTGCCAGAATTTATGCTCAAACATAACGCGGCCCCACGTGAGATCCACAACACTTCCCTCTGTATCTACCCTTTCTTTTGGAGGGTGGGGGGGGGGGACTTCCTCAACAAACAGCGGAGGTTGTTCCTTTCCCTGACGGGTTCGCGCGCAACGCCCCGAGTGTTCTGAGGAAGAGCCTTTGCTCTGAAATGCCAGCGGCTTGCGGCACGTCTCCCGAGCGTCAAGCAGGCCTGCAGTTGTCTTTCTTACCTGCCGTTTCTTTTCCCCTCCCCAGACATCTGGGTGAAAGTTCAAGCTGAAAATGACTGTTAGACGCTTTGATCATTAGCTGGTTTTTGAGTGTTTCGTGGTAAGTATCTACAACTGATTTGTATTTTCCTGAACGAGATCAGCTCGGGGACAAGGAAAAAGGTTGCCCTTTCAGGATGTTTCTGGCCTTGAGGAAGTTCTGACCTCTCCCTGCTTTGGTCTAATTTGTTTGAGCGATCGGCTTCACATTCAGTTGTTCTTGGCTGCACTGTCACTGTCCAGATTCCTGAGTTTATCATAAGTGAAATTCTCACTCTGTCTGTCCAAGTGTGGTACAGGAACCCTGCGGCGTGCGAAGCATCGCTGGCCTCGCAGCTGAAAAACTCACTCCTGTTTGCTAACTTATCCCCCCCCCCCCCCCCATTTCTATTTTGCGACATGTCGCCGCCTGCAGGTGAAACTGATGAAGTACATCAGCAAGCAGCTGCAGTGTAAACGGAAAGTGCCGGGCAGAGAGAGACCCCCGGGTCTGGAGAGCTACCCCCGGCTGACGGATTGGCTGCGGACTGTCAACCTGCGACCTGAGGTCATAGAGGTACTGCTGGGGGGGGGTCAATCGCTTACTGGTACAAAGACAGTTAGCGGAGAATTTGTAGCATGGCGGATGAGTCAACATAAGGTCAAAGGTCACCCGGCAGTAAGCCAGTGGACCTGTAAGGGTGTAAGCAGGTGCTGGGTGGCAGGTTGGGAGTTCTGACCCCATGCCCATGGCCTCTGAAATGCTCCGTCAGAGATCCGTGGCTCTTCTGACCTCCACAAAGGAATTCTGGCTACACTATCAAAGGTTGTCTTTGTGCTCACAGACTTTATGCCAACCATCTTGTTCTCTGTCCATTGCATTGTCTATGGCATTTGTTCATAGGCCTTATTTGTACTGGAGTTTCAATTCTGTTTACTAAATATTCATACTTGTCTAAGGAGAGTTGATCTACGCAGAAAAATGTCTCATTTTGCCTATCGGTAGCCGTGGCTACTGAGCAAACATGGACGAAGCCGCAGCTTTGTGATGGTTTTAATTTAAAAATTGTATCATTTAGACGTAAAATCCATATATTCTTTGATGGGCTGAAGTGGCTCTTTAATTACTGGTTTGCTAGTAGGACTGGTGAAAGTGTTACAGTAACTTTTAAAGGGCTTCTTCTAGCACCCAGTGCCTGGTAGGAGTTCTGTAACACTGACTCACGCTGCTTCCTGCCCTACTGACAGCAACCGGTCTTTCTGGGATTACAAAACGAGCGTGACAGTTTGACGGGGCCTGTGCCAATCTCCTGCTGGAGGCATATATCAGTAACATTAACATTAGTGACACGCACAGGGATCCGCGATCCTGAGCGGCCCAGCGGTTCAGATTCCCCCAAGGGTTTTTGCTGTTGGACCTTGGTGTGGGTTGTCGCAGTCAATCATTTATTTGTATATTTGGGAGCATTGTGTGTTGTGTTGGATTAAAGAGGTGATACAGCGATATAGTAATTGTAATCTTTGCGATCCTCTCTACAGATGGTCCAATTATGGTGAGCATTGGCTGATTCCCTTGGGAAGGGGGGGGGGGGTAATTCGGAGCTGCTTCCCAGCACAGGAAATGACCGTGTGGAAAACTGGGTATTTGTGTGGCTCTGACTGAGTCACAGGAGGAGTTGTCTCTCTCCCCCCCCCCCCCCCCCCCCACCTCTCCAAGTCCTTCTGCCGGTCACCATTGAGCTGTTATGCCAATTTGAGTTCAGCTTACGGCGAATTACCGTTTTCCCCGTGCACGTGAACCATGAACCATTCACACTGTAGACCTTCTGCGGCGGCACGCTCGTACTTTTTCGATGTGTCGGAGCACGAGCGCATTTTGGAAGGAGCGGCGATGTTTGCTGTCACATAGGCAGTTGTGTTTCCACTGTTAGACGCACGTGGTGGGCCCCTTCACACTTCGCCCCACCTTCATGTTTTTTCGGGTCAGCTCTGCGCGGAGGGATGGGTGGATCGAGGTGAAAGAGAGAGGCTCAGGTGGGGCAGAGGCTAAGGCCCCAGGAGGGGGTCGACCCCGGGGCAGGACGGGTGGGGTGGAAGGAAGGTAAGAAAGTGAGAGACTGCAGGAATGTGATAAGAGAGGGAGGTGGAGGTGCGTGGGGTGCAAGGCCAGCTTCTCCACCTTGGGTGATCACCGTCATTGTTGTCTTGTGTTTTACAGCAGCACTTCATGCTAATGGAACGTTGTCAAAGGGGCGTGGCGTCGGGGCTCATGCGTCCCAATGCATCACCCCTCCCCAGACAAACAGGAGTGATTGTCCCTTTAGCCGGTGCATTAATGCGTGAAGGTGAAAGGGAAAAGATGAATGCAGCCGATCTTCTTAAAGCGTTGCATCCATGTTTCTTCAATGTTCTGAGGTACCTCCCACATTCTGAGTTTGCCTCCACCGAGGGGTTGACTTTGGGTGCATTGTCCCCCCCCCCCCCAATCTTATTCCACAGCGTGGTCACAGTCCTCCTGCTCTAGGCCACTCCCCCAACATGACAGCGCTTCTATTCCGAGAGAATTTGTCAAGTCAGCCTGACGCCGAAGCCCCTCCCCCACAAACCCCACCATTTTTACACTCACCCCCTTTTTGGTCACGTGACCTACGGGGGCTTCTCTCCCTTGCTGGTCCAGATGTTTTTTCTGGTTCCTTCCTGTGCCAGCTGACGCATCACACCCCCCCCCATCACAGTTCAAAGCAGCGCAGGCAGTGCGTCTCCATGACTACGTCATTGGCAGCACCGTGGCACTATAAGCGCCAATAGCATGGTTTTAATCATCCTTACGGCATTGTTTACGGTGTATGCAGTTAGGAATCCGCTACAGTACAGGATCCTTAGGATTTAATTTATATGTCCCGTTTTCTCCCATAAGCCGTGAGTCTAAGTGGACACAGGCTCATGGATTGGGGTGCGACCATCTGGCCCTCGTTAGTGTTCAGTTTGACGTCGTAGCTACATTAATTCATCTATCTGACGCTTTTGTCCAAAGCGACTTATAGTAGAAGGAAGGCTTACGGTTTATGTGTGGTCTGTGGGATTTGAACCTACAGCCTTTGTGGTGTTAGCACTTGTTGAGTTACAGGGACTACAGCAGTATTTTTGAGTCTTTTGGGTCTCTTTGTTTGGGTCCTCGTATCTAGCCGGTGTGTCACTGAGGATGACTGAAACTGCACTGAACCCACACCCCACCTCCGTGACTAATGCCCCCCTAACAGCAGGCCATGTCTCCCAAGCTGAGAATCTCAAGTGCTGCGAACTGGATTGTTCCCGATACTTGTGGGCTGGGTGCTTTGTGGGCCAGACTTTCTTTTTTTTTTTTCATTTCATTTTGTTTTGTAAGAAAGGAAGAGGGTGAGCTCAGCAGTGCTGTGAATGGTGGGGGGGCTGGGTCAGGTCACACCAGCACTGGCAAGATCACGGCAACAACCGTGCGCAAGCTGTGTGCGTGTGTGTGTGTGTGTGTGTGTACATGTGTGGGGAAGACAGGGGCAGAGAAGAGGAGGAAAGGGGCGTGTCCGGCTGCCGGGTAGGGGGGCGGGGCAGGGGGAGGGACTGTGTCTGTGTGTGTGGAACCAGGAAAGCAGCCCTCACATTTGCGACTGCGACTGGGAGCAAGAAGCACGGCGGCCGCATCTGCAGGACATGCGAGAGCCGGTCACGCCATTCGTGTCAGCAGCGCCCTGATGGTATGTAAACGGCCACATGGCCCGGCGGGGGCGCTGACAGCGGTAGCTCTGCTGGCTTCCCGCCACCTCTCTCTCTCTCGCCGCAACTTCTATTTTTCCGGTTTGGGGCTTCGCCGTCCTGCACGGCACGGTTTTTATGGGGCTGGATATGCGGAGCGCGTCGCGTAAATAACTCCGGCACTCTGAGGTGGAACGCCAACTTTTTTTCTTTTTTTTTTTCCTCTTCTCCCCGCTTCTCAATGGGAGCATGGAAGCCATTGTGTTGACTCCCCCCACACCCCCCCCACCCCTCTTCCCC
>JABFEB020000002.1:27420258-27431140 GCA_019775895.2 Stomatorhinus ivindoensis | reverse complement strand
GCAATTAAATGGTGAAGTTGCCCCCCCCCCCCACCATCGGCGCGCTCCTGACCCCCTCCTCCCTGTCTGGAAGATTCATACGCGCTGCACGGCAGATCAAAATGTAAATTTCACATCTTCTTCAGCCATGACTTGGCCGCGGGGCTGCATCCAGCAGCTGGAAAGGTCACCCAGTCAGAACCGCTCCACGTCTGGCTGTGTCCAGTGTTTGGGCGCTGGAGACAGGAATGGATGCAGGGAGACAGACAGGCAGTAAGAGGGGCTGATGGCGGGCATTAGGGCCCAATCTTTGGCCCTTACAATATGGTAAGTCCTGTTTCCATACACTGCTGGGTTATGAAAACTATAAAGCCTCTGGCCATCTAGACACCGCACTTAATTACGTCCGTGTGCTGAAACCGGTCTCAGAGATGCACCATTCTGGGGGTTCTTCCACGCCTCTGCCCCTGGGCCCGGCTGTATCCGATGAGCCCCTGATCCCATATTCCTGCTCTAGCCCCCGCTTTGCACAACATGGCTGAATTCCTCATCTTCATAGCATGAAGCATAGGATGCTCAGGGCAGGATTTTGCTCAGCTCCATAGGGAGCGTCACCACACCTCACAAAATCACCGAGACAGAGCTGCCAGGATGTCTTCAGCTTGGCTGAGGCGTCGTCTCTGTGTTTCCGGCCTGCTGCATCCCACTCGGCTGCATCTCAGTCAATCTCACTAGCGCCGCCCTATATCGAGTCTGAGGGGAAAACAAAGACCAATTCCCGTTATTCCAGAATCCTCCTGGGCGTCTCCCGAATTCAAGAGAAAACCATAATGTGGGCCAGTTCATAGGTAGAGCTGGAAATTATCGTTTATTGAATCAGTCATTTTTAATCTTCAACGTTTTCATGGGAGGCAATATTTCAGGTGGACATGATGTCACCCGCTATCAAAATTCTAGTTTCTCAAAAAGCATTTAGTCACAGATTTTCCGCTCATAACTCAAGAAGATGAAAAACACATTTAACAGCCGTGCTCGTCCGCTATAGATCAGATCAATCAATTAAACAGATTAATTAGGTTGTGCTGGAGAACCCAAGGACTTCCGTGAACAACGTGGATAAGCATGGCTATTTATCACCTCCAGAAAAAATCCATCAGAACATTCATTCTTCAGCGCGTGATTTTCCACTGAATATTAATAGGCTCCCGTGTGGAGTCGCAGCGCAGCCACTCCCCACTGCTCTGGAGGCGTGTGTAACTCCATGTGTTGTCCCTTCATACATCACCAGGTCTTTATTTCTCTCAGTCTCTGACCTCGTCTGGCTCATCCCCTTGTGCCAGGCCTGCTCTCTTGCAATGCCACATTGGGTTTGGGCTTGAGAAAGATGTGCACGTGCATGGAGGTGGTGGGCAAGACAAGGGGAAGAGGTGTGCGAGGTACAGTTGGGAATTTGTCACGGGTCTGCAGATTCAGGCTCTGATGGGCCCAACTTCCATAGGTGAATGTGTGTGATGCGACGAGGCTGGTTGTGGATGAATCTCCTGGAGTTATAGGAAGCGGACAGGCCCCCCCAGCAAGACACCGTATGGACTAACCCCCCTGCCCTTCTCCCCCCATTCTGGGTCCCTCATCAGGTATAAATGTGTTTTAAATGACAGGCCCCTGGAACAATGAAAAACAAATAAGATGGTAACTGTACAGACTGTACTAACTGCTCAGAAAAGAGGCCCTATCACCTCTGTGATACCAGACTTTCCTGTGGCGTGGAATGCCAGTTCCTTGCTGTGCACGCACACAATGTGTGTTTCCCAGCATTCAGCCAAATGTTCTGCGCGGGGCTGCAGAGTCAGCTATGAGAGTCAGTGCAGTAGCATGGAGGAGAGTCAGTATAAAGCCGGCAGCACCACGGTATACCAGCCGTGACTTCCAGGAAGCCGCAAAAACAAGCAGTGAGTTGACCTCCTGAACGGGAGGTCAGAGGAGCATGTGGAAGGTCAGACGCCCTGTAGGGAAAGCAGGCCCATGCTAGAGTGCTGTACTCAAAGAAGGCTTGTGTATGAAAGACCTGTACACTGGAGCAAAGTGGAGCCTAAAGGCCCATCTGATGGGAGAATAGTCCTTTTGCAGAAGGATCAGTGTTTTCGCTGCGATGACTCAGCCACATGTCGATTTCACTTCGATTTTTCCTCAAAGTTTGCCCGCTCGCTCCTCAAACATGTTTTTGAAGCTGTGCTGTTACACCTCCTGAATCCAGCAGGGACTTTTCCCTGCTTTTTGAAAAAGACCTACCGCATGTACTCATTTATGTCGGCTTTTGAAACCACAAATTGGATGAAAAGAGCTGGTCAACTGAGTCACGGGATGTTCTACATCGCAGGGCAACAGCCGCCTACCATGCCTGTTGCCATCAACCACTCGATCCAATTTTTGCATTCCCGCTCTCATCCACTCCTGCCCATTCCCGTTCCCACTCTTACCTGCTCCCGCCCATTTCCATTCCCGCTCTCACCTGCTCCCGCCCATTTCCATTCCCGCTCTCACCTGCTCCCGCCCATTTCCTTTCCCGCTCTCACCTGTTCCCGCCCATTCCCATTCCCATTCTTACCTGCTCCCGCCCATTTCCTTTCCTGCTCTCACCTGCTCCCGCCCAATCCCATTCCTGCTCTCACCTGCTCCTGCCCATTCCCATTCCCACTCTTACCTGCTCCCGCACATTCCCATTCCTGCTCTCACCTGCTCCCGCCCATTCCCATTCCTGCTCTCACCTGCTCCTGCCCATTCCCATTCCTACTCTTACCTGCTCCCGCACATTCCCATTCCTGCTCTCACCTGCTCCCGCCCATTCCTATTCCCGCTCTCACCTGCTCCCGCCCATTTCCATTCCCGCTCTCACCTGTTCCGCCCATTTCCGTTCCCACTCTCACCTGTTCCGCCCATTTCCGTTCCCGCTCTCACCAATTCCCTGCCCATTTCTGTTCCTGCTTGCCCCACCAAGTAGAAGACTGAACCTCTATGGGAAGTGTCCGTATCACAAGAAGCCTGAACAGTGCTTTGGTTTGGATGCTAAGCTGAGCAGAGCCAGGTACAACCAGCTTAAAACCCTTTCTGAAGCCATTCTGAGGTCTGTTAGTACTCAGCTTCAGGATGACCTGATTAGCTTCCTTCTGTGGAAATATAAGCATCTTTCCTGGTAGCCTGAAGAACCTCTTCTGTACAATGTGAACGTTTTATGAAACCTCTGCTTTCCCACTGATTAAGTGTCAAAGTTACTGCTTCAATCCCTCTGTGTGTAAGAAACTTTAATTGCATGAATGGATTTTGAGGTTCAGGTTTGCTGACATCAGGATGTGCTGAATATATCTGTGCACAGAAGTCTGAATTTTCAAATGAAAAAAGAAATGTCTTATGTATTTATTATGTATTATGGAAATTCAGACCACAGCGACATGACATGCTGTAGTCAACACTTTAAAATATTTTAAATGGTAACTTTATAAGCAATCCTGATTTGGTTACCATATTTGCACGTTTAATTTTGTGTGGTTACCTTAGTGCTTGTAACGCTGTTACCGTAGTGTTCCTTATAAGGTTACCTTCTAAGTATTCTTGAAGTAGTTCTGTTACCTTATTAGCGTACCTGATGCAGATGACGTTGTTATCTTTGCATTCTTGACATGGTTATCTTATTAGAATGACTTGATTGCCATATTAGCTGATGTTTGTTATGTAGTCACATTTGCACTCCTGACTCTGTTATCTTAGTGCTCCTGACATTGTTACCTTAGTGTTCCTGACAGTTACCTTAGCGTTTCCAATGCTGTTATCCTAGTGTTCCTGACATTGTTAACTTAGCCTTCCTGATGTTGTTACCTTAGCATTCTTCACAGTGTTACCATAATGCTACTGATTTGGTTACCTAATCGATCCGGACATGGGTTCTATTGCATCCCTGATGTCGTCACCTTAGTGTTACTGATGCGGTTAAATTAGAGTCCTTGACATTGTTACCTTAGTGTTCTTGATGTGGTTACCTTCTTAGCGTTCCTGACATAGTTACCTTCTTAGTGTTCCTGACTTAGTTATCTTCTTAGTGTTCCTGATTGGTTACCTTCTTAGCGTTCCTGACATGGTTACCTTCTTAGTGTTCCTGACTTAGTTACCTTCTTAGTGTTCCTGATTGGTTACCTTATTAGCATTCCTGATGTGGTTACCTTCTTAGTGTTCCTGATTGGTTACCTTCTTAGTGTTCCTGACATGGTTACCTTCTTAGTGTTCCTGACTTAGTTACCTTCTTAGTGTTCCTGATTGGTTACCTTCTTAGTGTTCCTGACTTAGTTACCTTCTTAGTGTTCCTGATTGGTTACCTTATTAGCATTCCTGATGTGGTTACCTTCTTAGTGTTCCTGATTGGTTACCTTCTTAGCATTCCTGACATGGTTACCTTCTTAGTGTTCCTGATTGGTTACCTTCTTAGTGTTCCTGATTGGTTACCGTCTTAGCATTCCTGACATGGTTACCTTCTTAGTGTTCCTGATTGGTTACCTTCTTAGTGTTCCTGATTGGTTACCTTCTTAGCATTCCTGACGTGGTTACCTTCATAGCTTTCCTGACATGAGGGCATTTAGTGAGAAACCCAGACAGACACACAGTTTAGACCCTATAGCCCCCCTTTGAACACCCTGACTTACCTTCTCCCTGGCTTCATACTGTTTTTGACTGCTTATTGAATTCTGAGCCCAGTTTATCCCAAAATCACTTTAATATGCCCAGACTCTGTTTCTTTATGACCTTATGCTGTTCATCCTTGATTAGCCAGTATGTGGACATGCCATTGTTCAGAGTTTGAGAGCTTATTTGCCAAGCCAGTTTAATAAAATTCCTGCTCCGAAACATCACCACGTGCCATCCTGTGTACCACAAAGTGCCACAGAGTTTTCACAATGACGGAGACGTCAAAATTGGCCCAGAAACCGAAAGGAATCCAGGTAATCAGACAGCGGCATCAGCAACGTAGGCGACCGCAATTCTGCCACGGCATGAGATGAGGAAATTTTGCTGATGGTCCCACAGCACTGGAAGCGTGCAAAGACGGTGCAGCAGGTGACACTAAACACTGGCAGCCAACGTGTATTTTCAGTTTTGGGAAATAAAGACAATATGTTTTTATAGGTTAGCATTACTCCCCGGTGAAATTGAGAGATCGCCTGGTTTTGTCTGCATTGTTGTTCTGTCTGACACCATCGACATGATGCCAGCTCCCTGGATGGGGGGCGGAGGGGGTGGAGACTGTGCTAACCTTGGTGGGTGGATGTGTGGGTTCGGATTTGGGAATGAGCGAGGTGTGACTCTGGCCGTCGTGTAGGAGGGCTCTCCTGGTTAGTATCTCAAATGTGCCTTGATGATCTAAAATAGCATGCATGGTAGATTGCGGGTGGGGTGCAGATTTTTTTTGTCTCACATCCACCCTGTTGGTTTCTGATCCCTCTCAAAGAAGGCCTTATGGCATTTTCTATGACTTGAAAAGCTGTATATCATTAGAGTCAGACAGAGTCGGAGTGTTTGAGGGTTACACAAACTGTTTGACTAACCTCCTCCACCGTCCTGTTTACTCCACGCTTCTGTAGTTTTTTATATTTTTATGTAGTTTTCTCCAGTGAACTGACATAACTAACAAGTGTTTAGAGTGAGTCTTCACCTTCAGATCCCTGGGCCATGTCAAGAAAATAACAGACACACTGAGACAGAGGCACACGCCTTTAAATACCCAACCTCACAGTCCCCAGACTCCATAACTAAACTCGTAAATATATAGACACTGATAACAAAAGTTGTTTTTTTGCGTGTTTGGTATCTGAACAATTTGTCAAAAGTGAATCAACATGTTTTGCTGTCCATTTGGTGACTTAACTCCAAATGGACTCTTAGGAGAAGAGTGAGAAAGTCAAAGGTACGGAGGCCGGTAAGAGGTCTGCGGTTCCAGTGGGCCGTCAGAGCTGGCAGAGCGACCCGCAGGTAATGGGATTGGAAACTCATAATTACAGATAATGTGGAGGCACGGATGTGAGGAAAGGCCATCGTAAAATTTCAAAGCGATAATGACAGTCCTCGGGATTCATTTGGAAGCTGATAAAGTATCGGCTTACTTTAAATTACAAGTTCCACCGTGTAATTACCTGCATGTCCTTGAGAATAACAAAAATGTCTTTACGCACCTTTCCTGGATAAAAGGGGTGAAAATTAAATAAGTTGGTCCGAAACTGATGCCCACATGGGCCCGGAGGTACATTTGAATCCCGCTCGCCGTCAAGAGCCTGTGGCTCAGGGGAGTCGGTGGTGGTGATTTTCAGGAGACTTACCCCGTGAGGAATGACGTTACCTGTGCTCTTAGTCACAGATCTGAGCACAAATGAAGGAGGAGAGAGTTAATTACATGCGACTGGCACCGCCTGTCAGAGGGAATTAGCACATTTGTGCGGTGTTTGGTGCTCTGAAGCGTTCAGGGGCTTAGCTGCCCTTCGTGCCCGGCCTCATCATCGCAATGGTCTTCAGTGTCGGATCTACAACCTGCCCTCTGCCTTCTGAAATTATATATGCTGTGAACGTTATCTGGTTAATTGTGGGTTAAGTTGGACTGCTGTGCTTTTTGGACTAGAACCCAGTTACCACAGTCAGCCAGTGTGACTTCGGGGATTTTCTTCAACTGAGCTGTTTATTTTAAATTTTATATTGCAGATGGTTAATTTAAAGTGACATTTACATTGTTGAGAATGCAGATGGTTAATTTAAAGTGACATATACATTGTTGAGAATGCAGGGTCAGACATCGATGGTTTACATAGCCTTGGTTTTATTGAGCTAGTATCGGGGAAACAATTCATTGTAGAGTCTTAAAGCACTTATGTAAGTCGCTCTGGCTAAGGGCGTCTGCAAAATGCTGTAAATGTAAAATGTAAATGTAGACAGTCCACAGCAATAATTGTGGGTTTAAGGATCTTTCTCAGGGGCCCAATGGTGACATCATTCTTCTGACCGCAGATTTTGACCCGGCGAAACGTCCAGTCAGTCCTATCCTGCGGAGCCACATAGACAAATGCAGACCATAAGAAAAAGAGAAAACAGTGTTCATGTTAAACCTGCCCAAGCTGTGGCTACTGAGCCATTCATGTGGACGATACAGTCATCGTACCTCCTGTTCCTAAAGATGATTATAAAACCTCACTGACGCATGAAAAAGCAGCCATCTTATTCTGAAGGAGCCCTGTGAGTTAGGGTTCAACTCAAAGGACACAACTCTGTATTGTGTAAATGAGGGCACTCCATAGTGCATAAATCAGTGCCCTTTGCAGTGTGTAAATGAGTGAATTCTGCAGTGTGTAAATGAGTGCATTCTGTAGTGAGTGTAAATGAGTGCGCTCCGTAGTGTCTGAATGACTGTCTTCTGCAGCGTGTAAATGAGGCCATTCTGCAGTGTGCATATGAGTGCACTCGGCAGTTTTCAACGTGGGCACTTGGCAGTGTGTATATTAGCACACTCCAAAGTGTGTAAGGGTGGGTACACTTTGTAGTGCATAAAATGGACATGTCTATGTAATGAGTTGTTCTTTGGTGGGGTGACACAGGGAATAAATGACAGGTCTCCCCTCATTGCTCTGACATTGTGTGACAACAGCAGACTTGTGATTGGTCAATACTCTGCACTCCCACTGCCCTCCATAGAAGCAGCAGCAGAAAAAACGAATAGCGACGCCCCGGTGATGGGTTTCTGGGGACACGGTGAGAGAAGCAGGTGTCTGTGATTAATTAACAGTGTGCAGAACAATATTTCTCTCTTTGTACTTTTATTCATTAGGATAAGAATTTATATCACAGTCCACAAACAATTCATCTCCGAGTGAGTTTTTACGCATATTAATTGGGTACAGGAATGCAGTCATTTCTCACAGTAATCTGGGAATACACAGAACCTCAATGTCGTCACGTTAAACTCCAGTGATTAATATTTATACACAGAAGTGCGAGTCTGAGCTTGTATTCTGTATGATTCTCGCATAATGCTCTGGACATTAGCAGATCAGTGCTCTTCTAGGCCCCTTGCTGTAGCAGGCAGAGTAATGTCTCATTAAAGCGGTGATGAATGCTGACATTGACCTGAGTTTTTTTTTGTTGTTCTGTTTATAGTCTTTATTAGTAAGCAGTCTTAGAGAAGAGAGGAGCATCAGTTAATCAGTGCAAAACAAATTAAGATTGTGAGGCAGGATAAGTCTCACTGTAGTATAATGATTAATCCATTCATCCATCTATGCTGGACAGAGTTGCAGGGAGGCTTGGAGGCTGAATTCCTTGCAGCATAGTTTACGGCTATTGGAAAAATTAAAACACCCCTGAAACATCATTAATGCTTATGCTTATCCACAATGCCTATTCATGATAAATATTTTCATGATTATATTATGAAATTATGAAAAGTGTCTGTCGATGACGGCATTGCAAGCCGAAAGAATCCAGAAGGTTCATCTGAACCTGGCCGATTCTGAGTTCACCTCCTGCCAGCTGTAGATCTGTCCACCCGCCTCCTGGACGAGGCTCACTGACCGCCGCCATCTCTGGTGCATTCTCATTCCCTGCTCGTACAGCCAGACTGGTCATCCGCAAAAAGGAGCCCTACCATCGCTCCCGATGGGCAGGCGGCACAGGAAGCAAGGCAGCGTCTCCGATTTGACGGGTGCATTTTTTGTGCGTTAGGGAGTAACCGTGGTGACCACAGGGAGCCGCCACCCACTGCACAAGTGCAGAACTAGGGTTGAGCCCGCATCCCATGAGTCAGAGGTGATGAACCAGCATACAGCCTCCCTGGGACAATAGAAAAAGTTAACTGCCTGAATTATGCGACATTTGGAGGTGATCTCTGTTTGATTACCGTGGATTCTAGCAGTAAGATTACCCTTTAATCTAAAGTGCCTCTTCAGGTCATAAACTGCTCGCTCTGTTAGTTTAGCTTCACAGTCATTAGAGATTTTGCTCCCCGAACTTGCAGCCAGCCAGGTTCTGTCAGCCCCGTGTCAGTGGGCAGGCCGTCCTGGGCATCATTTACCCTAAGCACTCCCAACAGGCCCTGAGGAGTTAACTGAGCTGCTATGAAGCTTTCTGGGCTTAGGGAGGCGAACCAGACGCTCCATGAAATGGTTTGGTCCCGGGGGCTTCCCCCCGTTGTCTCTGGCTCCCCGGGCCGTGTCTGTGAAGAGCGCCTCACACACAATGCATGGCTCCCAGCCCGGCGTCACCAGGCCAGCTCTGCCCCGATCGCTGAAAGTGCCGGGTCTCGGTGGCCCCTGCGGGCTCCTGTCCGCTTCCCTTTTCGTACCACCCCCGTACCCGCCAGTGTGCGTCAGACTCGTGTATTCCCGGGTGTTTCTGAGGGAGGGCAGTGGCCCAGCACTGTGTCCAGCTCTCGATGAGGTGCAGCTAGCCTGAATAGTTCTGCAGGGGCTGGTAAAAAAAAAAGCCAGCTGAGCTGAAGATGAGCAACTAGGTGCAGGCAGAGGGGCTAAAACAGCCCTTAGCAGGCAAGCCATAGTGACAGCTGAAATGGGGGATTTATGGGAGTCCATTTGTTAGTGTTTTCAGTTTCTTAAAGAGCCAGACCGCATTTTGTGTCCTGCGTAATAAAACACCCAATTCTCTCATCTCTAGCGGTTCCTGTGCTTCTGTCTCTCTTCTACTGTTGGAGTTCGCCCTTAATGAACACTGTGTACCTCCGTGAGATGAGTTTTTTTAACTCAGTTCATTCAGTTCGATTTCCATTCTCCGAGTGCTCTAAGGAGAGGTTCACAGCACGGGGTGGAGAGAGCGTGACGCCCCACATTCATGCCGCGCCCGGTGCATTTTCACAGGGACACATCCGTCACAGGGGTCCCGGTGGCAGCGCCCCACGAGGCCCGTCTGACGTCACGGACGAGGCTAGCTGAGAATCCTGGCCAAACAGGGACGGCCTGAATGTACTCAGGTGCCGACCAGGTGTCCATTTGGACCGCAAGTGGGGAGAAAGTGCAGCGGTGCATTTAGGACGCAGCGTGTGGTGCTTGGGGGTGCCTGCGGATATCTGGATTGCAGCCTGTGTGTTTTGTTGCATGCTCTGCGATCCCGCCAGCCAAGCACAGATAAAAATTCACCACCACCCCCCCCACTCTACCTTGTTATCGCTTTGTCTTTATTTACAGATTGACTTCTGAATGATGTGTGTTTATTGATTGACCTCTTAGAGCAACCTGCCTTAAATTGAGATCCTTTCTCTTGCGCCAATGCCCCCCCAGTTTGGAAGGATCCCTGGGGGCAAGACAGGTGTGCTGATTAATTAGGCTATTGTCTCTCTCCGCCCTCCGCCATGTGAACTAGCGGTATGGCGGGACTAAAGCAGCCATGCCGGCTTGGTGCCTCGACTGCACCCAATCTCCTCTTGTCACGTGGGCCTCGCTGCGGAAGGCGTGACATATCTGGACCCTCTGTGCGGTTTCACTGCAACTCGACTTTATTTACAGAGACAGTTCAGCCAAACTACATTAATCTGATTCTCCCAGGGTAGAGTTAAAAAGCCCTCCACCTCTGCCCAAGTGACAAGAGGCACTTTAACTGGGCTTTAAGGCTGATTACGCCGCACAGATCCCCCTGCCCAACGATGACAGGGTCAAGGCCGGAAGGTTCCAGCTGATCTTAATTTTCTGCGGGGTTTCCGGCTGTTTCAAGGGAGAAGGTCACGCCATGTTAAATAAAAGCGCCCTTTCCGTGTCCTGCTCTTGCATTTAAAAATTAAACAGCCTGGAATGGGAAGCCGAAGACGGGCTCATAAATTAAACAGTCTTCAACTTAATCTCACTGGACCAAAAATGATGTTAAAATTTAAACACAG
>JABFEB020000002.1:27396022-27412455 GCA_019775895.2 Stomatorhinus ivindoensis | reverse complement strand
GGTGGAGGGAGGTTGCCATGGCTCTCGGGAAAAGAGTCCCAGCCGCTGAGAGCACAGTGCTGTATCAGCGCCCCGCAGAGGGGCTATAGCTGCATGGCCGCCAGAATGAGGCGGTGTGTGGGGGGGGGGGTGTTCTGCTCCAGCCCCGGGGGGTCGCGGTCGGACTCCTGTAATTATGCAAACACACTCCAGCAGGCCTTCCCGACCTCGTTTGGACTGACGATGAATTTATGAAGCAGGGCCGCATGCCGCCCCAGGAGGCAGACAGCCACTGCGTCGCGGTTTCCTGTCGTCCTCCTACATGACAGTCTCTTTCAGCCTCCTGACGTCACCCCATCGTGCGGGCGGGCTTGGCGACCAAAGTGCACTGCATCATATGTGGGGAGGACATCAAGCCCACTCTCACGATGTGGGGGGGTGCAGCCCCATATATATTGGCGATTATAGTGATTAGCCTCTTGTTGTTACCGTGTCCTCCGTATGTGCGTCTCCTTACACGCATGTGTCGGTGGGGATGCGTGCTGTTTTCCCGATGATCCTAATGCTCCCAGTACTCCAAGTTACCTGCCCTCCACACCCTCTGACCACAGGGTGGGGCTCCTCACCAGTCAGAACGCAGCAGATTGGCAGACAGATGTAACATATGATGCAGTCAGATTCGCGTGGCTTAACGCTATCGCAGATGATACATTTACAGAAAGCGATACAGCCAAAGAGACCGAGCAGACGCTCGCTGGTTCATAAGAAGACCCACAATGCCGCGGGGCATCTTTTTATGAACTCATAAAGCAGCGATGATCAAGGCTAGCGAGAGCAGAAAGGCTCTTTCTTTCTCAGCTATTAATCTGCTGAGATATAAATCAAAACGGTTACAAAATAAAAAAGTACAGAGGCCAAAACAGAGCTGAGGGGTGTTATTACATGACAGATCCTGTCTTTCTGCCAGTAGGAGAGAAGGGTTTTTTTTTTTTTAGGGGGGCATTCGTGGTGGACATGGTGGTGTAACTATTCCGTCTCAGCAGGCCGGGAGACTGTGCCTGTGATTGGAAGGTCATCTTTGGGCCTCTGAGCAAGGCTCCAGGGACTTCTCAGTTGTATGTTGCTTTAGATTAAGGTGTCTTCCAAACTTGTAATGTAATGATTTTACAGGCTTAATGCAGCAGCTATGAGTTCCTACAGCGGAATGTGTTTTTGTGATGGATGCTGTATGGCGTGGTGTGATACCCAGGGCCTGCAGCTCGCAGCACCACCATAAGCAGCCTCTCGTCCTTCCGGACACAGAAACAGGAAGCCATTGGGGCACTGGATGTGGCTCTGGGTGCGTTTGATTATGCCTACGGTCAGGTGGTCACCTATGGTGTATCAGACAGTTATGGCATCCCGATGACTACAGACCAAAAGCTATGTAACTTCACACCAGGTTGGCGTGTTCGCTGTGAAATCCTAAATGCTGTCATGTGCAAGGTTCCTTAATATTACAAGTTTGCCAGAACGGTTCCTTTTTGTAAACCCATAAAACCAGAATTTTGCTCTTGCTGTTAAAATGGAACTTTCACTTATTTCTTTCCTCTGTCTACGTGGACAGGTTTCTGTTGAGCTCATCAAACCGCATGTATCCCCCCCCCCCCCCCCACCCCAACGCTGGACAGACTTGTACACACGTGTGTTCGGGGCAGTCGGAGGTATCCCTGTCTCCCGTTTCTCTGATAAGAGCCCAAAAAACCCGATCCGGGACAGCGAGACGCGGTGACACCGCAGGCGGTAACGCCAACAGCTGCCACCCGAGACAGGACATGGTGCTTCTGCTTATATCGCCGTGTGAAACCACATCCTGGTCTTGCTCCCACGTTCCCTACATTAATATGCTTCTCTGAGAGGCTGAAATGTCAACACTGCTGTGTACATCACCCCCCTCACCACCACCCTCCTTACCAAGGAGTAAATAATGCCGGCTCTGTGTACGAATGTGTGTCCCGTACCGACAACTTAGTGTCTACATCCCACCGCTTTGATGGTGAGTGGCGTTTCTGGGGACGTGCTGCCCGCAGTCTCTCTGCGGCGTTTTTGCATAATCATGTGGCATAATAATACTATAGTGAAGAAATTATTCTTAAAATACCCGGCGCTGGTTAGAGAGCAGGGCAGAAGGGCTACCAGCTGACACCCCTCAGGGCTGAGGGCCTCAACGTGGACCCATTCTGTCAGTGTGGGCTTCCGATAGCTGCTTAGGGACATGTGTGTTAGCGTGTGTCAGCGTATGTGAGTGAGGGTGTGTTAGGGTGTGAATGTGTGTGTGTCAGTATTTGAAAGTGTGAGTCAGCATATGAGAGTATGAGTCAGCGCGTGTCATGCATGTGTCCGCGTATCAAAGTGTGTGTCAGTATGTCACTGTATGCCAGTGTGTGACAGTGAGTCAGCATGCGTCCCTGTGTGTCAGCATATGAAAATGTGTGTCAACATGTGACAGTGTGTGAGAGTTTTTGGCATCGTGTGATTGGCTGAGAGGCTGCTCGGGGAAATGCCTGCTCATTGTGTGATTGGCTGAGAATCTGTTCAGGGAGATGCCAGCGCCTGTGCTACATGGATCGCCAGCCGAGTCCCATGTCAGATAGCAGAGAGTTAGAAGTGATTAACGGAGTGGATGCGGTTTGAGCATGTGCGAGCATGTGACACTCTTAAGGCGAAGCTAGGGGGGAAGGCGCAGTGATTATGAGCTTGTTTGAAGCATCACAGAGCACACACCATATTAGAGTAATTAAACACTTAAAAAAGGAAAAACAATTTGCATTTCTTATGGAAGAAGCCATCAATGTGGGAGTTGAAATCACGACAGGGCTTTTGGCGATCACTGGAAATGCCCGTGGTTTGGGAAGATGTACAAACACACCTGTCACCCCTGGGCGACTTGGGAGGGGGATGCGGGTGTCACAATCGGAGTGTGTATCTGTGTTTCTCATTGCATTGTGCTTACTTCACTCTTCCTGTGTGTAGTAAGTGCAAATGAACCCTTAAAGTCTGACCAGCAGCGTCTGTCCTTGAGACAGATCTACGGCTCCTGCAGACCCATCTCTGCTAAATATACTCACCCCTCCTCCTCCCAGTGTCCAGCCTCCATCAGTCACATTTCTTTCCTCCTCTTTCCCGTGCCCCCCTTCCCCCGGCTGGCTTGGCAGCAATCCCACGTTCCCTTTAATTTCTCGGGCCGTATCTGTGGCCCGTCTCCACGGTGACGCCTCCTTCCCCCTGGCTGCTGCAAACTCCCAAACGATTACCGATGCTTGGGCATAGTGCAGGGTGCAGAGTCCACTGCCGAGTTCATGTGTTATACAGCTGGGATTTTTGGACACCGCCATGATATTAAATACCCGCTGTTCACTTTTTTGGGGGGGGGGTCGGCCACCCTTCGGTGTAAATTTCCAGATTTCAGACATAGGCATTTGAAGGCACCAGAATGAGCTCAGCTCTCTTCTGCCAGGTGACAGCATCACCTCTGTGACGTGTCCCCCGCCCTCGCGCCCCGCAGTAAACACCCCCCTCCCCCCAGTGTTTTGGGAGCGTATGGTGGTTAAATAAACGCCTTCCCATCTGTCCTTGATACTTATTATTCTAATGACCATTTTGTTCTCGCTAAACGCATGGGTGCGACCCTTTACACGGCGATAATGAGCGCGCCTAGTGACTCACATTAGGCTGCAGCTAAATGAACCCCCTATCAGACTGCCCTATCGTTTCCTTGCCCAGCCAAAGCCCAATGTCTGCCCAGCCCACTGCACACTGCATATTCAGAGGCTGCTCTATCATACCATAAGGCTGCCGTAGTGCCAATGCACTGCACAAACCCTGAGAATCCTAAACATCCATCTTCAAACCATCTATCCATCTTCCATCCATCTATCCATCTATCTTCTGTTATCTATCCTCTATCCATCCATCTTCAATCCATCCACCCATCTTACATCCATCCATTTTTTGTCCGTCTGTCTTTACTCATCCATCCATTTTCCATCAATCTTCCATCCATCCATCTTCTGTCAATCTGTCTTATATCCATCCATCTTCAATCTATCCGTATTCTGTCTGTGTTCTGTCCATCCATCTTCATCCATCAATCTTCCATCCATCCATTTTCAATCAATCCATCCACAGGGCACAGGGCAGGGCACACACTCACACACAAGGACCAATTTAAAGGCTCCTTTTCACCAACAGCATGGAACCCAGAGATAAGTTACACAGACACGGTCAGGACATGCAAACTGCTGCTGAGGCAGATTTTGCAAATACTGCGAATATTTTGTTGACTGTAAAGAGATGATCAGATTCCCTCTGATCAATCTGTTTGCTGCAGTCTGGGGGAAACTTCTGACAAGCTGTTTCTATCAGGCTATTTCCTGAATAATTCATTTCTGAATAATACTGATTTTTTAATTGAAAGCAGCGGGTTCTGCCTCTGATTCAGAGCTATGTATCCAAGTGAGTGCCATGATCTTCCCTGCCACCCTCTGCCAGATAACCGCTATAAGATAGATAGATGATAGATGGATTTTTCTGTTTGCTTAATAGATTGTTGGATGTTCTGTTAGTTTAAAATAACAGCGTTTCAGATTTTTGCACCCAATCAAAAGAGCAAGTCCTCTTCTGGTATTGGTCTGTTATGGTCTTTGATCAATACGCCCCCTGCTGTTCACTTCTGCTGTTTTCTGCAGTTTCAAAGATTGGTGAACATTTGAACATGGAGGGTGAAGTCAAGGTCAAGCTGTTTTCTCCATTACTTTTGATGTAGCCATAATCCTGCTCAGTAGCACGTGGGGTAATGCCACAGGCCACAGAGACAGGTCCAAGGTCATTATAAGACCAGAGAAGCTGCCATTTGTCGGTCCACAGAAAGACATTGATGATGTGCCTCTTCAGAGAGCCTGGGGGGTTTTGGGGTCTCGGTGGTGTCCTGAACATCGCTGGTTCCTCCTCTCCTTGCAAACTCCACAGGAGATCTAACAGGATGCTTCCAGCTGCAGATGGAGATCAGAGCAGGCGGGCTTCTATCGCCGAGCCTCATTAATCACATCTGCGTTTGTCTCATTAATATTTAAACGTGTAATGTTTCCGACTAAGGGTCATGTGACATTCAATCAGCTCACGGTCACGCCCCAGAATTTCCATATAAGGAGCAGAAGGGTCTCTGTGTCAGGTGTAATTAATTCCTTAATTCCTTTGAAAATCAGATACGTCCTTCTGCTTTTATGACAGTAATGCCTTCATGGTGGGCCGCCTTTGTGGCTGTGTTTTCAGAGGACTTCCTCTTCCACATGCCAGTGCACTAACCATTCTGCCATGCCATTCAACCTGAACACAGCAGCCGGGATGCAGTCATGTGACAAGTTAGTGGGCGGGGCTGGCATCTCCACTCATAATCAGCGTTTATATACTCCGGTGGCACTTGCATTTGTTTTACTGACAGAAATGGGGGCAAAACGAGATCACTTTATTCTAAAATTTAATTTCAGGTTAAAGCTGCATTTAATTTGTACCGGCGCTCGCTGTTGGAGTGGAAACCTGAGGCGCATTTACTCACCGGGAGGCCGCTATGCCCTGAGACAGAGTAGATGGCTTCACAGTAGCCTGGGCTGCAGGACAGCCTCATTATGATCTTCATTAGCTACCATTTAGTCCAGACCACTTCCTTTTTAAAAAAATAAATAACGTGTATAACAAACAGTCACGCTGCTTTGTGGCTGTTTTACATGCTTGCAGTACAAGTATTCACCGGTTAAATTAAACCAAGCTACTAACTAACACAAGCGATAAATCGGAATCTGGGGGGGGGTCCTGCCACAGCTGTAGTCCCTTCTTCTCTACCTCCACCCTGCTGGTCACATCACATGACTGTTTTTGGGAAAGCAAAGTCAGACAGTCCATGGAGCATGAGCGTGTTTTTCTCTGGAGCCCAATGGTGGAATCACTCCGCCAAGCCTGGGATTTGAACCAGTGACCTCCCGATTACCGGCACTAACAAAGCTGGTCTCACACTGGGCAGTGGGCCATGTGACACGTCGCTCACTCCCAGAAGCCATTCTGCTGTATCAAAGCCTGCACAGCCATAAACTCACAAGGCGCTGTGATGTAACGCAGTATTACAGCAATCCCACACACGGCTAAGGGCTCCGTCTCTGCACTCCAGCATTGCCTCTCCCCCCCATGCCCCCCATGCTGCCAGATCCCTCTTCCTCACTCTTTTCTTTCTCAACGTTATAGCCAACAGGATTCGGAATAACGGGATCAAATCCGAGACGTAGGCTGTCGATTCTAAATATAGATTCCTTGTGGGCAGGATGGTTATTGACGGGAAAACGAGATTTTCCTTCGGATTTGTGGAATTTCTAATTAGCAGCAGAAACTGCTGGTGGCAAGTGTGAAGGCTGCCGGGCCCGTTTGGATCCATGGAGAGAAATTTGGGGCGAGGAGAGAAAGGGTGCCGTTTATGTAAGAGAGAGAAAAGAGGAGAGGAAAGGCAGCGGAGGTGCACGGCAGATCGGCGTGATGAGTGCGTGAAATGGCGTTCGAGGAGTAGCGTGGAGGTGCGAGGAGGCGCGGCCTCGTGGAAGATATTCTGCACACTAAGAGCACGGTAATTATGGCACAGGTGTGCACAGCACAATAAACTTAAAGGAATGGAGCAGTTTGGGAGATGGGGGCAGCTTTCCTGAAAAGCAGAACCGCTATTCCTCTTTCCCACTGATATTTCTCATGGGGGGGGGGCGGGTGTTGAGGGAGCCGCCAGGAGCATGGAACCTTAAGACCAGAGGCCCCGACCGAACTAGATTAGACTGGACGTAATTGAAAATGGATCAGCGGGAAAAGGAGCCGCTCAGCCGCGGATGGGAGTAGGCAGGAGCTCGGAGTCTTAATGGAGACCTGTGAGACAGCTCAGTGTAGCCGTCTGCTCAACTGCCTGATCCTGCACAGAGACACACTCAAGCTTAGCAAGCTGCCAGGATTCTCCAGAAAGCCACGTGTGCCACGTAATTACGAATCATTCCCTTGGGAAAAGGTTTGGGATGGCGGGGTGATTCTTTGAAAGAGTGCTGGTTTTACCCCCTGCCTCCGGCACCTTCGCCTCAGGGGGGGTTCACAAGGAAGCGAAAATCAAACCCGCGTGCTTGCGGAATATAAATGTGAGTCGTCTGTAGAGTGCGTGTGACACGCGGACAGCCGTCTGGGTATGGGGGGGGCTGCCGGCCTGGCTGGGTGACTCCCCCCCCCCCCCCACGTTATGGAACGAGACAGCAGCCCTCACTGAGCCGCAGTGTCTGTTATCAGGCCCGTGATTGCGGCCACGGAGCTTCAGGGCTTCCCGTTCTCCGTCTCGCTTATGAGTACGGTTACCCACCAGTGCTGGGACCTGCCCCTTTTTTCAGCTCATTCCAAATCCCTGAATTCCAGGCTTTTTCAGTTTATGTAATAAGATACCTGTCCCTGTGAAACAGGAAAATTATGGACAGGATATTGGAAATTTCAAGCCGTATGCAGCAGCCCCACGTTTGGACCGATTGTTAGGGCACCGTATGGGTTGAGTCAGGAAACTACTGAACACAGTTACACACAGCCCCTGGGGGGGGCAGGGCCCATAAGGCAGCTCTGTACCCAGAGGGCAATTGTGACAACCCTCAGCCACATTCCGCGAAAGCAGGGCTGGCAGACTGACTTCAGTTCGCAGTGCTTTGCCGTGTCGGTAAAAGAACGTCAGCAGTTGCTTTGTTGCAACTAATTGGGGCGAAGTGGCTGTTTGATCCATGAGGCCACGAAGATACACCCCTCGACGGATGTAAGCTGGGCGCTAACCGCTATTGTATAACAGCAGCTAAACAGACAAGTGAGCCTGTCAGTGGATCTGACTGAAGTGTCACATCGGTTACCACATGGAGGCCAGTGATTGGTCAGTTTTCACTGCACCTCAAAGTGCGAGTGCTGCATGTCAGACTTCCGATGAATATGCACAGCAGCAGGTTATTCATTTTAATGTTTGAAGTTTTATTCTTTCCGCCCAACTTTGCATGACAGAATGACTAATGTTGAGTTGGGGGTCCACCATCTGCTGGGTGGAGGATGGAACTACAGCTGAGCTGTCCCATCATTGAATGTAAGTGACATTGGGAGTTTGTGTATTTTGTTCATTAGCCACACAATCTCTCTTCATCCTGACTGTGGCGTCTTTGTAAACCGATGTTCCGTCCAGGGAGTGAGAGCCCAAACTTTTACTGCCGTCTTATTTTTCTGTGAAAACGACCTTTGACGTTAATTGGCTTGCCATTTGCTGCATGGTAGGTCACAGGACTGCGCTCCCTCATCCCTCTGATAACATGAGGAAGACCCACAGTGACCACGGTCTGCTTTCCCCCCTCCCACCAGCAGGGGCTGCTCTGCCACCCGGGGAGAGCAATTCCTCTGGGGCGCTCGCTCTGTGGTCGCAGCTCTGGCATGACAAATGCCTGCGATTAAAAAATGTACGGGTGCAACCCATCAGCGTGTTTAACGATAGTCAAACAGCGAGGCTAATTAGCTAGCATCACACGAACTTACGCTTCGGCAAACAGGGTTACATAACACTGCCAGACTTTAATAAAACATCATACAGTGTGATGTGTAAAGTAATATTAATCATTTAGAAATTCCAATATGTCATAATGCTGCTCTCGTAGATTTTTCATATATAAGATTACACTTTTAATTTTAATGAGCTGTTAAGCTCTTGCGCTGTTAACTTTAAGGCTGTGAAGCCATCTGATGAATCGGGAAGTGTTCACTCTGTACTGCAGGATGAGATCGGCAACGAACGGTGACTGCGTGTATCTAAGATCAACTGGTGGCCTAAGGCAGTGTTTTCCAGCCCGGTCCTCAGGGACCGCCAGACAGTCCACATTTTTGCTCCTTCCCAGCTTCAGCAAAAATGTGGACTGTCTGGGGTTCCCCAAGGATCGGATTGGGAAACACTTTGCAGTTTCTATGTGGTGAGGTGCCTATTTCTTTCATCGGACACTTTTATCCAAAGTAATGCACAGCTGAGAAAACAGGGTCAGTCAGTCCCTAGAGCCATTGGCGTTAAGGGCCTTGTTCAGCGGCCCAGCAGTGAAATCACTTTGCCGACCTGGGGATTTGAACTGGCAGCCTTCCGACCACAAGCACAGCATCCTAACCCACTGAGCTACACAGCGCCCCTCTTAGGTTTTATTAAAACTTCATGTCTTCACACTGTAAATGATCAGGTATGAGATGAGAGGGAAGCTTAGGCATTTCGAGATGCAGTTTCCACCATGGCCCCCTACGTGTGGGGCTTGGCATGTCAGTGAACTGCAGATCAGTGGCCCCGCCCCTTTCATGCCATTACATGTCACTTGCCACAGAGTTGCAGCCCCCCCCTCCCATATGTGTACAGCGTGTGTTTCATAACCCAGCAGAGTGGATAGAGGAAATCAATAAGCAATCTGGGTTATAATTAATTAGGGGGGCCCGGGATGGATTACTGCTCCACAACGGAGTCACGCTGGAGTTGGTCCTGATGCGAGAATGATCATCGACGCCGAGGCTGAAGAATCAGGCCATCGTGCTGGTGGTGTTGGGGGAAGGAGTGCTTATCGTAGACCTGATGTGGGGACCTAGCAGGTCCCCGTGTTCCGCCATCAGTCAGCCTGGTGCTGCCTGTGTGTCCGCCGCCCCAGTAGCCGCCAACCAACCCCCCCCCCCCGCCGGATCACNNNCGTCCTGATCACTGTCATCGAATGTCCCCCATCATCACTCAGCTGGAGTCTATAACTCCGGCTGACAGATGGGACCGTCTGCAAATTGTCAGAAATGACAAATAATTGGTCGTGTGGGTTTTTTGCATGTGTGCCTTGCGTGTCGTAACCGGGGAGGTGGACATCACTGTGGCGATGTCACACTGCATTCTAAATGCTCCCATTGCATTGTTTGATAATATCAGGATATGCAATGTCATCTTTTCTACTGCAGTGGGGGAGCTGGTAGGTAAGTCTGTGTTTGGCCAACCTAAACCACAAGCCGGTTAGTTTGGTTTTCCCGCGTCATTGAGGTGTGGATCGTCACAAACTAATGAGACACTGATTACACACTGTAGCAGGTTACACATTGATTACACCCTGTAACAGATTACACACTGATTACACCCTGTAACAGATTACACACCGATTACACACTGTAACAGATTACACACTGATTACACACTCCATAACTCCCCAGAGATCTACCAAGGGGATACTAAAAGTAATGAACACCCTCGATTGGTTGTTTGGTACTTTATCATATTTTAGTCCCCGAAATATTTCTGCCTGCTTCCAGTGTAACGACTGTGGTTTGGTGATATGTCGGCGCAGAATACTGCAGGGCTCCAGCTGCGTGTGGACGGAGTCTGTTTGTCACTGGAAGTCCCCCCTCCCATCTCTGCCCCTGCCCCGGCGCATTGCGAGGCCCTAACTGGATAAGCTGTTATTGAAAATAGACAGATGGGCATATATCCTCATTAATAACCTCCACAGCTTGTTTCATCACCTCCTAGGCTACACCTGAGAGCCAGGTATGGCGGATATGGAATTTTAGCGTGCGGGGACCCTTAACCCCCCCTGTCTCCCAAAAATGCTCCAGATAAAGGGCTGCTTCACTCTCACCTCTATGTCTTTGTATGTATCAAAAAGGAGAGCAAGATGGGCTAAACTATCTGGCATCTGGATCATCTCTGGGGGGGGGGGGGTCCATTTCCCTGCTGCTCATGTGACCTCTGAGGGTGACATCATGTGGTAAAGGTCAAGTTGTACAAACCCTCATTACACGTTTTAACCCCTTGGAAACGGGAGCACTAAATCTGTTACCGGATGGATCACACTTACATTTGAGCTGTACTACGATTACGACCAGAATATTAGAACGTAATGAGAAAGTGAAGTCTGCTTTAATGTCCTCATATTCAGAGGCTTCTCTGTCCGCATTGTAAGTGCGCACAGGCTGGGTGTTCTCATACTCGGGGGGCCTACAAACTGGGCTTTGTGTTCTGGTGCTCTGATCACCCCGGTCTCCTTGACCTTGTAGGTAACGAGGTTTTCTTCAGCTGTAGACTGAATGTGGTCTCTCTCTCAGCCAATCAGAACAGGTCACAAAAGGGTCATGGAAAAACTGATGACATCACATTCACACGAGCCTTTTCGAATATGACCAAACGCACATGGATAGGTTACATTAAAAACTTTTTTTGTTTCTTTTTTTTGAGTAGCTGAAATTAAAGTGCTTGTGCCCTTAAAGGGGTCAAGCTGTGAGGTATGATGTCCTGTTTTGTCTCTTGGATGATAACTCAGATGTGATCATGACTGTAACATGACCACTGCTAACAGCTGTGAAATCTCAGATCACAGCAATAGGTCCATGTCATAATTTTGATTCACATTCATATAAAAACCTAACGCAATTCTTGTGAAAATGATTTCTTTTATGTTACAGCTTGTCAGAGGTAGCAAAACCGCTGGAAATTAACATAACATAAAAGTGGTAATTACATGATCATTTGTGAACTCATAAAAAGCTTGGCAAAAGCCAGTCACTGATTAAGTAATTATGCAGTGGTGTATACCCATGCCTCTGCTTGCTTTATGAAGTTTAACTGTAATTAATCATAAATTAAAAACCTCATTGTTAAGATACAGGAGCCCCATTGAAAAGCATTTCCCCCATCAAAAAAATCTTTAAATATATTTGCTTTACGGATGTTCCCAGAATCCCAAAAACGTGCCAGTTGTACAGGAAGGTGTGGATTTGGTGTGCTGTCCCGTTTGAGGTCTGGCAGGAGTGTGTAAAGAGTGATGCAGGAGGGGAGCCTTAAAGCTTTAGGATTATCATGACATGCTGACGTTTTTATTTTGGTTTCAGTCAGTGTGACTCCAGTGCATTGTGGGTAGGGTGTGGGAGTGCGGTCAGCGGGCAGCTCTCAGGGCGCGGTGTGGGCATCGCTGGGTCTGGGGGGGGTGGCTCCCTGTATTTTATTAGTTACCTTCTTACTTTTTCAGAGAGTTTCATGCTTGTATAACATCATCAAAAAATTGAAATTTCCATGAACATTTTAAAACCAAGATCTTCTAGCTTCCTCAGCCACGTTCCGACATGTAGTGACAGGTCACTGTCATTTTCTGCTTGAGGTCTCCATACCAAGCTGTGGCAGGAACAAACATCTGATCTAAACAAAGTAAACTGTTATCTAGACAAACTGTTACATAAACAAACTGTTACCTAAACAAGCTAAGATCTTACCTAAACAAAATGTTAAAAAAAAACTAACCAAGATTTGACCCAAACGAGCCAAACATAGAATGAGTTTCGTTCATTCAGTTGGCTTGCACCATAAAAGTTCCTGGTTCGATCCCCATATCCAACGGGGAACCTTCTTCCTACTGTATAATGTTATTCTGTAGTATTTGATATCCGTAAAATATTTTCAATCGCATCTGTGTGAAATGTTCTGCACAAATAACCATATAGTATCTGTGCTTTTTACTAGCAAAATTTAAAAGTAGACTGTGACTAAACAAAATATAAAAATATCTTCCTATTATTTTAATGGATTTTTTTCCAGTTTCAATAATTGAGTTTCACGTTTGACCTTTGTAATATGGATACGCTTTTATTTTTATTATTTTGCAATTAATTGGAATGCTGAGACGTGAGTTTTATAGGCTTTATTATATTTATTACATGGCATGAGTAGCGATAGTGCGGAATTTCATCCGACGGAACGATCTTTTGGGAATCTGTTCCCACATGTCGGACGTTCTTAGAGACAACGCTTAACTAAGCGGGACAATTAACCTGGTCCGGAGCAGACTTGTTCGCATGCCTAAGTTACCATGGTAGCTGAGCGGGGATTCATTTATAGTTTTTTGCAATCACTTTTGCACTAATAACAGAACCTTCATGTTATTTTTGAAAATTCCAAACAGTCATTATTTATGACTTACACAAGGTACCCATAGCTTCATTGTGTATTTGTTAGTACAATCATTAAATATAGGTTTACAAAATATGTGATTCAGAATAGTACAGACACAGTGGCATCATTGAAATCCTGTAATGTGGAATTTACTGATGAAATAAAATCACAACATAAGATTTGTAGATTACTTAAAAAAACGAAAACAACAAAAAAACAATGCAGTATACTGTAAACGGAAGTGTTCTTCACTGCACTTAGGGTTTATGTATCCATCAACCCGGTCTTGTGGATTTGGCCACAGGTTCTCATCTATATCACAGTGGATGTTTTCATTCGCTAAACATCTGGGAAAGAATCTTCTGGCGTGGCGAATCCAGGCCTGACACTGATCTGCTGTGATGTCATCGCATGCATCATCCATGGCCTGGAGAAGAGTGCCTTGTTCGTGAGTGTGCCTATCATAGACCTTCCACCTCCATGTGGAGAAAAACTCCTCAATTGGGTTAAGGAAAGGGGAGTATGGAGGTAAATGCAGGGCGAAAAACTGTGGATGGGCCTGAAACCATGCTTGGACCATTCGAGAACAATGAAACTGAACATTATCCCAAACTAATACGTAGGTCACATCATCAGCTCTACAGACCTGATTTAGCTCATCAAGGAAGGCTATGATGAGAGCTGCATGATATGACCCAACACAAGGTCTGCGTCCAACAACTCCATCTTCTGATATAGCTGCACACATGGTTACATTGACTCCACGTTGTCCAATGGTTGCCCGCTGGCCAATTAAATTCCGACCTCTCCTCCTTGTCTTAGCTCGGTTGAAGCCTGCCTCATCCAAAAACAAGAATTTGTGATGGTTTTCATCAGCGTCAAGCTCCATCACCCTCTAAAATACAAAAACAATTACTGATTACAGTGACACAGAATGTTTGGAGATTTTTCTCATCCCCTGAAACAGGCAAATTGATCATACCTGAACATACTCAGACCTCAGTTGCTTCACTCGATCTGTATTTCTTTCAAAAGGCACACAATATAGTTGTTTTAAAGACAACTGATGTCTTTTCAGCACCCGTGCAATAGTGGGCAAACTTATGGCACTCACATTGCTGAATAAGTCATCATTGTCCGAGATGTGCTGCTGGATCTCTCTAAGGCGAATATCATTTCTGACCCAAACCATATTGACCACAGCCTGCTCTTGTTGGTCAGTCAGAATTTTGCTTCTGCCTCCCCTATTTGGCCTAATCTCTATTCTGCAGGGAGGAAGTCATAGTAAGAACAAATGTACAAAAAAATCACATCACACTCTTTGGTACACACTGACATGCTGTATACTCTAATTCACTGCAACAGTTTGAAGTATCTTAAATTTGAGTAGATTCTGAAGACTTACCGGTTTTCATTGCGGAAAGATCTGATAATGGAGGCCACAGAAGATCTACTGAGGTTTGGTTGAAACATTGTAGCTGCTGCTGTCATCGTCATGCCATTATTTATGACATAGTCTACAGCCATAACCCTGATTTCATTCGATACCCTTTGCTGCTGCTGTTGTGTTTAGGTCTATGGTCTTGTCCTCTACCAGGTTCACCCACACCTCTCAAACGAGGCCCATGGCCAACTCTCTGGTGAGGCCCAAGCCCTCCTCTACGACGAGGCCCACGGCCACCTCTCAAAAGGGGTGCTTGTCCCCTTCTATTCCTTTGACCACTGTGTATTCCTAGCCTTTCACCTTCCACTTCTGGCTCCATGTCCTCACTATGTTGAGTAGGCTACTACAGTGGGATGCCACTCATCTTACTTATATATACGTACAAATCAATCAGCAGTAATGAGTGGCCAATAACTCATTAAAACCACAAAAACAATTATGTAAAAAAGTGACATCTTGCATACAGTAATGTTGAATATGAACATGTGTTCTGTAGAAGTGGAACATGGGACCATAGACACTATACTTCGCAAAGAATGAAATATGACATTCATAGATAAGGTAGCCCACCTGGGGTCATATTCTGTGCTAATTGGTATCAAATGATCCTTCCTGAAACTGTCATAACGTAAACATAGACTATTATTAATAAATTTTCATAAAAGCTATCCTTCAAGACTAATGCAACAGTTACTTATCATTTTAAGCAATTGTATCAATTGATAGTTGGATCTTTATAATGAAATTAATACACACCAAACTCAGATATGATGTGTGATTTGCATTTTGAATAGTAATACTTTGATGTTACGTTGTGTCATTTTGAACCAGTGATTTTAGTTCAATGAACAAATGATCTTTGACTTATATGTATTGTATCCAAGCATTTGAAAAAAATAGTTAAGTGTTTTGAAAAATGTGCATTTTCACCATTGGTTGTGATTTACAGTATGTGTCTAAAGTTTTGAAAAATTACATGAAGGTTCTGTTATTAGTGCAAAAGTGATTGTAAAAAACTGTAAGACACGTTGATGGAATCGAACTCCCACTTAAATAAGCCAGACTTGTCGAAATAAGTCAGACTCCTTAATCCTGCTTCACGGAACACCCCCCTGATCCAAGCAGTTACGAAACATACCACCGTCTAATCCAAACAAACAAAACAGCTACTAAATCAAATAATCAAACTAAGTTGTAATGTAATCAAGCAAAACTGAGACTAAGTTGTGACCTAAACAATCCAAGTATTTGCCTAAACACTCCAAGCTTCCTTTTTTGAAGTTTTCCTCTTCAGAAAAGATGCATGGTTACTATTAATTTGTAAGGGGAAGTTAATTTGTGTTCAATATTTTGTTCTCTCATGGCCTCCATTAGCCACCTGCACCTGAGGGCACTGGGGGTGCAGGACTCTGTAGCTGGTGGATCGGGAACACATGAGTGGGTGTTAATTCGTTAATTGTACTCAGGATGTTTCCCTCCCCCTGGTGAGGCGAGTGAGAGTTGAATCACATGTGCAGTGGACTCGCGAGCGTGAAATTCTGCCCCCGGCTTCGTAGCTAACCGAACGGCATCACACAAAAGGCGGTTCAGGCTGGGCCGCCCCCAGGATTCCACCACAGTGCCACGGAACCGCCAGCCTGTCTCTTGGAATTAGAGACGGCCGAGCAGAGGGGATTGAAGACCACCGCCTGCCTCTGTGGAAACACTCCATGTGGCTCTACCATCGCCCATGTGGGTGGTGAAGGAGGGAAAAGCTGTCTTGTATTTAAGGGCTGGTAGTAAACAGTTACAGGTTTGATCCAGAGGGTTTTTGGGGGTGGGGGAGGCTCCAGAAATTTTTTTTTCTTCTTCTGACATTGTGATTCCTTTGTTTCTCCTTTCCATTGCTGATTTGGGCCGAACGGTGCGTGATAATGTGTCCTGCGGGGTCACGTGGTTCTGCACATGGTTCTGCACTGGGACTGTGGGGATAAAAGGCTGGCCAGGCTAATAGGTTTCTGTATTGCTGCC
>JABFEB020000002.1:27355634-27375120 GCA_019775895.2 Stomatorhinus ivindoensis | reverse complement strand
GTTATTGTCTCTGGGGTGGGGTGGGTGAGGGGTGTGAATCTGTCCATCTCAAACCTGCAGTAGAAGTTGTTCAGCTCATCTGCCAGGTCTTTGTTTGCTTCAGCGGGGGGGTGGGGGTCGTCTGTAGCTGGTGGTGTCTGGCAGGCCTCTCCACACTGATGCAGGGTCATTGGCTGAGAACCGTTCTTTCAGCTTCTCAGAGTAGCTTCTTTTCGCCACTTTGATCTCCCTGTCAGCGGGTTCCTGGCTTGCTTGTACAGGGCCCTGTCACCACGTCTGTAGGCACCGTCCTTGGCCCGGTGAAGATGTTGCAGTTTGGGAGTGAACCAAAGTCCTTATTGGTCCAGTTAAGAAGCAGCAGCTCATCCACTTTGGAAGGGAGCGGAGGTTCGCCAGGTGAATGGAGGGGAGCGCAGTGCGGAATCCCCACTGATGTACTTTCACCAGCGCGCCCGCACACGTCCCTCATCTGCGTCTCCACCAAGCCGCTGCTCCTCCGACTAAAATCTCCAGAAAACTTTCAGGGCCTTTGAAAAAAGGATAAAAAATATTTTGAGATGACTGCCTGATGGTTAGCAGTTGACCTCTGGAAAAAGTAATGTGGTCTGAGTGACCAAACGCGAGGAAAATAAACAAAAACAAAGTACGAGAGAGCGCAGTACCGAGGCTACCATCCGTAGCGCCATCTTATCCATCATAAGAATCCATTAAGAATTCCTCTGATATGAACCCTGACATTGTCTGATACCTACCCCATCATCTCCACGACAATCACATCTGGCATCCTACAAGCCGCTCATCATATTCCACGGCCTTCATACACAGCTAGCCCTGAAGACGAGATGCTGGAAACGGATGTGAGGGGTGAGGGATTTGCTGTCTAACCCCTGAGGAGAAGGTTTTCCCAGGTCTGCTGCATGAAATGTATTTCAAATTAGGCTCCTTAACGGCATGTTTGAGGCACCTAAATGAAAGTACAAGAGCAGGACCCGCTATTTTGCGACTCAAACCGACCTCCATTCGCCTAAAAGCCCAGGTCTTTAAATACTGCACCCAAAAAGACTATAGTCTATTTCCCATAATGCTCTGGCAGAGACGCACAGTAGTTGCTGATGCTGCACACAGGCTCCAGCACTGAGCTCCACCAGGACAGAACGTGACTCTCTGCAGATGAAAGTCTTTGAAAACACAAATTAAATAAATAAGTCTGTAAAACTTCATGTTTACCAGTGTTTTTCACGCTCAGCCAGATCCATTAAGAGGAAAATGCCCCTTTCTATAAAAGGCCCGTTTCTCTAGGGTTTACACCAGTATTTCACAAGAACTGCATCGCACTTTGTTTCCATGAACACGACCCACATTCTTCGCCTGTTCCGGAACATTCTGCCAATCATCAATTATTTAGTCTTTTTTTTTATTGAAGTACAGTTTTAGTTACTAGCAAACAGCTTCAGGGAAAGAAGTGTTTAATCATGTATGTCTACAAGTTGTGACACTTCGTTTTAAGGGTTTTTCCTTCACTGCGAAATACTCAGAAGGGTGTGTTTGCATTGTACCCATGTTCGAATTCAGGGGGCAGGAGTGTCAAGAGGCCACGCGGTAAGAGGGGTGTCTTATGGGATGTTTATCAGGATGATAAACAAACATACGTCCAGCCTGCATTCGTCTGCGGATCACCCTGACACCCCCGGATTTATTTCCGGCTGATAATGCCAGTTTTCGCGTCGATTATCCAGGCTTGCATGGCGACGCATGTCCACGGAACCTGCCTCATCGATCTTTCTGACAGTAACAAACAAGCCGTTGAAGGCGAGTGGCAGCGGAAACAGACCATCAGCATGAAGCGCTTGGGGGCCACTGCTCTGGTGCGGGGTCTTTATTAGGGGTCGTATTTAGGGGCCCGTCAGGAGCCAGGCATGGCTGTGCTTCCTGATATCATCCTCACAGGCGCGGCCCTGTGGAACAAAGCTGGGTCGGGCTCACAGTGACAGCAGCAGGTGTTAGGGGTGAGGGGACATCTTTGTGCGACAGGGGATTTGCAAAGCAGGGTTGAGGTCTGCAGTGTGTGTGTGTGTGTGTGTGTGTGTGTGTGTGTGTGTGTGTGTGCGTGCGTGCTTTTAGGTTTGTGCCTGTCTCTGTGCATTTATTCTTCAGTGTAAGTTCTGAGACATCTATACTAACTTATGAAAGACTTCCAAACATTGTATTCTGCTTTGATAGGGAAAGTTTCATGTAATTTTGAAATTGTTTTTCAGTTATTGGGTTGGAGTTAGGAATCATTAACTCCATTAATGTAAGAGTCAGTTGGGAGATGTCACCACAGAGATATAAAATTGGGTGTGTCTGTGTGTGTAGGAGTGTTTCTTGTAACTATTGCATTGTGGGCACCAGATTTCCCCACGATGTGATAAAAATCTGTAACTTTCTACCTTGTGGGGACATTTTTTCAGTCCCCACAAAGATGACATCAATTTTATAAAAATCTGTGAATGCAATCAAAAAAGTAAAAATGGCAAAAGTATTACAGTCTGTTTGCTTACTTATGGTTAAGGGACAGGTAGGGGTTAAGGGTGTCATGGTTGGGATTTGTTCCATAGAAATAAATGGACGATCCCCACAAACATATGAATGCAAATGTGTGTGTGTGTGTGTGTGTCAGTCAGTGGGGGAAGAAGCTGAGTTTTCTCCCTACTGATGATGGGCCAACATACTGAATGCTTGTTAAAATAAATTCTGTTTGAAATTGCTTTTGGAAATAGATTTTCTGTTTTATTTTTAGGTTGATCAAAAACATGTTCGTAAACCCCAAATGTATGCTGGCCCTGTACTCAAAGCCCTACCACCCATCAGTTAAATGACTTGGCTGTTATGCTGTCGAATCCCTACACCACTTGATCATTAAACTCATGGGAAGTTTTTAGTTGGACATGCTAAGCACACACTAGGATGTTTGGTCAGCCAAATACCTTTCAGCTGCCTTCCAGAAAAACAGTCCAAATTTTAATCACAGTTTAAAAGACCCTGAGAAGTATGACTTGTCTTCAGCCTCATGATAGCTGTGTGGTCACAATATTACTGAAGAATTGCAGTACACATATCCTGTGGTTAAACAGGCATATCCCTGGTGCTCTGCACATCCTCTACATTCATCAGAAGGAACCCTGGAAGCAAGGTGTCAACAGAACAAGCCAGCTGTGGGCAGACAGGGGGCGGACAGTTTCCCCATCTGGCAAACCTAACAGAAATGAATGAATCATTCAGAAAAGCATGTTCTTCACTCTTATCCCGCCCCTTTCACAAACCCAAGGCCTACATTTTGCTCCATCCTGCATTGGGCTCGTTTACATCCAGTGGACCGCACTATCGCCAGTCCTCTCCCGTGTACGCACCCACTATGCTATCCCTACGACGGCCATCATTACCGGCCTGCTGCCCAAGGAAAACCAGGGCAGACTGGCAACATAGCGCCCTCTATGGCCAGCGCACCGTAAATTGACGTTAGTGACAGTACCGAACACAAATTGCGGCAGACAGATGTAAGATGTAAAAATTATTTATGTGACGCCGAGCAGAAACATTAATTACCAGGAGTCCGCATGCACGCGCCGCTGTAATTGCTCGTAAATTATTACGGTTCATGGTGACGTGCATGGGAGTCCAGTGAGCCCCCCTTAAAGGGGGGAAACGTCCGCTTATGGCCCCTGGGGGATGGTAAGCCAGCGGCTAGATGATGCCGACAATGGTGCAAGGCTAGTAAGTGATGCAGCAGGAAATGAATTTCACTACATATGGGGGATTCGTCTCAAGCGAAAGTAACTGGCTGATACTGCCATATTATTTTGGACGTTTGAAATACGGTTGCTAATCTCCCGCCTACCCCCTTCCCCTTTTAAGCCACGGCAAAGCAGGGAGCTTCCGGGGATTCGATCCCGTGGCAGAGGGGCTTAATTTGCATCCAGCTCTCAACCCAAGACTCAATCTGTCTCGATTATGGCTGTTGGGCCGAAATGAGCTTCCTATTGCCCACTGACATCAGAATCAGAAAGATAGTTATTGGCTAAGTATATTAAATATACCTCCTGTCTTATTATAACTTACAGCATGCAAGACAATTTACAAGGATGTACCCATGAACAAATTGCATGTGCTTTTTTACGCTGGACTGTCTACCTACAGTCAGGAGCGACATGAGAAGTGTGAGATAAATATAATGACCATCAATAAACGGGGGTGATGCTAAGGTGTTTCAGGTTGTATGCAAGGCGATGATGTGGGTGGGGGGGGGTACTGGAACCTCCCAGAAGCACATATGCAAGGCCCAGGAAATGCAACTAGCAGCTTCAAAGCCACAAACATGGGTGTCAGAGATTGGGAATGCAGGGCAGAGTGTGGGTGGGCATGTCAGTGTGCATGTGCTTCGGGTCTCATCCATGCATTTCTGAGTAAGAGCCACGCTGGGTCTTGTGCAGCTGGCGTGAAGTAACACAAACACTGTACTGTGCTTCCTCCGCAGTGGATGGCTGCATCGACTGGTCTGTGGACCTGAAGAGGTACCGGGTGCTTGCCGGCGAGCCGGTGAGGGTCAAGTGTGCCTTGTTCTACAGCTACATCCGGACCAACTACACCATGGCCCAAAACAGCAAGCTGAGACTCATCTGGTACAAGAACAAAGGCGACTCGGAGGAGCCCATCATCTTCTCCGGTCACCGGCTCAGCAAGGAGGAAGACTCCATCTGGTTCCGTTCGGCCGAGCTGGAGGACAACGGCTTCTATACGTGCGTGTTGAGGTGGGTGACGTTGGGCCCTACTGTCTATTTCCAGTTCATAGATCACTCTCCACTAACCCAATCCAATAAACTGCACTCTCTGGTATTTGAATGTGAACGTCCACAAAATAACGATCTCATCAAGGTCGATTAAAGCTCGTTTATTGTGAGGAAGCCGCTCCATGCTTCCCCCGGCATTTCCACAGGCAGGAGCCACCGTGGAGACAAGATGTCTGAATCCGGGCCCTCTCAGCAGGATTCCTTATCAGGCATCGCCAAAGGGGCCAGTTTGCTTCACCGATCTTATCGCGTTGGGCTGTGCTGGGACGGTTGCATCATTTGACTGACCCCCTGGCCGCTTTTATCGGTTATCTCTGACAGCGGCACCAAAAGGCCGGCTCCGTCCCTGCAGATGGGCACCCGGCTCTTTTGCCGCGGAGGAGGGCGATCCCGCGTCGCTCTGACGGCCGCAATGCTTCTTCTGGCCAGTAATAAGGCTCCTTAATAAGAGGGACTTCATATTCCCCTCATGCTACAATGACAGTCTAATTAGGATCCAGTTCCTGTCAGGTTCCCCTTATTATACTGGTTGGACATGGACAGAAGGAGGCATGATGCACTGCTGCACGTTAGCAGATAGCCATCAAACCGAGGACAGGCACAGACTAACCGTGTGGTGCCTCAGCTGTCTGTGCTATGTGCATGCTCTCCTGCTCTCCTGCTTTGCAGCTTCGCTCCTGCACACATCCATAGAACATCTCTGAAAAAAGGGACCGTGCGTCACCCAAACGGGTGAGGAAACATGACTCTTCAGCGTGTAGCATAGAAACAGGGCCGGGATGTTTTAATGAGCTGTGGCTCTGCGACCAAGTCGTACAAGTGAAGGAACCTCAACGTATCTGGATCATGAACTGCGGAGCTTCCTCTGCCCCTATATGGGGGGGGGGGGGGGGATGCTTGAGGCGTGGGGGGCTGTCGGCATTGAAGTCAATGTTATTGCTGATCATTGTGCTCAAAATGCCTCGGCGAGCTTGGAACTGAGGATCCGGACTTTTGATAACATCTCTTTCCATGATGCTGGTGTCCAACTGAGTCCTACAAAGACAGTGCAGGGACAATCCCCAGACCCACGAGCTACATCTGCAATCTGCAGTAAGGAGTCGTGACAGCCTGACTTTTTTTTTTTCCAAGGTAACGCAGCTACTCTCGTATCGTGTGACAAAACAAAAACACTGTCATGGCGAGGAGTGCGTCAGAGGCGTGGATGACGATGTGAGGCTCTCTCAGTTTGGTGTGCTGTGGACGTGTGTAGACCGCTCTGAATCAGTAAACAGCGATCCTTTCATCTGAACTATGCCACCAAAATACTTGTTCTTTTCTTCAAAATGTGGGTTGCATCTGTGAACCCCCATGGAATCCAGAGACTGCGTCCCATCTGCAGTTTTCTTCTTTCCCGTCACTCGCTTGTCGAAGAGCTTGTCTCGGGGTGGTCACGCCTTTTATCTTTCCGTTAATCTTTTTACAAGAAAGAGACAGGAGAGGAAAGTCACCAGAGTCCTGCCCGAGAAGTAACTATGCGTCCCAGTGCTGCCCCATCCTGTCAGCTGTGGTTTTGTAGGACAGGCTGACCGAGACCTTTCTAGGACGTCACGCACGGCCACCAGCACGTGCGAAAGCGGCAAGGCATCGCTGGCTTCGCAGCATTCCGGCGAATTCCAGGACGTCGTCCCTAATTGTGCCACCTGGAGGCTCACAGGTTCCTCTCAGGCTCTATTTGTGAAGGACGCCGGTGTGCACCTTTTTATCAGAAGATACCTGCTCCCTTTCAGGAGGTAATTTCATGCTGTTCAGCTAAAGCTTGTCCTCTGTGACAGAAGCTGGGCAGTACACAGATCGATATTTGGGGGAGGGGGGGGGGCAGCTGTAGGTCCCACGGGAGCCCAGGCCCAAATGTACTTAAAATCCCCCCCCCCCCTGCTTCTGAAGTGGCTAAAGGAGCCGCACGGCACATGGTACACCAGGGGTCTCAGCGCAGGAGGGCTCCGGGATGTCACAAGTGGTCGTTTAGAGAAAACGCCGATGGTGAGATGCGCAGGACACCGGCAGGTTTACACACCTCACTTGCAGTTGAGGTATTTGTTAAACGTCAGACGCTGTACGTGTTTGTTCAACAGCAAACATTTTGCAAAGGCAAATAACACTGCTGTGACCATGCCTGACATGTGAAAATATTACAATCACAGTTGTTGGGAGAAAACAACAAACCTGACCTTATTTGTGTGGATTTTTTCTGTTTTACAAGATGAAAATACAGCGTAATTAATGTATAAATAACCGATACAGAATAATGATATGGTTGAAGAAAAGCCTGCGTTCTTAGGGACTTGTTTCCTAAGGTGTTTTTTTCGTTGTCAGGGCTACATTGGATTTGAATCTGTCTGTTTTTTTATTTTAACTGCATTGAAACCCAATAGAAACCAAAGACTAGAAACCCAGCTCAACCAACCCGACTCCACTACCGTCCCACCCCTCGTTACCCAGCACCATCCCTCTCTTTTACAGAAGATATAACATTTTTACTCCCAATGTGGGTGGGATTCCCATGCCCTGCCAGTCACTGTCTGGTTTAACCCAATGAGGACCAACTAAGTAACCAATAATGCAATACAGGCTAAGAACTGAAGCCTAATTTTTCCTATTGCGAATGAGAAGAGACCACTTGGTCCTTGTGGTTTAAAGTTTAGTAAATGTTATAAATTGAGATGTGTAGCTCCCTCTCCAGGTTGGGAGAGGTATGACAGCTCACCCAGTAAAGGTAGGTGTATGTGTGGCAGAAGGCTGCACCCTAGGCGCCCGATTGGTTGGTGACAGGAAGGATCCGCTGCGGGGGGGGTCTCATTAAGTCACCGTTGGACCCACCTTACACCTACCTCTGATATAACCTTCAGCATTAGCAGCGACAATGCGGCCTACCACCTTGCGACAATGCGGCCGTGAAGATGCTTCAGCGTCAGCAGCTCCAGGACCTTCTCAGCTGCTCCTATTGTTAGCCCTGATACCAGGAGCCACAAAAACTTCAACCTTGACTCCCATCTGACCTTGAGCATAAGACACAGCCATTTCTGGGGGGGAGGGGGGTCTGGCCAACAATGCTGCTTTTATTGCTGTCGCATAAAGAGCTTTACTGAGATTCTTGACATAATAATCTGTCCTTGTGAGCTGATCACAAATCGTCCTTGCAGGCAAATCAGGAGACGCCTCAAACTGGGGTCCTGAGAAGACTAGCCTTTAATTGGTTTCAACTGCAACTGTTTAGATCTCATCCACTTGTCCTCATAAATGGGATGACATCCAACTCTTATGAAGCTTCATTTCTCTACTGGTTTTATGTGCAGCCTCATGTTCACCATCATCTAAATATTACAGCACTGGATACATCAATTGTCAGAAATTCACAGAGCAGGTTTTGACAGTAAGGTCAGATAACACTGTCAACTGTTACCCTTCAGACTTTCAGGTTAAATCAAACACAAACATTCAGCTTATGACAGAAACAGAGAGAAGTTCTGTGTGATGTGCTTTGCTTTCAATAAAGAGGAAATTGTCCATAGATAAGCAGATTGAGCCTAATATCACTTTGTTTCTGGCTCTGCTTTAATACAGCTGTGGTTTGAGAACGCAGTGTGTACTTTGCTTCTCAAAGAAAACAGCATATGATCCTGCTAAATATTACAGATTCTAGGTAAAGACACATTTTAAGGAAACAAGACCTGTAAAGAAAGGACAGCAGATTCCTTCATAAACCGGTGCTGTGTTGATGCTCCCTAGCGTCGAAGATAACACTTTGTTGATGTTCCCTGGTGAGCCAAATATCGCATTTTTGTTGACACTCCCTGGTGAACCAGAGCCCATCTAAGGCTGCTCTTCCCCAGAGAGGCAAAGCTCAAGGAAGCATTGCAAGCTCCAGTGCATGATTTTAAAAAGGAACATCTGAACTGGCAATCTCCCGTGAAATGCATATATCGCGCTGCCCAGACGAATACACACGGAAAGTGGAGAGTAATTGTACTTCGGATGATTGTTGAAGTAGTTCTGTATTTACATTAAATTATCATTACATTTGTCCATACATGGTTGTCTGTGAACCGCAAAGTGCTGGAATCGCGGTAAATGTTCTGTTGCATTCTGTATTATTTCTCTGAAACTTAAAAAGAAACACTTTGATCGAATGATAAATCACAGGGAGAAACTGAGAAAATTGTATTTTTTTATTCTATTTTGATCAATGCAATTGGCCTGAATTTCGTTCCGAGCTGCTGAATGTTAACAGTTCCCCTTCTGAAATCCTTCTTTATTAAGCCCCGTGATTAAGTTCAAAGAGCATACAATGTCATTTCTCAAAGCCACAAGCAGTTGAGGCAGAGCGACCACCTGGACTCGGATTTCCCCGTGGAAAGTTTGGGTTAAAGTTTTGCTTAGACACTGAGATAAGGGTTCCACTGGGACTCATACATCCTAACCAAAGGAGAAATCAGGGTCAGCTGGTCACTAGATCAATTGGAGGTTAAGGGTGAAATCAGTCTGTTGACCTTCCAATCACGGGCAGAGTCCTAAACCACACACCGCCCAAGGAAGAGGAATGACGCTGTGAGCAGGAAGTGAACCCAGGCATGGACTCCTCAAGTCTAACACCTTCACCACTCAGCCATCACACATCATCAATGATCTCCGGCCACCTTGAAGATCTCGTCAGTACCAATGCCACACGTTGATGTAAATGTATGTTTAATATTGATTTACCACCACACGGCTGAAAATCATTTTATTGGACAAGATACGTGATGTATTGGCTCTCTGAAGAACCGCTGTCTCATTTGATGTTCCCCTCAAGATGCTGCTCTCGTTTAAATTACTCTCCTAAAGAGGCTATCAGGATTGATTACGTTAACTACTGACACGTCTCAGAGTAGCTTCTTAATAGCTCCAGAACTCCTGGCTGCTCGCCAAACAGCGCCCCCTGGTGTTTGTCCTCCATCTTGCCTTCAGTCGATGGCTCTTAGTTTTTATGCAGATGCATGCTGTTAGATCCACAGATATACTGAAGGGACAAGGCTTCTGGTTGGTGAACAAATCACATTATTGAAGCACTATGTTAAACTTAAGGTTGGGACTCACATTTTGAGATGAGTAGCCGTTTTTTCCTATCGCTTTGGTAGGGACGTGCATAGACCGTCTTCACAAAAGAGGTCACCTCAAAGCCGTTTACCTCAAGAGCATGTATCATCTTGCTGCCAGCCTCACCCCCCCCCCCCCCCACCTCACCCTTGTTTCTACTCCCAGTCTGTTATAGCCAATGGCACACCAACTGCTATGCCCTTAAAAAAGGTAAGATGAACTTTATTGATCCCAGGGGAAATTCTGGTGTATACAGTAGCAGGACACATAAAGTTTAGACAAACAAACGTATAGCGCAAAACAAGACAAAGTGCAAAGACAGTATTTATATTTAGCTGGTGGTACTTTTTTCAAAAGCAATGTACGCATATTTGAGGAAGCGGGGTCTGAGAATCCCTGGAATAATTGGGGGTTCAGGCCCTTGCTCACCGGCCCAACGGCGACATCACTCTGCCGACCCTGTGACCTGAACTGGCAAACTTCTGATCACAGGGACGGTGTCCTGAGTGCCCCGGTATGCACACTGCAAACTAATTTTAAAAGTACACAGTACATAAACAGAACGTCCTAAAAAAGCAAATAAATAAACACAAATAAAAACAGATAGCAGCAGACTTTTACTACAATCTGAGTGAGATTCCTCGGGGAGGCATTTTGTGGTAGATTGGATAAACACAAATAAACTCCAATAAAGAGAAACTGGTAGGTGTTCAGGGCAGCTTCTGATGAGGAGTAGGCTATTACGATTCACAGGGAAACTATTGTGAACTGAACGTGTTTTTGTAAATTGCCATTTGAGACTTAGTTAAACTAGTGTGAAAATGAACTACAGCAGATTGAATTCCTTCTTTATTAAGCATATAATTTAATCAGAGAGGTGTTGCTCAAGTTGTTCATTTGAGAGCAATTGCAGGGGGAGTCAATGAATCATTAATGATGTGAAAATAAATCAGAATTGCGCAATGTCTGAAGAGCGTGATTACTCCTATTTGTCGGAACGAAATCACAGAGAACATCCTGCTCATTTGTCCTGAATGACTGCAGCATCTGTTCTTTCTTTCCGCTGTGTTGTTTTTTAATCACAACAATAAAACAACACGACTGCCAGCCAAAATAACATCTAAGCTCTACCCGCCAAGGGCATGGAGGGAGCAGTGCACTGTGGGTCACTCATAAAGTCACCATGGTTGTGTGGTATCTGACAGACTCATATGAGGCTGCTTGAGGGTTCTGGGCTTAGTACGTGAGAGATGACACACGTAATGCTTCAGCTGAAGTTCTGTGGTTGACTACCTCCTGCTCCTTTCTCCTGACCTGGGCAGTTGGCAGGACTCCTTTGCTTGTCATGGGCATGGGGCGTGCTGGAGGAGGTGACAGTCTGAGGAGGTGACCTGTGAAGCCACCTGGGCCACCATCCGTCTCAGCTCATGGCTGCGTCAGGCCTCATTAAAACCTGTGCTATTCAAATCGAACTCTGGGATCCCAGATGGTGTCGCATCTGAAGTTGTTTACTTACAAAGAGCAGCCAAAGTGAGATGCACATTTAAGTGAGCGCTCTCCTTGTTAGGAGACGAAACCCGCAGATCAACCAAAAAACAGAGTGAAAGAGAAGGAATCGATACTTGCTTTGTGCGTGACTGTGGCTGGCGGAGGTGAAGCTCTGGAATGTGAATCCTCTTGTGCTCTTTCAGAAATTCCACATACTGCATGAAGGTGTCCATGTCCGTCACCGTGGAGGAGAGCGAGGAAGGGTTGTGCTTCAGCAGCCGCATCCGGCACGTGGAGAAGGCTGAGATCACCAAAAGCAAGATGATCACCTGCCCGGATATTGAGGATTACCTGGCCCCATACAAGCAGCCCAGGATGACTTGGTACAAGGTAACCCACACAGTGACCTGACTGGACTCTGGGAGAGCATCATTCCCATAACGTATCCCTGGCAGGAATAGAATACTAATACTTTATTCATCCATGTAGGGAATTACACCTTTCCCATCTCTGCATGAGACGCACAGGCATACATACAGTTTAGAGCAATGCAAGGGGTCCAGGAGAGGGTCTTCCAGTGTCCAGTGCCTCTGGAGAAATTTGGGGGGTTAAGGCTCTTGCTCAGGGGCCCAACAGTGACATTAGTCTGCTGGTTATGGGAACTAGACAGCATGTGGTGGTAAATATATGCAGGAGAGTTGTCTGTGTTTATCTTCTGTTTATCATGATTACAGGTGCTCTTATCCAAGGCAAATTATACAACATAAAAGAAACACACTTACCTACTTATGCACTGCAGAGGAAAGGCATTCAAAGGCACAACAGCTTATCCCCCAGGGAGCTTCGGGCTTTGAATCTTAGTCAATTAGCAGCTCAGCTGTTGGGTATGTTACATGTGACCCTGGCACTTTCAGGAGTGCCAGAAGAAGCAGTGGAGGAGCTCCATCATGGTGAACACCACCCATGTGTGGATCCCTGAGGTGCAGGAAGACGACGGAGGGAACTACACCTGCGAGCTCCAGTATGGCAGCAGGGTGGTGAGGAGAACCACCGAGCTCAAAGTCACAGGTAGTCCACCAACGTTTCGCTCAAAAAAGGGCGGTTCGCTGGGGAACAGGACCAGGGGCTGCACCTGCTGACCTGAAACATCTATACTATGGTCAGTCGGAAGTCAACTGGATAAGCTGGGCATTGTTGTTGTGCTGTTTACAGACCTCGGTGAAGATCCAGGAGGGTTGGTGTTGACCAAACACCACTAATCCCCTCCTTGTCGCATATAATGTCCCCATCCAGCCTCTATCTCTCACTCCTATCTAAGACCACCTAAGGTAGAGGTGCACAGTCCCTTCAGGCCTAAGATGATGACTTACACACTTGTATCACACACGGACAGTCTAGGCTTTGGGAGATTTTTCTGGAAGGTTCTCTTAGGTCCATCTTAGTATGGGTGGCCTGGCAGAGGTAGCATTAATGTCCGTCAGTCCATGTCTTCCCCTATCTGCTCCTCCTCACAAACTCCAAGACCAGGATCCCAGTCCAGCTGCTCTGACCTGTTGAGGGGGGGGGGGGGGGTGGATGATCACCAGTCAGGAAAGTGTCACAGAAGGTCAGTGACACCCCCATCACGGACACAGCCTTGCCAGGGAGCAGGAGTGTCAAACTTGGTGAACCGGCGGGTTTCTCCTCAAAAACATGAACTGAAGCCCTCCTCTTATCTGCCCGCTCCATCGTAGCCATGGTAACCCATTCCAATTGCACTCCCCCACCAGCCTCCCCCAGTCAAATTCTGAGGTGTCATTTTGCCAGAAAGATATCACGGTTCACCTATATTGCCACGCGGGCGGGTTTACGCTGAGCCAGCACAGAAACGGCCATCAGCAGAGAGAAATGAGGCCAGCCCCCCTAGACGTGTTCCTAGGTAAAATGCCCCCGTTCAGGGAGAAAAAAAAAAAACAAAAACATTGTGCTGTGGATAAATTTACCACCAATTCCAGACTCGGCGAGAGGTGAGCAATCAACTCTGCGGGAAGGTCGCGGCACATCTTTGCTGTCCAATCAGCCAGCGTCGCAGTGCGCCAAAGACATGTTTACCCCTCACCTGAGGGGGCTGTCAGCACTGGCTTCCTGGGACAGCCTCCCACACTTTGTTCTGGAACCCAACACTCCACACCATGGGCTCTCTAGAACTGCAGAATGACTTCAGTAAATGTTTTACTATACGAACAGAGTAAATATGCATAAAGACGTCAGCCATGCACTATGGACTAGAGTCCCAATGTCAGTGAGGAGTCTTTTACAAACCAGGGCCGCTGCACTGTATTCACGGGAATCGCATAAGCTGGGACACGCAAAGTCACGGATTAATTATTTGATTAGTGTCCCACCGTTATGCCTGATGTCTTCAAATGGCCTGTAGATAAAGCGAGATAAATAGCTGTGAATGCGCCATCTGTAAACCCCGCGGACCATACCATCTGGACATTTCGAGGGGGTGAAGGCAAAGGTGCAGGGACTCAGAGGGCAAAACACCGGACGCATGTGAGAAGCGCTTGGACCCACACTCCCATTAATCCCTCTGTGTCGTTGCCTTCACACAAATGCTTCCTCGTTCCACACATTCTGCTTTTGTGTGCTGAGCCCTTTCCTCCCAATTCTCACTGCTTAATCTTAAAGGTAATTGCATAAACTATATGGACAAAATATTGGCACACACTTCTTAATCACTGAATTCATGCGTTTCATTCAGAATGGGTTGTTCTGAAGAGCTCAGTTAATTCAGGCCAGGTACAGTCATAGGATTCCACCTTTGCAGTATGTCCATCCATCCATCCATTTTCCAAACTGCTTATCCTTCTGGGTCAGGGGGGGTCCTTAGTCTATCCTGGAAGCAATGGACATAAGGTGAGGAACAACTCAATTTAGTAATTCTGATTAGCCTCAGCATGTTTTTGGACCCTGGGGGTGGGGAGAACTGGAGTACCTGGAGGATACCCCATGATGACAAGGAAATTCCACACATGTAACTCAGGCAGAGGCTTGAACCCAGATCCCAGAGGTGTGAGGCAACAATGCTAACCCCTGCACCGCCATGCCCTCCCTTGCAACCAGTCAGTTTGTGAAATTTCTTCCATACTAGATATTCCACGGTCAGCTGTATGTGGTATTATTGCAAAGTGGAAGTAATTAGGAACAAACTAAACTCAGCTACGAAGGCAGACTGTGTAAAGTAACAGAACAGGGTCGCTGAGTGCTGAGGTGCACAGTGTGTAAATGTTGCCAGTGCTCTGTGGACTCAATAACTGCTGAGTGCCAAACTTCCTCTGGCATTAACTCCAGCACAAAAATTCTGTGCTGGGAGCTTCATGGAATGGGCTCACATCACCAAGTACAATCGCAAGCATTCTATGGAGTGTTGTAAAGCTAGGGAACTCTTAATGCTTCAGCATACCACAATATTTTGGACAATTCTATGCTTCCATGTGGGAACAGTTTAAGGAAGGTCCTTTTCTGTTCCAGTATGACTGTGGCCCAGTGCACAAAGCAAGGTCCATAAAGACATGGTTGGGTGAGTTTTGGGGAAGGTCTTGACTGGCCTGTACATTTTCCTGACCATCAAACACCTTTGGGATGGGTTAGAACTTGATTGTGAACCAGGCCTTCATGTCCAACATCAGTGGCTAAGCTCATAAACGCTCTTCCCACAGACACACTCTATAATCTTAAAGAAGAGCCCAGAAGAGTGGCAGCTGTTGTAGCTGCAAAGGCCGGATTGACTCCATATTAATGCCTATGGATTTAGAATGGGATGTGATAATAGTTCCTTTAGGTGTAATGGTCAGGTGTCCCAGTACTTTCATCCATATAGTGTATATTATTTTCTGTTTTGAAAATCAATGGACATTTGGTCCCGTAACCTTGGGACTGACAGTTATAAAGCACGGATTTTGTGCTTCCAGACCTTCCTGAATCGGCTTTCCAGAGGGTTGGTGGTGCCGTCGATTGAGCTGGAGCAGTCATGTGGGCCGAATATTCATGGCTGAAGACGGCCTGTGTCAGGGTAGTGGGGATTAGCACACGTGGATGTGAAGCACAATCCAGAGTGGTATGGAGATCGCCTCGGGCCGGAGGGGCTCAGCTGAGTCGTGTCCCCATCCCTGCGCCAGGCAGGAGCTCGCTAGAGGATCTATGGCCTTGTCAGAAGCCTGCCACCGTGTCCCGATTGCCGCGGGGTGATAAACGGGCTCGCCTGGGATAGCCCGAGTCACCACGCCCCCACGTTCTAATAACTTTGCACACAGCAGGGTGGCGCTATCCCGGTGCCCTCGGGGGGCACTGTAGCCTGCCAAGGCATGCTGCGGCCCATGCCGCAGCCCAGAGTTGGAGACCTTCACGGAGTGCGGGAACCCTGGGACGCTCCGCCCCTTCTATCACCAAGGCAGCAGACTCTCTCGCTTGCACCTGCTAATCCTTGCTGATGCCTTCGAGGCGTATCGGAGGCACTAAGCCAGCGAGTCCTGCGCCCGGGTGCGACGTGAAAACCTTGTTACGGCCCCCGGGGTGAGGCGGAAGATGGATGGTTCTGGAAAGCAGCCTCAGCATGCGAGGGGCAGCTTATGACTTTTTATTGGAAAGTAAGCTGAGGGAACATTATGGTTTGACACCGATGAAGCTCGGATCGACTTTTTTGGGTCTTACTGCCACCTCGGTCTCTAAGATTGACGCGGATACGGGCCTCAGATTTACCGACCCGGCTGGCCTCCTCACAGCTGCTTGTGGGGGGAAAAAATCATCTTGTCACCAGTTATGGTTCCAGTTAGCCTTGCATCAAAAGTCAATGAGTCCTCTCCATACCAAGCCAAATTCATTACTGTGTTCCATCCTGTGGACCCCCTTATTATCCGAGGATGGAAGATTTTGGGCACCAACTCGGAAAATCCAAAGTGTGAGTTTATATTATCTGGAAAACATGTTCTGTTACTTGGAACCCTATTTGAAGGGTATCACCAAAATGGTTACCCAAAACACTAATGGCAGTGTTGGCTTTTGGGGCAGTGAGAGCTGAGATCTGTGTGTCGTGGCATCTGAATCCTTCTGAGAGACTCATGAACCCTTTGTGTTAACTACCCATCAGATTAAGCAAACTACTGTGTCATTACTAAGGCTACACTTGGGGTATTGTTCTCCATCTCACATCAGGGTAAAGTGGCGTCAGTCTATGAGACAAACATTTCTTTGCTTTCTGTCTCTCTTTCTCTTTTTGTCATTATAAGGTACCCGACATCCCATTCCTGTCAATAAAAAGCGTGCGAATCCTGTAAACTTATCGACTAATGGGTGAAATAAGCGATAGGCAATCGTTAGTGTTATTCATAGCACTCTCCTCGCGGCTAACCAGCCAATCAATGCTACCTAATTATAGCGCTAGCATAGCGTAGCTGATGACACGGTGGACCAGACGGCTGCCTTGAGGCTTTTAAAGAGCCTATTGGATTTGCTGTAAAGTCCATATCGGTTATTTTGAGGGTGACCATGCCATAGTTTTCTTGTCCACTTGGCTTGAGCCTCAGCATCTCCGCGGAGACCATGAGCATTTACACCCCACTGCGGGTCCTGTTCCAAAAGGGCACCTCTTGTGTTGTGGGGTCCACCAGGAAGTTTCCCACCCCGATTTCCTCAGTCATCGTTGAAATGCTCTGGTTCTGTCTGCAGATTTCAAAGGGGGTCACCACTGAATCCTGCCATTTAAAATGTATAATACCAGTTTATACTGGATGAGTGTAATCACTTAAGCTAAATGAGTGACTTGTTACCCTTAATGATACTTAAATCAGATAAATATAAAGACTGACAATCTAGTGATTGTTTAATCGGGCTCTAATGCACATTTCAGTTTAAATGCTAATGGAGGAACATTAAAGTAAAACATATAAATTATTATTATTATTATTAGTGGCAGGCTGGTGGCTCATTTATCAAGTACTCTTGCTCTATGCTGCCTTGGATAAGCTTCAGTTACCCTCCCCCCTGTGACCCTATAGAATCAAACACCCATTTATCCATCTTCTGCAAGGACTTATCCAGTTCTTACCCATCCATCCATCCATCTTCAGTAAAAACCTATCGAGTACAGGATCAGCCTGTTCCAGGCAACATAGGGCATAAAGAAGGGTAAATGGAAGACAGTCAATCATAGGTCTCATAGCCACACAAACACACATACTCTATCCTACTGAAATACACTATCCTTATTTTACTCAATATACTGACCTTAATGAATGTAATAGATGTTCCCACAAATTTACTGAAAGATCAAGTCCAGCCATTGTGTCATACTGGGGTAACAAGCAGTCGAACGAACGGGTGAAGCTATCTGAAAGTGTTCAAGAATCTGCAGTCATGCACTGCCTGGGTGGTTCACAGCTCCTGTTCACACAGACGCCAGTATGTTACTAAAGTGTGTATAACACAACATGGATTTCACTACGCTGCGGTGAAATGCTGAGTCATTAGGGGGGCTGGAACGAGCCGTGACATGTGCTCCCTTCCCTAATCTGGCTGAAGTAAAGTGGAAACCATCAGTTACCAACAGCTGATGACATTAAAATGGACGTCTTAATAAATACGCAAATACAGTATCTGGGCATGGAAATGGCTTTTCTAAAAGGAGTTTGGCATCTATGTTTTTCCAGTATCAAGGCAGCTTGGAGCGACTGGCCTGGGGAACAGGGACAGGGCTGCTAGTGAAGCGTAAGATACACTCAGGGATGGGAAATTGTCTCACAGCACGGCGGCGAGTGAAGCAGGATGGACACTGAATGCAGAGACACCTTTTTGCCCTATTAATTGGTGTTTTAATGCAAAATGTTGTTTATTCTTAACCTGGACTGCGGTGAATCTGTTCTGTTCCCCGGAAATAGTGGGCCATTAGTCTCTGCCGAAGGCTTGGGATGAGGGTCAGTTAGCTTTCTGCTGGGGGGGGGGGGGTCAGCTAAAATTCTGCAGTGGGAGTCAGTTAGGTTTTAGGGGGGGGGAGCCAGTTAGCTTTCTGCAGGGGGGCTCAGCAAGTTTTCTGCAGCGGGGGGGATGTAGGCCAGCTTTCTGTGATGGCATTCAGCCACAGACTTCAGCTTCCACTCATTTGTCATGGTAATAGATGCAGCAGGGCAGAGAAGAGGAGGGTTTGAAGGACGAGCAGCGTTTGGAAGGAGTGAGGAGGGTTTGGAAGGAGTGACGAGCGTTTGGAAGGAGTGACGAGGGTTTGGAAGGAGTGAGGAGGGTTTGGAAGGAGTGACGAGCGTTTGGAAGGAGTGAGGAGGGTTTGGAAGGAGTGACGAGCGTTTGGAAGGAGTGAAGAGGGTTTGGAAGGAGTGAGGAGGGTTTGGATTTTTGGAAGGTATCAGGAGGGTTTCTGAGCATGAGAGCCTTAGCTGTAAATCTGTGATGAGACAGACTATGGTTCTCCTAAATATGTCTCCCCACTAATTCTTCTGCTTGTTTAGCATGAAACAATCTGCCTCTGACCTTTATTGCACAGTCAGTTTAAGGAGCCGCTTCCAGTTTTAAATGTCAGGCAGTTTTCTCAGTCAAACCAATTGACTCGTCCTGGTTTTTTATATAATGCAGAGTAACAATATGCGTTAAATGTAGGTCAGGAATCGGCCTTGCCTCATAACAGCCTACTGGAAGCTGTGTCTCACTTCCTGTTAGTGCACAGGACTCATTTCCTGGCTCTTGCTTCCTGTTAGTGAACAGGACTCATTTCCTGGCTCTCGCTTCCTGTTAGTGGTCAGGTCTTACTTCCTGGATCTCACTTCCTGTTAGTGCACAGGTCTCATTTCCTGGATCTCACTTCCTGTTAGTGCACAGGTCTCATTTCCTGGATCTCACTTCCTGTTAGTGCACAGGACTCATTTCCTGGCTCTCGCTTCCTGTTAGTGCACAGGACTCATTTCCTGGCTCTAGCTTCCTGTTAGTGGTCAGGTCTTACTTCCTGGATTTCACTTCCTGTTAGTGCACAAGTCTCATTTCCTGGATCTCACTTCCTGTTAGTGCACAGG
>JABFEB020000002.1:27294272-27314619 GCA_019775895.2 Stomatorhinus ivindoensis | reverse complement strand
CTGTGTGTGTTTAAGGGAGAGCAGGGGGATGCGTGTCTGTCTGTCTATCTGTCTGTCTGTGTTTAAGGGAGAGCAGGGGGATGCGTGTCTGTCTATCTGTCTGTCTGTGTTTAAGGGAGAGCAGGGGGATGCGTGTCTGTCTGTCTATCTGTCTGTCTGTGTGAGGGTGGGGGGGTAATGGCTGATCTGGATGTGCCAGTCTCCTCCTCCCCCCCGATGCTGCACCGGCTCCACGTCATGCCTCATTTCCACCGTTACACATGGGGGTGGCAGACAGATTGAGGCGTTACGGCGGCATTCTGACGTTTCAGCCTCACTTCCCACCAAAGCCCCCAGCACCACCTTCCAACCTCCAGCCACCCATGTCAGTTCAGCAAAGGATAAATTGCCATCCCTCCTCCACGCTGGCCTGGCCCATCAATCTGTTACCATAGCGATGACAAGCAGCACACCCCTCCCAGGGATCCCACTCCCCCCAGGACACGGACGATGGGGGGTTTGTCCCACGGCTGATGGCCACCATTCCCTGCCCAGCATGGCATGCTGGATGGACATCTGCCCAGCAGGGGGCAGTCTTCACGTTAAGCCACACATGGATAGCCTGAGTGGCTCTTGTTAACTGCTGTGTGAAAATCTGCCCCCCCCCAAAAAAAAACACACACATGTTGGTATAGCCCTCTTCAATAGGGTGTCTCTCAACCACCATTTTATTGTAATTATTATAATATTGCAATATGGTAAATAATGACCCCCCACTAATCTGAAGTTGCTAGATTAAAGTTCTGTGCACATTAATAGTGTGTTACGTACCAGGTGAATTTAAAAAGGGTGTTTCTATATTAGCCACTACTTTTCAGGGCTTTTTGTGAAAGTGGAAATGACAACATATGCATTTGAACATGCAAACCACAATCACACGCAAACAAAAACATGTGCTGTTATGGACTGATCTCCAGGGCGCCCCCCATAGGCCCAAAGGGCACTCTTCTGTTTAACAGTAATTTGGAGATAGTGAAAGACAGGCTGAAAGGGTGAACCTTAAAACAGAGAAGGGACTGGGCAAGTAGAAAGGAGTACAGGGATGTGGGGGAACTGCCCTCTAGTGGCTGGAGGACTTTTCACAGACCCTATATCAGTCCTTGCATCTCTACCAAGGCTGCTGTCTCCCCTCCTGTCCACTGCAGGGTCCTCAAAGAGTTCCTGGGTGAGAAGGAGGTGGAGCTTTCACTGACCTTTGATGCAGTGGAGGAGACCGATATGGGAAACTACACCTGCTATGTGGAGAACCACATCGGCCGGAGGCATGCGAGTGCCATCCTACAGAGGCGAGGTGAGCAGCTGGCCAGCTAGGTGGCGCTGTTGAGCAGCCTAGTCTAATGCCTGAGGAGGGCATCGGTGGGGCAGTAAGATAGATGATGACATCTGAAACACATAAACACCTCTGTTATTCATCCGACACAGGATATCGGGGGGGGGGGTTACATAGGGACCACTGCTTCTCTGCCTCCCACTGGGAGCTGCACTGGTAATGGCCTCCCGTTTTTAAATTACAGCACTAACAAACTGTCTGTTCTGTTTCGTTCTGCTGGATATTTCCCGATTCGCCTTGGGAATGAAGGACGGCCCCCGCTGTCATCCTTAACTCACGCGTTAAAACAACGTAAACAAGTTATTTATACTGCCAGATTGTGCCGGGGAGGGGGCAGAGGTACAGAGACCGCCGAGCATTCTCACTGTGTGGCTTCACACGCTCCTCCTCTTCCTCCCAGAGTAAGGGCGACTCCAGACCCTCCACATCGTCAGTCTGCTAAAGCCCGAATCTGTGGGAGGGGGGCAGGTCTACGGTACAATGAACAAACGTAACACGTTCATTAGAGCTGAATGAGAGGCGGGGGCTTTCCCCCCAGTGGACTTCCGGGCCGCGCTCGTTGTGTGTGGAGCCCCCTGCAGGATGTGAGTGGGAATTGCATTGCTGTCCTCCAGGCAGCGACTTGCTCAGATGAGAAACACGGGCGGCTCCAGCCCACTGGGCATGTCCCTGCCTCAGTGTGTCTTCATGGGCACTGATGCTTACAGCAATACCCCGAGATCATGTAACGCGCTTCAATGTGCTCAGTGCGGCATGCCCAAGGACCTGCGTCTGAGACCTGGCGGGGGATGGGACATGTATATATTACATTCCAAATGTCCCCACAATGTTATTAATACTTGTTATTTTGACCTTGTGGGGACATTTTTTTAGTCCCCACAAGGGGATATCCAATTTTATAAATATCTGTGACTGCAATCAAACAATTAAACATGCCAAAAGTGTTGTATTCTGATTGGTAAGTTATGGTTAAGGTTAGGGCTGCGTGGGGGTTAAGGTTGTCATTTTTGGAATTAAGGTTTGTCCTATAGCAATGAATGGACGGTCCCCACAAAGATATGAATACAAACTTGTGTGTGTGTGTGTGTGTGTGTGTATGTGTGTCTCTCTATCCGTTTATGCGTGTGTGTCCCTGCACAGAGATTCATCTTGCCGGTCTGTGAGACACACACACACTCACTCACACACACACACGCACACACAGCAACGGGGGTGATTTAATCGGTCCGTGTTTTTATGCAGTCCTCCATGTGCAGGCTGAGAGCTGTGATAGCAGCTCACTTCTCCTTTTAAATGCGGCCCTGTATGAATTTTGACATTTTAGTTGGCATTTATTACACAGCATAACGAACGACGGTACAGAAACGTCCCTCCTTTGGGCACAGGGACCCACTGCCATAACACGCGCCTGTCATCAGGCCGCTGGGCTCCAGAGTGGGACTGGGGCACCCCCTAGTGGAGAGCTGTCACTGTACTGTCTAATCCCCACTGCGGATCTAAACAAAAGGACGACGGCACAGGCAGAAAAGGTCGCAGGGCCTGTGAGGAGTCCGGTGTTGTTTTTACAATGTTCAGTGTGTTATTCAGCTCAGCACAATGCATCTCTACAAAGAGCAGAACAGCCTTTTGGCATTAACAATGTGTGTGTGTGTGTGTGTGTGTGTGTGTGTGTGTGTGTGTGTGCCCATCGACTTACGGTTTCATCCCGGAAGTGAGAACATCAGTCATTCTGGATATCTCGATCATTATTTTGGAGAGGTCAGACATCCCGCATAACATTACTCACATTTAACTGAACCTCTACATTGGCAGAACAATCGGTTTGTTTTGCTTCTTGCCACATATCACACACGTGGAACAATACATCCATTAAAGTCCACTGCGTCTGCTTTGGACGTCTCCCGATTAATTCTATTTAGGGTCTTATGGGACGTTACTCGATAGGGCATAAGTCAATCGATAGCTGTATTCGGGGGACCCCCCCCCTCAACTTGCCCCCCTTCCACACTGATCGGCGTCTCCGCCCCCACAGATGTGTACCGGCTGGAGCTGGCCGGCGGCCTGGGGGCGATCCTGCTCCTGCTGGGCCTCCTCAGCGCCATCTACAAGTGCTACAACCTGGACATCCTGCTGTGTTACCGCCGGCACTTTGGCAGCGAGGACGCCGAGGACGGTGAGCGGACCCCCCCCCCCAACCCCCCCCAGGTCGTTTTAAAGTGGAGACTATAGCCAAGTGATTGGGACACCAGGAATCAGACCAAAGAGTTGTACTTCCAGGAACTTCCAGGAGCGTTCAGGGCGAGTGTGGTCACTGGGGCGTCTTCTGTCACAGGGTGAATGGGAAAAGCTACCTGCCCAGGATCACTGACATACCGTCTGTGCCCCGTTTTAGCACCATACCAGCATGAGCTCCCCCCCACCCCCCCCCTGCGGGAAATCATTTTCCCATTAAGCAGCACCGGCTCCAAAAGGGGGGGTCCATTCGTCATGCGGCAAACAAGCAAGGATTTGCTGGAGGCCCTATAAATGGCTGCAGTGTGCGAGAGCTAGAACAGACTAACATCTGCCCTCTTTTAACCTTTGAACAGTTTATCATGCCGTTGATAAATATCTTTATCCACTCAGATGAGATTCTGTGAAGGAGTAGCCCTCTGACTCTGTTTGGACAGTCATTTGGTGGCGCTCCCAGTTTCTTTTGCTCTTAATCACAATTTGCTGCAGTGTTCCGCAAGTTGTGTTAGAGATATCTCTAGGAAGGAAGGGCATGCAGTCCACTGTGCAGGAATGACATGGCCTCTGTGTGTCTGACAGATAACAAAGAGTACGACGGCTACCTGTCCTACACCAAGGTGGACCTGGAGGCGCTGGGCCGATCTCCCAGTGACGAGGAGCAGTTTGCTCTGGAGGTCCTTCCGGACGTGCTGGAGAAGCATTACGGCTACAAGCTCTTCATCCCGGAGCGGGACCTCATCCCCAGTAGCAGTAAGAGCCGCCCCCACGTCCCACCACCCTGCATCCCTCTCCCATCTCAGGAACCCTTTAATGGGAAGGGAGAGAGGAGAGGGGTAGAGAAGAGAGGAGCAGGAGAGGAGAGAGTGGAGAAGAGAGGGGAGGAGGAGAAACAGGAGAAGAGAGGAGGGGGAGGGAAGAAGAGTGGCCCGGAGAGGAGAAGAGAGGAGACTGGAGAGGAGGAGGAGAGAGGAGGAGTGGAAAGCTGGGAGAGGAGGGAGTGAAGAGAGGAATTGTTTGTTTAAACAGCTCGTTTGAATGTGCAGGCTCTGCTGCCTCTTATTGGCATTAATTGATTTACATCGTCATGAGCCTGAGATGAAGGGGGGCTCTGCAGCCCCCGCCGCCGTGGAAACGGCGTTATTTATGCACCGCAAATTGACCATGAAATTGCAGCGTGTTGCTGCTTTTCCGTCATTACTTTCATTAGAGATGATGGAAGACGGGGTTCCGAGTGAATGGGGGGTGCTGGGGTGATGCAGGGGCTCGGAGCAGCCCCTCCTCACATGGGCCATGCGTGCCAGAACAGGTAGATCCTAAACCAAACCTGCCTCATGGCCTCCTTGTTGTATTTGCGGTGCCAGCCGGCCTGCTTTCTGCCAGGCTCCGGGCCTTTGCACTGTGGCTGGGTTACTGGGGAGCGCAGGCCTCTGTGAGCCGGAACGCAGGCCTCTGTGAGCCGGAACGCAGGCCTCTGTGAGCCGGAATGCAGCATATGATTGCAAATAGAGCAGAAGGTAATGTGCATGGAGATGCGAGGCAGAAGGAGTAGCCTAGGGATCTGTCCTGGGGGTGCCCAAAGGGGTCTGGCCTGGGGGAGGTCAGCCCTGGGGGGTACAGCCTGGGGAGGTTCTGTTCTGGGGTCTGGGGGTCTGCCCTGGGGGGGTTCAGCTCTGGGGGGGCGGCCTGGGTATTTTTTGCCCTGGGGTCTGATCTTAGGGGTTCGGCTCTGGGGGGGTCCGACCTGGGGAAGGTCAGGTTGTTTTATAACATCGGCAGCTCTATCCTTAAAAGCCCCCCCGTTCCTCATGTTCATTTGATCAGTACAGGACGTGGATCAATACAAATCTGGCTGCATTTCCTTCTACTTGTGGAATTATTCCTTGTCATTCCCTGTTATTCCCTTTTCTTCCCTGATCTAATGACCTCCAGCACAGATTTGCATCCCTATGAATTTATCCCCCCCCCAATCGGAGCTGTGCGGGTCGGGATGCAGGTCTCATAGTGTGCCTGTCCTTTTGTGTGACGCAGAGTCTCATAGATAGCAGTGTGGCTGAGAGTCCCAGAGAGGGTAGTGTGAGTCACAGAGAGCACCCAAAGACTCCTCTCCCCAGGCTTTGTGTCATTTATTTGGGGTCACCTTCTCTGCAAGTGCAGGAAGGAAGAGCTCTGGATCCTCCCCGTCACACTGGCCACTTTCAGCCAGCTCTGGGATCTGTTTTTAGTCTTTTCTGGAAGCTTCATTTTGTTTCTTGCAATTTGACTTACCGCACAGGGCAGAACTTTGGCTCGGTGAAGAGCCACATGGCTGGAGGTTCGAATCCCACGCAATCGCGTAGGAGTTCCGGCTGTGTCTGCATAGATTTCCTCTAGGGGGCGCCGGCTTCCTGCAGTTCAGAAACATTCAGATGGGTTACGCCAGTGTCCCTGTGCGTGTGCGTGGAGCCCCATCCCATCCTGGGCGTCCCCTGCCTTGCGCCCTGCGCTGCCTAGGCCAGGCTGCAGGCCTGTGGTGACCCTGCGCTGGTGCACGGCCCTGGCAACGGCATGGATGGGATCCCAGCCCAGAACTCTGCGCGTTTGCTTGGCAGCCTCTCTGAATATTCCCACGCAGGTCAGCGTGGACGCTCCTCCGTTTGTTTCTCACCAATTGTCTGTTTCTTTCTAACTGATCCCAGGCTTTGTATTCTGCTTCATATTAAGGAAACTGGAATTTATTATAGAATTATGGCATTGTATCATATATAGCATTGTGTTGTTCGTGTGAGTGTCACCGTACTGAGGCAGTCATCCCCAGACCACCGTGGTCCCCCCTTGTCCCTCCATCTCCCTTCGTCCCCCTATCTCTCCCTGCATATCTCTCCTGACGTGTCCCCCCCTCACCTTCTCCCCTCTCAGGCTACATGGAGGATCTGGCCAGGAGCGTCGAGCAGAGCCGCAGGCTCATCATGATCCTGACCCCCGAGTTTGTGGCCAAGCGCGGCTGGAGCATCTTCCAGCTCGAGTCCCGCATCCACGGCATGCTGGTGACGGGCGAGATCAAGGTCATCCTCATCGAGTGCGCCGACCTGCGCAGCGTCATCAACTACCAGGAGGTAGAGGCCCTCAAGCATGGCATCAAGCTGCTGTCCGTCGTCAAGTGGAAGGGCCCCGCCAACAACCGGCTGCAGTCACACTTCTGGAAGCGACTGGTCTACGAGATGCCCATCAAGAGGAAGGAGACGCTGTCACGCCGCCAGGTGCTGGATTCGGGTGAGCAGGGCCTCTTTGGCGACCTGCAGACCGTCTCCAGCATCGCCATGACCAACACCTCCGCCTCGCTGGCGCCCAGCCATTCCGACGTGCCGGACTTTGACCCAGCGGGCCGCCCGCAGATGAGACACTTCTGCCGGGTATACGAGTACCAGGTGCCGCCATCTCCGGTGCACACCGGCACGCTGGGGGACAGGCACACGTACTGCAACATCCCCATGGCGCTGCTCAACGGGCAGACGATACCCGGTGGGGGCAGTGGCGGCGGCAAGCCCAAGACCGAGCTGCACTTCAACAGCACATTCGTGCCACTGACCAGCCGTGAGCTCACCAGCGACATCTGGTAGACAGGAATGGTACTGCAGCGTGACATGGATTTTGATTACCTGCATGAAAACTCGACTTTTAACGAAGACAACTTTTAACGAGCACTGGGGTACAAAAAAACCAGGACCTGTCTGGGACTTTTTCATTTACTCTTTAATGTTTGGGGATTTTATTTATTATTATTATTATTATTATTATCATCATTTGACTTTCTTTTCCGTCGGCCGTAAAACAAGGGTTATTTCAGAAGTGATTTTCCTACTTGAATTTCTCCTTTTCGGAGACGGGGTAATATATATGACCTTGTTTTTAAAGCTCAAGCTGCTCTTACTCTGTACAGTTTTCCTATCTGCTGGGAGCGTGCATAGAAGGCTGATGTGATGTGCCGTGTGTGTGCAGTTCCCCATCTGGGCTCCAGGGGGCGTAAAGGAGGACTCCGCTCGTCAAAGAGACACTGTATTTTGTGAGCATTATTATATTTAAGCAGAAGTTCCATGTCTGAATTTACACAAGGTAATTGTCATAGTTTGAAGCCAATTAAATATGAATATTTGAAATATTTGATACAGGTTATGGTTTGATTTGTCCCTCTGGTGTCCCAGGCCCTCTCTCACAATCCCCCCCAACCCCACATGTTCTCCTATCGCATTGACTACGCTTCTCCTCCCAGGAGGACAGAGGTTCACTAGCTAGGCAGGAGCACAGAGAAAAATTAGGAACAGTAGCTCCTGGATCTCCCATGCCTGTGTTCTTCGACATACACGTGTGTGCAGAAGTTGTCTCCCCAGCCATCGCAGAGCATGAGAAATGGACCCACTCCAATGTTTCTCTGCTGCATGGCCAAGAACCCAGGCTCCGTTCTGGAGAGAATGTCACTGACCTGGCCCAGGAGACAGATGTTCCTGCTGGTGTCGCTGCTTTATCTTAAGCCTCTCTACTGCCCCCATGTGCTTGAACTGGGTAATGTCCTTCACCCGGGATAGCTGACCTGGTTGTGGTACGGACAAGAGAGTCCTCACTAACCTACCGTACTCCAACTAATGCTGGTCAGAGATTTTGATTTCACCTGCAATCCTGAATTTGACCCATGGGTGCTTTTAAACACAGAAGGCATTACCCATAATGCATCTGTAGGATCAAGGCACCATCTATATTGGCATAGATATTAGCAGATATTAGCATACAGTGACACACTGTGGAGGATAGGGGAAGGCTAGTGGGATGGTTTAGTAGGACAGCAGTAGGTAGGGGCCCTGGGGGGTCTGGTCTCGGCCCCTGTCACTAGTCCGGGGGGTGTGGCTGGGAGAATGGAGGCCAACAGTCATCAGGTTGGGAGAAAATGGTGTTAATGTGAGCAATACAGCTTTTTATTTTTCATCCAAGAGCAGTTGGAGTTCGGCGTTTGGTTCTAAATGACATATAGTTGTGGTGGGGGGGGGGGTTGGCTCTTCCTCAAGGAGAGACCCCACATTTATAAACCTCAGATTCTGTTCCCCCACAGATGGGAAGCAAATCTGAAGGACAAAGCGTGCAAGTGAGAAGGACGTGCAGGAAACATGTAAATGGAGCGTGCCGCCACGTCACGCCAACGCCAGGGTCACGCGTGTGCGCCAGTCTCAAGCAAGGAAATGACAAGGAGAAAAAATAGGGCGAGTGTGAAAAGAGGACAAGGCTTTCTGGCGAAGGGTCTGAGGTGCTCAGTCAGTTACTCAGAGCCTCCGGTTCTCCAAATAGGGCTGGAAACAATGGAGGTTAAAAAGAGCAAAAAAATTACACAACTGAGAGTGACACCCTCAGCCTGCTACTCCCAGGAAGGAGTTTGTCAAGCAGTAGTGCACTTTTCAGAAATGCTTTTTAACACGCTTTCTTGTGTAAACATTTTCTGCCGAAATCATCGTGATTGCAGAAACCCTTAGAGTGCATAAATTCTAGGAAATGTTTGTTGAGGGAACCAAATAATGCCTGTAGAGGGAGACATTCCAGTTTGCGCAAGTTATAGAGCCACGTTTCCATCATTTACAGCAACCTTCATGATAACGAGGTGAATTGGGTTTCTATTTATTAAAGCTAAAAAAATCCACATTATCAATATTTCACTGAAATCAAATGGAAACCTGCCCTTCAGACACGGATTAACTTTCACTAATAAACTAATGAAAGGCTACGTTCAATGCAGAGAAACGTTTAGACGCAACAGTGCCACCTGGTGGTGTCAGCGTACCAACAGTCACACAATGCCGGGAGATGTGATTTACTGTGTTTGTCCACGAACAGAGCGATACACAGAGTAATACATTAGCAGCGTTTTTTTAAGACGCGTTCGCTCTACATTCCCAAAATACTTCCACCCTTAAAAATAAAGGAGGGAGCCACCAAAAGCAGGATGTCTGGAAAAAGCCGACGAGCAGATGAGTGTAGACTAAATGAAAGGATGACGGTGGCTGCTCACCACAGCCTATAAATAAACCCCCCAAGACTAGGAGGGGCACTTCTTATTTTCATTTTCAAAAGGGAAGAAAACACTGCACAGTGGCAACCTAATGACGCAGATTAGCATTGAGATTTGCAGGTGGCACGGAAGGGAAATGGTGATCGAATCCTGTACGGCGCTCCACTGACAGAGACGTACCAGAGCCACTCAGCGGGACTGTGACCCCAGATGGGGACGAGGCGCTAGGTTAACATCAGAACCTGGCGTGTCGTGTCACTGTCAACCTTAACCTTAAACCCTAACACATCTCCTCAGGTCCCTGTGATCAGCACGACCCCAACTTGGGGTCTAACTAGGTGGACTAGCTGTTGAATCACAAGGGTCAAGTGCAGGAACACCATGGAGCTCGTGAAAGCCCCTAACAGTCAACGGGCTACATCTACATCCCAATCAGCCATCTCAGAAGACCAGAGGCTCCAGGATGCGCCCAGCTCTCACAGACAGAGGTACACAGGGAGTCCTTCATGCCAGCAGCCTGATGTCTTCTGGAGAAAGATCCACTCCTTACCTTCAGTATAAATGGCTCAGTTCTGTCTTGGAGAGGTTGTGCATATTGTACTGTTATTCTCATTTATAGCTTAATAACACGCAACAACCATGCAAATGAGCAATTAACACAAGGACGCCTGAACTCACTTCCTCCATTCAGTTTGTTTCATCTGTTCAGTTTGTTTCATCTGTTCCTCTAAAGCACAAGCTTCACCCACATAATCCTGGTGATGAGTGAGATACGTATCACTCCTTTTCACTTTCACCGTATTTACCCGATTAACCAGACGACCATATTTAAGCCACACAATGAGACACGCTACGATCTGATAGACGCTGTGTTGTTTATTTGGTTTAAATGTTGACAGGAATCTCACATGAGGGGAATTGCGGTTTCACTTGACATTTCAGATCTGCTTGGGGTGAGGGTGGAGGGGGGCAGCTGGCCACTGTTATTGTTTTATGTAACTGTTTCTCGACCCTAACTCCCCCACTCAAGACAGCGGCCGGACACAACTCCAGTGAGTAGGTTCACTCTTGACCTGCTACCAGTCTGGCAGACTTTACTATCATGGTCCAGGGTGCGGCGCGTCAATAAGAGTGACTCCACCATTGCATGAGAGGCCACTTGCACCTCTGTGTTATTTCACAATAAATGTATTTACACTCTAAATTGTTGTTCAAATGCAAACTGTAACCTGACACAAGCCAATAAATCTTGTGCATGATATGTGCCCCCCCGGGCATCCAACCAGCAGCGGAGTGACAGATACACACTGTACGCACTGGAGTGCGTGGGACTTGTAGGAAAAGGGCTTATATATATATTGATATCGAGGGAAACAGTACGAGTGCCCCCCTAACACCCTAACCCACCCCAAAACACACTATCCATTAAAAAATTTCTATCCTCCATCCTCTGGCCAACAGGGCAAGTGTGGGGAGTGGGGGGCGTATATCGTCGCACTCCGATGTGAACCTGGCCAGCAACTCCATCCCTCTCCATCTGAGCGTCGACCCCACCTAAGAATGTCGTCATTATATCTTAAGCATGGGGGGGCCTCTTTGCTTATTCATCATGCCTCCGTATTGTTACTGCACACCACCCTCCCTCTCCCCGCTCAAGAAAGGGCCCACTGTAGCCGGACACAGTGGCCCCCTTCAGAGGTCAGCTGCCTCAGTCCCGCGCCGCACGCTGCCCCCGTGTGAAGAAAGGGGCCCTTAAACTGGGGCTCCCGGGCAGGGGGTCACGTACGGAGCCACCAGAGTACCGCCAGACTCCAATGTGACCCCCCACCTCCCTCCCATATATGGAGGAGACCAAGACGAGGGTGAACGCAGCTAACTAGCAATACTTTTACATCATTGATAAATTATACCAAAAAATCCACTTTATGTCCAGCAGCCATTAATTTACAAAGCTGTCAATGCGGCCCTGTCAGTTTAACTTATATCTCCCCTTTCAAAAACAGAAGTAAGGCTGGTTAAAGGGACAGTGGGTGCATACGTCTCCCTTGACATAGCGTGCATAAATCACCCTTTACCCTGCATTCTCATAGACCTCCTGCTGCAGGGTGTAAAATGCAATCTGCGCGCTTTAAGCGCACACGCAGAGGGACCGTTGCTTTCGAAGTTGCACTTTTTTGAAATTTTGTTTTCTTGGGGAGAGCAGGAGGAGGAGGGGGGGGGACCCTGTTTTGTTTCCTCCGCGTTTTCCGGGTTTCACTGGATGAGAAGTTTCCTGTGTTTGTCGCTCGGTTGGCTTCGCTTCACTTCTCGCCGGCTCCGGCCGTGGACTGACAGGCTGTGCGGGTCCCCCGCCGCCATCGCAGCTCCCGCGTCCCGTTAGCGATCGATACCGGAGCCGGAGTCGCCATGGCTAGAGACGGCAGGAGCTTGGACGGCATCGACCTCTCCATGCTCCGGGTGAGTCCGGCTCCATGACAGCCGCCGAGAGGCTGCCGGAGCTGCAGCTACTTTGCGCTCGTCTTACAGTGTCAGCTCGTATCGGGAAAAGGATGGAGAAAGTTTGCGCTTGGAGGAGAGGATGGAGGGAGCGGCGCTTCGGAGTTACGGTGTTACTCTGCGGGATTAGGGAGGAGAACAGCGGCTGAGAAGGAACGGAGAGGGGCTCTAAAAGCGCCTTTATAAAGTCCCTTACACATTCAGGAAAACGGGGTGACTTCGTGCGCCGTTTAATAAGCTCGCATTTACCGTTTGTCTTCGGCTGTTTTTAAGAGGAAACAGCAAATTATTTCGAGGCTTCAAGAAGATTTGTAACGTTAGTGAAGTGGCTGAAGCGGACTCTTCGCGAGATGTTGACAACGTTTTTGCACGTTTGCAGGATCCTGCTGGGATATTTGAGCTGGTGGAAGTAGTTGGAAACGGGACCTATGGGCAAGTCTACAAGGTTGGTGAAAACCTCTCATAAACTCTCACATGTGCAGTTTTGACTAAACATTCCCCTTTCCTGTACTTTTTGGGCAATCCTTGATCTTTACTTAAGTTTGCTGAAGTTTGTGTACTTGGAAATGAGTATTGCAGACGCAGTATCACAATGGTCTGTTTGCACTTCCAGGTCAACAGTGAGTGAGTCAGTAATGCAGAGATGAATTAATGATGTGAAATGCTCATTATTTCATGTTTATTTGTTTGGGCACAGGCTTTAGAAAGATCTCTGCCTATATTGTGACCTATATTCACAGCAGGGGTTTGCACCAGATGCGAGTGAGGTTAACACCCTTGGGTGGAGTACATATCTTTATCGACACTGACATCACTACTCTTTACACATGGATGGTGCTGTTTAAGGGGAGGGGTTGTTTTTAATAAGCTCTGCTGGGCTGAGACCAGCATTCTCACTGTGGCGTTAACTACCTTCTGAGAAACCCTAGAGGTGCGGACCTGGGCTGGGTGCTGTCACATGGCTGGTAGACCTCCGAATTTATGTCACGGCCGGGAATGCTTGATGAGCAGATAAGAAAGGCTACGTGTGGTGTTTCCTGTAAAGAGAGGGTGACGGCACGGCCGTCCATCTGTGAGACCACGATCTCAGCACCTGTCATTTCCTATCATCAAAACATTAACGCCCTCCTGACTACCACCCTGAACCTGCACAGAAGGACATTGCCTGATCTTTAAGCTGCTCCATTTTGGTGTTTTGAACTGTACTTTACCATGCAGTTCTGTTTATTTTTGGCATTAACACTGCATAAAAAATAACACCTGGCAGAATTACTGATTGCAAGTCACCCCCCGCCCCCCCATGCAAGTAAACAATTAACTGGGCAGGTGTCCTTGTGTGATATAGCTATGGATGGCCACATCTCCATTAGTCTCCCCAAGGAAGAATCAGATATATATTATGATTTTCAGTTATTTTACTGTAAAAAAAGCACTGCATTCCTATGGTCTGCGTTGGCACAGGGAAGTCATTGTGAGAAAGAGCAGGGGTCAGCACTTCTACGAACAGCAGCTGGATCGCTCCCCCCGCTCAGGGCCGCTGGGGTCACTGCTGGCCTCAGGTGAAAGGCTAAAGGTCAAGACAAACAGGAAATCCTGTTTCTGGGAGCCTGGCTTTCTGGGGGGTGGAGTTTTGAGCAGTTTACCCCAATGCTGCCCATTTCCCTTCTCAGTCTTACAAGTTTCCATGGCCAAACGCAACAGCTCAGGCCTATTTTCCTCTTTTCCCAAAGTGTATTGATTTGAAAATTCTCTCCGCAGTTCTCAGCCCAGTACCAGGGATCGAGTTGCTCCTGAGAGAGAGAGTGCTTGTTTTCAATAAACGAAACCCCTGTGATTTTTTAGAATCGGTTCGATCCGAAGGTTTTGTTCCATGTCGAGTTCGTGCTCTGAAGCAATTAGGATTTTCTGGACAGACCTCCCGCTCTGAGGGCTTCTCTCAGATGAATGAATGCCTTTGTTCCTCTCTTGCCATTTTAAATCATTTTCATCTTGGGATTTCGTGCCCTTGAGGGTGAGTGTTGACTCACAGCCTCTGGAGGTCATGTTTTTGTCCCCAAACCGTCCTGTGAACTGTGCCCACTTCAATGGAGTCCTTGAGAACCCTGACACTCTGTGCATCTTTGCAAGCCCTAACCTCCCATACATCCAGGAAAAGGAGAAAAACGTGAGTGTACATCTGTACATGACGTCTTGGCATACCCTAAAGACTCTTAAATTCGATGAGCAAAGCAGCGAATGGGACTTTAGAACCAGCACGTGTTTAACAATAATTGACAATCATATTGAGTTTGGAAGAATCTCTACCTGGATCTATTCTTTCCAAATAGTTCATGTATTACATCTTCAGATAGATTTATGTTTCTGTTGAGGGATGCTTAAATGGCCAGAGCAGTCTGTCTCAGGAAGTTTGTCCACCAGGATTTTACAGTTTATACTTGACGCTTTCAGGGTTATGTCCTCCACCATATGTCTTATTGAGCCACTCTCTGCTCATCTGCCGATAAAAGCCCCTGGGGGCATTTTTAAAAGCTGTCCTGCTAGGCCACGGGTTTGTGCTGAAGGGGTTCTCAGGACCGTCCTATAGGAGCAGCCCATGTTCTTACAGTAATGCTCATGGACCCATTTTTTATTAATTGGGCTGCAGAACACCACTCCAGCTACTTGCATTTCACCTAACTGCCTATAACTCTCATGATCTATCTCCACATTTCGTGTGGAAGGACAGCTGTCCCGAAACAGATCATGTATGACCCCATCGGCTGTTTGTGTGCTCCATTTGTCTGTTGTGGTTTGTCGACGCATCAGCGCAATGCATTTTTGCTGCTGTTATTTTTCTAATGTCAGTTGGTTGTGCACTTTCTGCTTAAGGAAAGCATTTGACGATGAGGTACATGCTGCATAGAGACACACTTCCTGTTCCTCTGTGGCCCCGGAGGTGGAGAGACGTTAACGGTGGCAAAGTGCAAAACAGAAGTGAAGCGAGGAAACAGGAATCAATCAATCAAGGAATCGAAATCGTCACTGTGGTCGATAACCTGCACCTGTTTTCACTTTTGAAGCAGTGGGCAAGGTCAAGCTGGCATTGTTGGAAGTTTTGACATTTCTTTGGTGTCATGTGGTCCAAGGACTCAAGGCTTGGAAGCTCCTGGTCATGGAAGTGCCATCACACACTGTGGTTGGCTGACTCTTTGCTTCCAGGCTATTTTTGTCCTGCATTGCTTTCTATCGCAACATGACGAGCTGGAAGACTGTCTCTCACAGTGCCTCTAGATGCTCCCACATCTCGGTAAGCCTTTCTTGTGGGTCTTTTTGTGGGACCCCACAGTGTTTTCTGCACAGAGATACTAAGGGTTGACCCCATGTCATGAAGGCCCTAGATGCCCAGAGGTGAGAACTTTTGAAGACCTGTAAAGATGCAGCTTGACCTAATGATTGGAGTGGAGTAGCATGTCATTGTCCATTTAAAAACCCATGGTGTCTTGGCCTCCTGCAGTTTCCTGGCAGGAAAGTGCCACCTTGTAGCAGGGTCCCTTGATGTTCTGCAAAGACTTAACTGGCATGGACTTTTGCGATTCCAAAACTGCAAGCTTGCAGACATTGTTAAGATGAACTTAAGGTAAGAAGGACACATCCAGATAGTGCCAGATCTGGCAACATCCTCCTGTCGGTTTGCCTATCAGTCACATCCACGTCCTTCAGCCCATCCACTGTTGTGGAATGGTTGATGTGTGGGGGTGGTGTGGGGCTCAGCGGGTTGAGCAAAGGCTCCTAAACTCCAAATGCTCCAGGGACTGGCTGTCCCTGTGTTCTCATAAAAAATGTATGTTGCTTCAAATAAAAGCACCTGCTAAATAAATATAGTGTGAATGTAAAAATGTACAGGCACTGAAGGTGGACACCTATAAACTTGCCTGATGAGTAAAGAGTCTGTCATCCCCTCTCGGGCCTGGATTCCACGGCAGTAACCCGTTTCTCTCAGGGTTGTCGCACGCTATGGGTGGTAGGGCTCCTGCTCCAAGCTGTCTCAGCTTGGGTCCGCTGCGAGGCGCCGGCTGTGTGTGTGAGCGTGTGCCAGCGTTGCGAAAGCTCTCAGCTGTGACACTCATGCCAGGTTAGCATGTGGTGCCGCAGAGGAAACCACATTCTCGGCAGCCGTTTCCTGCTTCCCTCCGCTCAATAGGGCGGAGTCCCCGGCGTCGCAAGTTGGAGGGGGGGGCAATGCATGGAGCACAGATTCCCCTGGGTCCACTCCAGGAGAAACCATGGCCTGCGGGTGAAAACCACCCCCCCCTCCCCCCCAAGCCCTGAGGATGGGGTCTGAGGACCCGTCGATGAGAAGCAGGAATTTCCTCACATTCAACACTGCGCCACAGTGATGGCATCTATATCCCTATCACATTGTGTTTACTGACAGGGGGGAAAACAGGAAGAACCGGAGGAAAAGTTTCCATTACAAGAAAGAAAGAAAACACAAAAGGCGGCATCTGTGAAGAGAATCCACACGCAGTGAGGGGACACAGCGGGTAGACAGAAGGTTGAGACATGAGGGGTTAACGGACCTCGCTTTCACCTCCCTGGAGAGGGTGACTTCATGCCAAGCCCCGGTCACCCTCCCAACTCCAAGGGAAGTGTTAAAGAGACACTTCCACTCTTTTAAAGATATGTCCTTACTTCTGTCATGTAATGGATGCAAGCAAACAGTCATGGATTTCCAAGTGAGCCAATCACAGAGGAGGCTAGACCCTGCTGTTCCCTGGTGGACATTTTGACCACTGTTTTTTTTTTTTTAAAAAAACTTTAATCAGTCTGAAGAATGTAGCTTCTATGCAACATAAACCCTAACCCCACCCCCAAGGGATGTTCCCAGCATGTGATGTGCTGTTTTGGATCATGTACAAGAGTGTCTTTTTAATGGTCTGAGCGCAGAGCTGCATAGCTACAAAAAACTGTGGAAAACTTTCGAGACAGAGGAGAGATTTCTTTGGCAGAATGAGAGCCATGTGTCTTCAGTTGTGACACCATTGCAGAAGTTGCTGTTTAAAATTTGTTGCGCAAATCTTGAGTTCAGCGAGAACATGGGCTTTAATCTAGGGCAGTCAGTGTGACCTCTTGTAAAAGACAGCAGGTCGAAACAGCTGTAGCCAGCGTCTGCGCAGAAAGATGCATCTCAGTGAGGCATTAATAAAGACCAGCCGTCACGCGTTGTGTTTGTGAAAGTTTGAAACAATAGACGGAAACCGTTTCATCTCTCGCTCTCCCATTGAAAGTGACGTTTGCTTGGGCAGCATTGTAAAGCCTGCGCATTTTAATTTCTCTGTCAGTGTCTGGATATCGCAGGATGCACGGATCAACCTTCACTGATCATAGTTATTCAGTTATTGACTGATCATAGTTATGCTCTTTGTAAAGCTCTGTTAAGACCACCTGCTTGCCCTTATGTTGGATTCAGCGAAGCTGGAAAACGGTTCTTGATATTTGTTTTTTGTTTGCTTTGTTGCATTTTATGTTTAGTTGTATATCTTTGGTTTGTTTGGCTTGTTTTTAATTTATTTCATCTCTTGGCTTTGTTCTGCGCGTGTGCTTCTTTGTTGTTCGGTGAATTCCCGTTAGCTTGTTGTTTCAGTGTTCTGTTCTTCCCCCATGGCTCGTATGCATGAAAGCTTGACGCCACGTGATGAGAAAACACACTCAGCCAGCTGGGATAAAGATGGAGTCAGATGGGAAAACAGGCAGGACGAGCTTTGCCAGCGACATTCAGCTGGTATCAGATATCGCTTCTTCTTGTCTTTGTTGGTATTCACATGCTTTTTAAAGTATCTGGGAAAAAGTGTGTGCAGTGACCCCAGTGACCCTGTCAAAGATGGATGGATGACTGGATGCAGTGGGATGAACCAAAACCCCAACACTCCAGGGTTCTCACATTGTGCATTCGACAGTAACTAAGGGCCAGGATCTGATTGCAATTTAAATGTTACATATGGGCCAGTGAAGTGATACATCCAGTTAGGGTCTACTAGTTACGTACCACCAGCAATCAGAGTGACACCCTTGTGAGTCATAAGCTCCACCCTCGGCCGTGTATAAGACAGGCAGCTACACGTATGGACACACACGGCCCGGGGAGCCGCACCATGTTTGGCATTTCGAAAGCAGGACACAGCGTTCTGGTCCAGCGGAACAACTCTTACAGAAAGGGGTGTGTATTACGTATGGAACATGGTATATTGCCACAAAAAAACCCTCCCACCATTCCCCCTCCTGTGAAGAGGGTGCCGCCACACAGACTGCTTGGAGATGCAGCTTGTAAGTTACATGGGGTACATGTATATGCTACAGAGTAATCTAAACTGCATTGGACAGTGTGCCACCCTCTGCCTCTTTGAGTCCCTGCATGTTGAGCATGACACAGCCGCAGGCAGAACAGGGGGTCCTGCCCCAACGTTTCTGCTCCTACTCCTCCCTTTTTTCTTTTGGAGGGGAATTCTTGGACCAATCAGGATGGAGCCTGGCTCGAACATTAGTGTAGCGCAGTAGCAGCGACTCCATACCCGGAAACACCTTGCAGGCTCTCAGTTGACCGCATTGAGGGTTGTTTTTGCCTCTTTGGAAACAGGGCATGACCTCACTCTGCGGTTAATTCGCATCATGTTGGGGAAGCTCATGAGGGTCCGCATTGCCACACTGCCCACTCCCAAGGTGGCCAGCTCTACCAACTCTTTGAACCTAATTTCACATTTCGTCAATCTTCAATTCATTTGACCTCTCATTGCAAGTAGAACCATGTCCCCTGGGAGTACTGATGGCCCGAAGTCTGACTTCTCTTTGTGTAGCAACATCTCTTCTCGGAAGGGAGGTTCACAGCCCTTTAGCACAGAAGCCTGTAGACTGGTCAGGTAAGACCGGCACTCTGGGCTTTCTTGAGGCGTTTCTCCTCATGAAACATGAGATTATGAATGACATGGTGAACTTCACATGCAAATGAAGCGGAAACAGCAGCAGCCTCGTAATCTTACAGTGTGTGCTCTGTGTTATTCAGTGAAGCTGCATTAAGGTTATCATTAGGGTCAGGCTTAATAAGCTTTAAAAAGACCGAGAGAGTTTCTCTTACTCGATTGGTGCAACTCGTGTTCCTGCTGTAGAAATGAACACAGCTGCTCTTACAGCCCGGCTCTTTCTGTTTAACCTGTTCACCAGGACATAGGCTGTTCTTGCAGTTGCGTGTAGTTTCTTTGTCCCTAACCACGCTGGTCTTTCTCACATTGAAGAGCGGCTCACAGTGCTGTGTCGCATGGCTTTTGGGACCGAAGTGCCTGGGATCAGAAGGTTTGCCATTTAAAATCTCCAGGGCTGGGAGAGTGAGAGCCACTGTTGGGTCCTTGTGCAAGACCCTTAGGCTCATGTGTTTTAGGGATGCTGGATACTGCCTGACACTGTACTGAACCGCCGAGCTTGGCTCTCACCTATGCTGTTGGTGCGCCTCTTGGAAAGCAAGACGGGGTAGACGAGAAGATAATTTCCCCATAAGGGTCAATAAGGTATCACTCAGATGTCATTGTAGTTAAGGGCATAGCCTAGAAGATACATGTTTAAGCCCCTGTGCTGTAATGGCTCTCAGTATAATTTTTCACATGAATAGTTCTAAAGTTAACAGGGGTCTTTTAACCAACGTGTGAATAGTGACCATATACCATGCTGCAATACTCACACTACTCTGTTACAAAGAACAGTGTGTGTCTGTATCGTGTCTGATTGTGTGAATTGTGATCTGTAGTGTGTCTGTGCTGCGGTGGGTGTACCTTGAAGCCGGGTGCTGTTTCCGCAGGGGAGACACGTGAAGACCGGACAGCTCGCTGCCATCAAGGTCATGGACGTGACAGAGGTGAGCAGCAGCTTTTCCTAAGTAAATGCAGGACGGCCTCCTGCAGTAAGGTCAGAATGCCAATCCCCTGTCAGGCAGAGACGGCAGTGTGCCCAGCCCAGGGACAGGAAGGCTTTCGGAGAAACTGCAAACCTGCACTCTGACTAACTGGAGCAAATGTGGACACGATATGTGACAAAGAGAGACAGACCTCAGGGGTTATCAGTCAGCATGACAGTACAGGAAATATAAAAATCAAGAATCTCCGTAAAACACCTATACCGGGTAAAACATGCATGCTTAAACTTGCATGTTTAAAGAACCCCCACCACACACACACACAACCCATGTGACTCAAACAAAGACG
>JABFEB020000002.1:27268455-27279477 GCA_019775895.2 Stomatorhinus ivindoensis | reverse complement strand
GAGGATGAGAGGACCCGGTGGGTTCGGCCGCCCCCCCCCCCCCCACTGCCCGCACACTTTCCCAGCTCCCCATGACATCCTGTTTACCGTCCACTGCTCTGATGTGGCACTTTGGAGTTGGTCGTCGGGTGGGGGTGGGGGGGGGGATCCTTTTCCTTCCCTAGAAAGCAAGCGCCTTTGTTATAATTGGGGGGGAAAAAAGAAATGCAGGATGAAATGACTGACCCCCCACCCTGTGACCGTGTCCCCTCCGCCCAGGCCTAGCCTGAATAACGGAATCCGGAGGTTCTACGGATTCAGCCCAGACGGCGTGGTGCTGCGGCCTCATGGCAACCTGAACCAGCAGCAAGTGAGTGCCCCCCCCCCCCCAGAACCCGGACAGGCTTGCCATTCGAATCACAGCCATTGGATGGTGCCCAATTGTGAAAAAAACTGCTTCAGAAGCTGCCTTTGCTTTGAAGATCTTTATTACGGTGACCAAACGTTAGATTAGTTAAGACCGTTGATTTTTATTTCTATCCTGAAATGTTGCCAGGTGATTGTAGGTCTGCATTAATCATAGCAGCCCGTGAAGGGGACTAAGAACCAAGCTGAAGGGGACTTTACATGTGAGACTAAGCCCGGGGTGGCCAATTTTACCGAGAAAGGGCCGCTGTGTGATCTAAATCTTATCCCAAAACCTGCATACACATTGACCCTTTGAGGATAAGATTGGCCACCCCTGGGCTAAACTCTCTGGTTAAAATCTCTCTAATTGCAGGGTCTGAGAAATTAGAATGACGTGTATGTTCGGGTATACCTTAGAAATGACCCAATACTGTAATACAGACTAGAACTGAGTCTCTGTTAGTGAAATGAGTGCATGTTCATAGTGATATTTTTTGTATGAATAATTACAGCGTTTAGCAATAGTGAGGTCAGTTAGTAATAACAACTTAGGTGACATAACATCCCAAAGGATGCAAGCAAACATCGCTTCCTGTAAGCATTCATCACTTCCTGGAAGCATGCTTAATTTCCTGATCACTTCTGCAGCCTAGGGGATGTAGAGTGATGGGGCTCTGCCTCAGGGTGTTCAGTGTCCTGCCTCCTTTCTGCTGAAAGCTTGTGGCTCTTTCACTCCCCATCCAGGTTCCCCCCCTGCAGCAGCCTCCAGTACAGGAGTGCAACCAGAACTACCTTTTGCCAGATCTTCTGCAGAAAAGCCGCTGCTTTAGCAGCTCCGCCTTCCCCCAGGATGGCCCCAAGTCCCCCCTGAATCTCACATCCCCACACCTCAATGTGAGCATCATCAGACTGCACAAACACACAAAATCCCGGATTGTTGAAATGGTGAAGTTCAGTAAGCATCTCAGAGATGTAAATATGTATGCTTTGTTCCTCCACTAGAGGGCGCTTGTGTCATAGCTGAGCTCCACTGAACACAACTGCAGATTCGTTCAAAAATAAATTCACCTTATAACCACATATCTTGGGATGCAGACGGGCCCTTGAGCCTATCCCAAGAATGATGGGGTACTAGACTGGGGGACACTCCAGATAGGATGGCAGTCAGTCACATGGCCGTTTTACAGACACCAGCATGTCTTTGGTCTGTGGGATGTAAGACAGGAAGAGGTGGGAGGCCTCAGTAGCAGGGCCCTGTGAGCCACTGTGCTCCCCACCTTGGTCATTCCAGTAACCCCCTTTTTCTGGAGCTGAAATGCTGTGTCCAAATCAACCCCACCAGGGGCAATTCTAGGATATTTTTTTTTTAAGGTGGGGGAGTAAGAGGGGCCATAATTCATTCAGGGTAGCCGGCTTTATCATCAACCAATGATACGACTTCAGTTAGTGAGTGACAGGGGAGGGGGCACTCTGGGGGGCCAATCACCTTCCGGCTGGGGCCACTGCCCCTAATAGACACGCTGCGGTCACCTTTGCAAGGTTGTCCTTGCTCACCCTGGGTCTCTGCTGCCATTGCAGCCCCCCACTGGCGGACAGCTGGGGAAGAGTGGCTCCTCCTCCTCATCCTCCTCCTCCTTCATGCCTTTCATCGACCCCCGGCTCATGCAGATCTCCCCCCCACAGAGTCCGGTGGGCAGCAGCCCCAGTGAGTACCCAGCATGCCTCACTGACAACCCACAGGCATGAGGGGAGGGGGGCAATCAGTGTTAACCAGTCGTTCTCTGTGGGTTGGGGGAGAGGGGGTGCTATTAACCCGTCTGCCCTGGTGCCACTGTAGCCAGCGGAAAGCCGGAGCTGCTGCGAAGGGAAAACCGCCGGAAGGGCTCCGTGGTCAATGTCAACCCCACCAACATCCGGCCGCAGAGCGACACGCCGGAGATACGCAAGTACAAGAAGAAGTTCCATGCCGAGATCCTATGCGCGGGCCTCTGGGGTGAGTTATCAGGCCGCGGCCAACGTCGACCCATCCTGCCGCTCAGGCTGCCCCTGACGCACGTGTCCCTCCCCCCACCCCACCCACAGGCGTGAACCTGCTAGTGGGCACAGAGAGCGGCCTGTGGCTGCTGGACCGCAGCGGCCAGGGGAAGGTGTACTCGCTGATTAGCCGTCGCCGCTTCCAGCAGATGGAGGTGTTGGAGGGCCTCAACGTGCTCATTACCATCTCAGGTGGGTGCAGAACTGGGGGTGTCTTTCAGCCCTGACTGCTCTGGGGTAATATGGGGGGATACGGTCACCTCTAACTGGGGCAGGTAGACTGGGGAAAATCTTAGTACCCCGTGGGAGTGGTGGGGTAATCTCACTCCTATTACCCTAACCCTAACCCTATTACCCTAACCCTAACCCTATTACCCTAACCCTAACCCTAACCCCAAGCTTGCGGGATAATTTCACTACTAAGTGCCTCAGGTTCAAGTGCACAAATCTCATACCCCCCCACCCCCAAAATCTAAGGTAAATCTAAGGGGCTGATCTTACAGTTGTGTCCTCCATGTAGGCAGGTCATAATCCCACCCCTACATGCCCCAGGTGAAGGGGGTGATCCCACCTCTGCCATTACTCTCTCCTGACTTTGGCCCCTCAGGTAAAAAGAACAAGCTCAGGCTCTACTACCTGTCCTGGCTGAGGAACAAGATCCTGCGGAACGACCCTGAAGTGGAGAAGCGGCAGGGCTGGACATCTGTGGGCGAGCTGGAGGGTTGCGTGCACTACAAAGTGGGTGAGTGGCACCCAGCATGCTTGCAACGACGCACTCCCTGCAGGTGTCAGCAGGTGGCGCCACAGCTGAGGAGCTAGTGCCTTTTATAAAGTAGAGAATAGAGTCTAGCTTATTTATTGAGAGAAGCATCTGGCTCGATGAATGGGCCAATGCATCAGTGTCAGGTCTTTTGTGACCCGCATGCAGTGGACAGTGACAGGAGGAGTCACCCAGTTTAGTGGGTAGATAAAGGGGGACCAGAGAGAGATGTGGTCAACAAAAAACCGAATGAGAGATCTGGGTCAACCAAAAAAAAACAAACAAAAGAGTGTTGTGGTTTTGGGCATCATGACCAGTGTCAGGCTCCAGGGGGCAGCACTGAGCATCAACAGGGATGTAACATCAGTGATCGGAGCACCACCTGGCAAAATGGTTCACTTGTCATTTTTCGCTCTCCCCCCACCCAGTGCGGTATGAAAAAATCAAGTTCCTGGTGATCGCCCTGAAGAACGCCGTGGAGGTGTACGCCTGGGCCCCCAAGCCCTACCACAAGTTCATGGCCTTCAAGGTGAGATGGCTAGCCCTCCATCCATCCATCCATCTAGCTGGGGTGGTGTGTGGCAGACTAACGTAGCTGCTGGGCCCCTGAGCAAGGCCTCTAACCCCCACCTGCTTCCGGGCAAACCCTGCTTTCTGAGCGGTACATCCCTGCTCTAGAAGTGAATATTACAAAAGTATCTGTCTGAAAAGAATAGTGAGGACTAGAGTGTCCTATAAAGGTGTATGGGTGAGGCGCCCTCTTTCAGCCTCCATCGACCCCTCCCTCGCCTTCTGGGGGCCCGCTCCACCGCTCCTGAATATCTGGGATGCCATCGCAAGAAAAAAGCCCCTTTGTGGCAGTAAGAGGGTCACCTTGCAGGCAGCACTCTCGTTCCCGGTCTCCAGTGGGGCCTGCTCCACTTCCCTCACAGCTCTCCGCCGCCACCAGTCACGCTCTTAGCCCCCAGCAGCACAGTAGCAGCCGGGAGCTCGCTAACTAACCTGCTGGACCTCAGAGAGGCCAGCAATGTCCACATCAGCTGCTCTGGCTGCACCTTTAGGGGGCAGCAGTAAGATGAAATACCAGTGAAATGACTTAACACTGAATGTAAACACTGTTGATGAGACTTTAAAAGTGCTGCACTGCATTCTGGGAAATATGGAGAATTTCTTATACCTATATTTTTGCATTTGCATTTCTGTCACTCATCCTTTATCTCCTCTCTCTCTCTCTCTCTCTCTCTCTCTCTCTCTGCCTGCCTGGCTCTCTCTTCCTCCCTTTCCACACCTGCTTCTCAACCTCTCTCTCCCTCCTTCTCTTCGCCAGTCTTTCACCTCACTGCCGCAAAAGCCACTATCAGTGAACCTGACTGTGGAAGACGGTCAGAGACTGAAGGTCATCTATGGCTCTCTGTGCGGCTTCCACGCCATTGACGTGGACTCGGGGACACCCTACGACCTCTACTTGCCCACGCATGTGAGTGCCCCGCCCTCCCTCCCGCTCCCCGGGGCCTGAATGTCACTTTAGAACTTCTGAACGATGTCGGTGAAGGATAAAGAGACACAGTTACTGTGTGGAGAGTGGCCCCTGGAGCCTGCTCATATAAAGGGGTCTCCTGGTTGTTGTGTGTTTGTGTGTTTGTGTGTGTGTGTGTGTGTGTGTGTGAGTTCCTCTTCCCCCACTAGTGTGAGATGTCAATGTTCTGTATGTCGAGCTGAATCTAGCTGCATTAATGAGTCCTGCCCACGCTCTGGAGGTATGAGTCCGCACTGGGAAAAGCAGAGAGCAAACGCAAGGCACGCACACACAGGCCACACGCGCAGAGCATACAGAGCGCACACGCGCCCACGGGGGCAGTCCGGCCGACACAAGCGCACACGCCCACACATACGCCACCACATGTACCCAGACTGCTCCGTATCCCAGCTCTCCCAGTGCACTGTCCCAGAAAGCCCCCATTGGCTGCCGGGCCCCAGCCCCACTGCTGTGTGCCACTTTCCGAATGTGGCTAAAAATACAGCACTGTGTGAGCAGGCTCCGCTGACCCGGCCCGCCGCTGCTGCCGCTTCCCTTTTTTGCCCATCCCCTCCGTATAAATGCGTTTGGTGGAGCGCAGTCCGTTTATTGCGTCGCCCGCTCGCTCACTCGGCGCGCTGCGCTCTTCTCCCTGCTCTCTCCCGGCTCGCCCGCCCACTCACCCCCCCGCTCGCTATCTCGCACGCTCGCTCTCCCACCCTGGAGTCCCCACTCGCCCGCTGCCCGCCGCCCTGCCCCCTGATGGCGGCCCCACGCCAGCGGATCAAGATCGCGCTCCGGCTCTGGGTGCCCGTGCTCATGCTGCGGATCGTGGCAGCCAGACAGGAGGAACGGGCAAGTACGCGCGCGCACGCGCGCGCACACGGACGCTCGGACACACGTGTGCATACCGGGCTCCTGCTTGGGGTAGCCGGCTGCAGGGAGATGCAGTTGAGCTCCGTGTCCACGCCCTGGATATAGGAACAGGCTCGTCATCTTGTGTGCCCGGTTATCGGACCATCACCAGCTTGGACACTTTCCCTGGGGGGGTGCTCTACCCGCAACCCCCCACACTGAGGAGGTTCACTGGCGGGCTCGCGAGAAACCAGCCAACCCCCTTTAACGAGACTGCAAGCCAAACAAATCCGTATCCCGGCTAATAAAGCCAAAACGACCAGCAGTAATTAATAGAGATTTTGACAGATAATTAAAGGCATTAAACGGGGTTCATCTTGCTCACTGTGGGGTGCTGGCGGTGGGCCTGGGGGGCACCAGTCGTGCCAGAAACACGTTCCCAGTCGTTTGCGGGAATGTAACATTTGATTCACTTTTTGAGGCTTTTGATGATGCTTCAGAGACATTCTGCTTGGCTGCCATGTCAGTTTGTACTGCTGTAGTCTTGGTGCCTTATGTTACATTGTGTGTTAGTTTCGCACTAAGAGTCTTTGTTTTATAGTGTGTTACTGTGTGTGCATCTTACTCTCCCTGTGGCATGCCTGATGTGTGTGTTTGCGCACATATGTGTGTTACTTTCTCTTGTGTCTCAAGTTCTGTGTGTGTGTGTGTGTGTGTGTGTGTGTGTTAAAGCTTTTCTGCTGGTCTTCCAGATCCAGGGTCTCATTCGACCTCATGCCATCATCATCCTGCCCAACACCAGTGGCACAGAGGTTCTGGTGTGCTATGAGGACGAGGGGGTCTACATCGACACCTATGGGCGCATCACCAAGGAAACGGTCCTCCAGTGGGGGGAGATGCCCACCTCCATCGGTGCGTCCCCGCGAGAGCCGCCTCTGCTCCTCTAACTCTGTCATCTCCTCTACCATCCGTCTTGCGTTCTTTCACTCATCCTTCCTCTCGGTGTTTCCGGGGTCTGTACCACATGCGATCCAATCCGTGTGCAGGTCAGACGACTGGACTAGAAACACAAAGAGATTGTGGGATCTGATAGCCCACTGATATATTCCTACACCCAAACGATTTGGGCCGGGGCTCTAAAAATATAACAACATCGGTTCTTGTCGGTCCTGTGACCGGGTCACTAGCCAGGTGTAGCATTATCCGCGGCAACTGAGTACATAGATGCTTTTTAGCGAAGTGCAGGTAAACACCACTTGGAGGGCTTGAAGGAGTGCACCACAGGCGTCCTTCATCACGGCGACCCGGACCTCCAGTTCTGGTCCAGATGATGCTTCAGAGATCCAGGTTTGAGCCAGAAACCTCTTTAAGCTCACGATCACATGGCCTCTGCCCTGATGCAGCATACCTGCAGTCCAACCAGGTGATGGGCTGGGGCGATAAGGCCATCGAGCTGCGCTCGGCCAGCACTGGCCACCTCGAGGGAGTCTTCATGCACAAGAAGGCGCAGAAGCTGAAGTTCCTGTGTGAGAGGAACGACAAGGTGAGAAGGCACTCGCTCCCCCGCATCGCCGTACCCATGATTGACACCAGTGACTGCATGTCACGTTCTGTGTAATTATCAGCCATGTTGTAGAAGATCTTCATTATTTACCAGACCTTTGTGCTAGGGATTCATGAAGCTTTCAGTGAAAAGTGTGTTGGATGTTAAGGTAAGCACGGTGTTCAGGTGTGTAGCGTGTTAAGGTGAGTACAGTGTTCTAGTGTAAGATGAATACAATGTGTGTAATTAAGGCGTTAAGGTGAGCACGGTGTTAAGATATGTAGTGTGTTAAAGTGGATGTAGTGTTAAGGTCAACAGAGTATTAAGGTGAGTAGTGTGTTAAGATGAGAACAGTGTTAAGGTGAGAATCAAAGCTGGAAAATGACATTGACTCTGTTGGGAGGACAGTGGCAGCCTTCTGAGGGATGTCTGAGTCAGGAGCTGCACACTTGGTGGGCCACAAGTCGCCTCCGCGGGGAACTATTTTTCTGAGAGTAACCATCTTTCTGCGCTTCTTTTTGAAGGTGTTCTTTGCCTCGGTCCAGTCGGGCGGCAGCAGCCAGATCTACTTCATGACGCTGGGCCAGAACTCCCTCTTCAGCTGGTGACACCCAACCACAGCGCCGGCAGCCTTGCCGAGTCTGGATCACACCTGTACCCTGACCCGGATCAGTGCCGGTCAACGAGCTTCCCAAGAAATAACGCTCACATGAGTTGACTTAAAAAAGCATTGTGTTAAAAGTCAGACCCAGCCAGGTTGGTCACTAATATTACTGTAAGTGTTCAAGACACGTCAGTATTCTGTCCGCACCTCCAGCTTTTTGGTCGTGCAGTAAACTTAGTAAGCGCAGCATTTGAGACGTTAGCCAAATACCTCAGAAGAGTAGCCTAGCTTCGCTGTTCCAGCCGGGAGTGACTCAGGCAGACACACACACACACACACACACACACACACACACACACACACACACTGGGAGCAATCTCTCCAAAACGGATTCCCTCTCTGATTGTAGCTGGCGATTCCGTTTGTCATGTGCCTCCAGTTGCCGCAATACATCGTGCTGACCGATGTCTCAGCTACACACACCCACCCACACACACACACACACACACACAAAGGCCCATAGAAGCAGTGGTCCCGGGAAGGAATGTGCTCCAAAGAGCCCCCCGCCACCTGCTCAGGCATGTTTGGGCAACGTGTGGGCTGCAGGTGGAGTGTGCTCCAATCCCCCCCCCCCCCCGGCCTGCTGCAGAACGCCTATGTACATGGGCTGGTGTACATATTAATTGCACTGTTTCATAGTTATTTCATATTTACTGGCCTCTTGCATGTACAGTATTATTTTTACATAATATCTACTCCTTTGCACTAGAAAGGTTAAGTGTAAAATACCTGTAAGAATTGCTTTACTGTAGTGGGCTTCTAAAAGAACTGAAACTGGTTTATTGTGTTCACTCAATTTCAGTATTAATGCAAACATTGACCCCCTAGAATTCTTGACAAATATTTGGACAGGGGAGTGTGATTTTTGTTCTTTTCTTTTTTTTAATTTGGGCCTAATTAGCAAACACGACAGTAATAAATATCTTGACTCTGGATCAAACTACTTATGCTGAAATATGCATTAAAAGCTTCAGCCAATTAAAGTGAGGCAGAAAAGCAGTAACCCTGAAAGGAAGCAAAAAGAAATGTGAGTCTGATTTAAAATGTGAACTGAAACATGTGAACGGCTTGAAAAGAAACGTCACAACAGAGTATATTTAGACGATAGCTGTTGTGCCGCAGGGCACCACAGGGTGGTGCTAAGTGTCATATTGGCAGTATAAATCTTCATGTGTCTCATTTACAGTGACAACGCAGCTGGTTCTGTGATGATTTGAAATAATTCAATTAGATAGTTTAGTGGGTTTTTTTTTTTTACGAATGAGGATAGTTTTTTTTCTGAATTTTATTTTGCTGTATAAACACGGGAGTAAGTAAGCAGCAGTATGTTAATAAATATTCACATAATTTCATATTGCTCCTGTGAACAACGTGCTTCATTAGTCATGGTGAGGAACCTCAGAGCGGCTTGGAGAAAGGTGCTTTCCCTGGCTGGGTTAGACAGCTGGGCTCTCCTCCCTGTCACTCTACAGCACCTCTTACTGTCAGATGGGTGCCTTACAGAACTGTGTTTTCTGCTGTAAGATGGAGTGTAAAAACGCTGCTGGCTTGACAGCACACCTGTCACAGGAGGTGTCATCCCTTTTGAACTGGTGCAGGAATAGTGCATCGAGGAGGACACCAGTGGTGGGAGTCATGAATCCCTGGGACAGGCGGGGAACGAGGCAGAACCACGAGGGGGGGCGAACACAGGCAGAAAATACGGAACAGCTAACATAGGCAGCAGCACACTTTGGGGGCGAGAATTAAAAACAACATTTCAGTTTAAACCTTGGGGCTCCACTCATTATAAAGAATACAAGTTTTTTATTTTATATTTAAATGTACATTTAAGGAAAAATGAACTTTGCTTTCTATACCTTTTCTGCACCAGGCTTGAGAAAAAAACGTCATCCTTAGGAACCATTTCTGCTACATTACAGTATCAGAGTTAAGTTCCAGAGGAATCTATAATCGATGTTTGCGGGGTTTTGATGCAAGTCGGAGTAAATAGCATTAGGGCTGTTCGTCACACTTTCGGACGAGAGGTTTGCAGATGTGGGAACAGGCATGGCAATCGTGATGGCCCCTCTAGGGGCAACAGGGCAGTATGAACAGGTGGCTGTGATGGGTTTGTGTAAGTCGCAGAGGGACAATGTGTGTGTTGGCAATCAGGAGCTGAGAAGTGGAACCTCCTAGTCATTGGTCAGCAAGAGATCAGATAAATGCATTAAATATTAGATCAGTTTTTATTGATTATAACTATAAATCTGGGAGATCATTCTAAGATTATTCAGATTTCCTTTTTTCATTATATATGCAGGATAAGACAGAATGTCTTTAAAATACACTTAAAGGTTTATTAAGTTGTTCTTTGATAATTTTCTCAATTGTGGATCTTGTTCTTTTAGGTAATTTGATTATGTATACGATCTGAAAAACCCCTTACTGAAATTGTCTTTAGATTAAAATGCAATCATCCATTTTTGTGCACTGGATTATTTCCCAAATGTTTTTTTATTTTCCCCTTTGATTGTTTTAACACTAACTGTAGTGTTATTGTCATATAAATATTGTCAAAAAAAATAGATCTTTTTAAGCAATTTTTATGCTTTCAATGAGTTAAAATTAAAAATGTACATAAATTTTGCAGAAATAAAAACATTTGGTCAATTGTATTTTCTTAATTTTAATAAAAATAACAATTGGTGGGGGGGGGGTCCAGTAGATGATGAGCGTCTCAGGTCATGGGCTCCTCCAGTACTTCATGAGGATCTCAGGCTATGGGCTCCAGTAGGTCACGGTGGTCTGAAGGTTATGGGCACCAGTAGGTCATGAAGATCTTAGATTATGGGCTCCAGTAGGTCATGGTGGTCTGAAGTTATGGGCACCAGTAGGTCATGGTGGTCTGAGGTTATGGGCACCAGTAGTTCATGATGGTCTGAAGTTATGGGCACCAGTAGGTCATGGTGGTTTGAAGTTATGGGCACCAGTAGGTCATGAGGATCTTAGATTATGGGCACCAGTAGGTCATGGTGGTCTGAGGTTACGGGCTTCAGTAGGTCATGGTGGTCTGAGGTTAAAGGCACCAGTCGGTCATGGTGGTCTGAAGTTATGGGCACCAGTAGGTCATGGTGGTCTGAAGGTTATGGGCACCAGTAGGTCATGAAGATCTTAGATTATGGGCTCCAGTAGGTCATGAGGATCTTAGATTATGGGCACCAGTAGGTCATGGTGGTCTGAAGTTATGGACACCAGTAGGTCATGGTGGTCTGAAGTTATGG
>JABFEB020000002.1:27248812-27268355 GCA_019775895.2 Stomatorhinus ivindoensis | reverse complement strand
CACCAGTAGGTCATGGTGGTCTGAAGTTATGGACACCAGTAGGTCATGGTGGTCTGAAGTTATGGGCACCAGTAGGTCATGGTGGTCTGAGGTTAAAGGCACCAGTAGGTCATGGTGGTCTGAGGTTATGGGCACCAGTAGATCCTGAGGGAGCTCAGGTTATGACCTAACTACCCACAGAGCAAACAGACGGCCCTGTGAGTGTTGCTCCCACATAGCCCTTCACTCTGTGCTGTGGAGGTCACGACCTTACAGTGTTCTGGTCACACTCACGAAGAGGAGGGAGCCTCACACCAGGGATGCTGCCTCAGCCTTACCGTGTTCCAGGCTCCCCACTGGACCCAGCCCGTCCACATGGAATTCTCATCTGGCCTGGTGGAGGGGGAGGGGGCATCTATATTTGAGCTCCAAGCGTTTGCTGTTCCTGTGGAGTCAGCTGCATTGGGGGCCGCGTAACCCGAGACAGGCCTGAACTCACTTCCTCACTTCAGCCCACCTCAGACACCAGCCCTCCCCCTGCCCCCCACCCGTTAGCCCACACCCTGCCACTCCCTCCTTAGAGGACAGGCAGAGAGGACGGCGGAGAGGGACTAGCTCTCCTTTCGTCGCTCCAGGACACATCTTCTGCCAGAGAGGCCTGACAGGCAGATCTTGCTTGCTTGGTGCCCATCGGTTTCCCTACAGGTAAGTATCCCGCAGGGCAGACTTGGGGATGGGGGGGAGGCTAAATGCAGGCGACAGCTTGGGGTTTTGCAAGTAGCTGGTATTGGGTTACGTGCAAGTGGCTGTGGTTGCGTGCAGCTAGGAGACTGAACGCAAGACTAATTCCGTGTGAATTCACAGGAAGGCAGACACGCCACGCGTGTGTGAGGCAGTACCAAAACAGGTCCAGAGTAGCATCTTATGGTGTGTGCATGGCTCAGTTGTGATCAGCTGTATGGGGGGGGGAGTCACTAACATTGGGAGTGTCCCATTTAACATTGCTTTTCCAAAGAGAGAAATATCATTAGTTCTCTGTTGTCATGTGAACACTGTTACCAAACGCTCGACTCTCTGAGGAGTTGGAGGTCCGTTGTAGTGCACAAGGCACCTCCACCCCCAGCGGCTCTGACCCCCTCCAGGAATAGGACGAGCTGTGAGCTGCACTGGTCATGACAGTTTGGACCATGGCATTTTGGATGTAAAACAGCGAGCAGCAGAACTGGACCAGAAGATGTTTCTCTTGAGTGGAGAGCCAGCATGAGTCAGCCATCATCTCACCGAGGGAACGTAAACACGGCGTGATTCATCACCTCATATAAAATTTCCTATTACACCTCTGAGGGGCACAAGCTGGGACAGTAATAGCCATTAGAGTCATGAAGCTCAAAGCTGAAAACAAATGACCCAAATCACAAAGAACGAGGGCACCTCGTCTGCAAGCTACCCTAGCCGTTTCCTCATTGGTCATGTGGACAGCATGTGACTAAGATTTGCTTCCTTATTGGCCACACCAGAAGCTGTCACACTGTGGGAATTGATGGGTCAGTTTCCCCAAAATAAAGCTCTCTATGTTTCATGGTGCCTTCGATTTCACTACCCTCTTCTTCAATCTGCCATGAAACATACAGAGCAGATGATGCTTCTTTCACCCTTGAAGCAAGTTTAATATCCACTATAGTTTGATGAGTATGACTCAGATGAGCCTTTATTCAAGGTTCTGAAGACTTTTCTCTGCCGGTTTTTGAGCATTAGCCCTCAGCAGCTTGAAATCTGATTTCTGGAGCTTTCTTACGCAAGTCAGGGAAGGCTTCCCTGTGGCCCAGTGGAATGCACCAGCAGAAAAACCCACATAAAGGATGCGAAGATGACAGCATGGCTCTTCAGTGCTTGCCCCTCCTCTGGGGTACCTGACCTCCATCCCCCCACCCCGCTCCCTCGCTCTCCAGGGGCTTGGTCAGGGCTGGCCTTGGGGCAGGGTCCTCTATGCAACTCCCTTGGACTAAAAGATTTATCCCCACGCCATGTGTTGCTAAATGCAGCCTGGAGAGCATGACGAGATTAGATCGCCGACCAGGTCGAGTTTCAGCACCAAGGCCATGTGCCCCTCTGACCTCCCCCAACCCTCCGTTGGTCCCGGAGACCCATCGACCTTTCCCACACTGCAGTGGGGGTGCCCACGCCTCTCAGCAATGACCTGTTACTAACCCCCAGGGTTTTCCGGAGTGTTCCTGACATTTATCACAGCAGCATCATGAACTGATTGCTAACCAAGACGCTTGCATGTCCTGGTTAGAGAACGATACTTTAATTACCGCCGTGTCATCGTCACACCCTGTAAAACCGTCAGCAGGCCTTGTCTCTGTCTGGATGGACACAAGCCCGTTCTCTGAACCATACCACATTTCTAGAATCATCCCTTCTTAAAATATGATAGAAGAGGAGCAACAACGTAGTGACAGTCCTCACAGGCCACCTTAAGTTCGCCTGAAACCGGTAACGGCTCTGAACAGCCAGGAAACAACCATTACTATGGAAACAAGGGCTTACGCTGTCCCCAGGTCTTAGTGCCTTAGCTGTTTCTTTTATTCAGAGCGATTTACAGTCCTGCACTCATTGCTGACAGCTGATGGTTTACTGAAGTCACTATTCATGGGTACAACAGCAGCGCCTGCTGGGGCCACAATGTCATCATTTTATTACTATAGCTCACATTATGTTATAAGGTTAACATTTTAGGATATCCTTTCTCCCTGTCCCTCTTCTAGTCCATCCATCAGTCTGTCTCTCTGTCTATAAGTCCACCTGTCTCTGTCTCGCTGTGTCTCTCCCTTTCTCTCCCTGACTATCTCTCTCTCTCTCTCTCTCTGCCTGTCTCTCACTCTTTCTATCCATCTCTCTCTTTCCTGCCCCGTTGTTGTTGTCATGCTCGGCATATCTGGGTGTTGGGTGTCTTCTCTGGTGGAATGTTTAGAAAACCCAGTCTAATTCTGTCACGATGAAAAGCAGCTGGGGGCTTTGGGAGGGGGGGGGATTGTGCGGCCGAACTAATTTAAAGAACAACAGCCCAGCATGCTTTGCCGCAGAAGCGATGAGAGAGAGAAGCCTTGGCAAGTGGTGGTGTGTACCAGTGTTTTGCAGATGGGTGCCCAGGAACCTCCAGTCAGTCTGTATTTTTACTGAGAGCTGGGAGGAAGCAAAAACTGTGTGGGGTCCCAAAGGAGCAGGTTGGGAAATAATGGTGTGTACAAACACGCACAGAAAATCACATGGCGACAGACATGCGGCAGTGCTGCTGCTCACAGCTACCATGTCCTCGGGTTTCCTTCAGTATATCAGCTCAAACTAGCATCGCCGGTCAGAGCTCAGGCCGCCACATCCGTGGCCGATGCGCCTCACCTCTGTTTCACGTCATTAGAGCGTCATTGAATTAACATTGAGTTTAGCTGAAAGTCGACCCTGTTTCTGCCAGCCTGCTTCTCAGATGAATAAATGCATAAAAATATCTTTATCTGAGGCAGAAGTGGTTCCCTACGGTAACAGTGACCCCCTTCCCCCAGGTAATAGTACATCCTGGCATCCTGTTAGGAAGTGCAGTGATTTTGTTGTGAAATTTAAGCAAAGCGTGTTAGACTCACTAATGGTGAGCTATGCTCTTAACTGGCTTTCCTCTTCCCTCCTTCCCATAAAGAGAGAGCTGCTCTGATTGGAGAGTGTCGTCCCTGGACACAGAAACATGGCAGGGTGAGTGGAGCAGTGTGGTTGGCAGAATGACATCACAGCATTATGACATCACGGTATTATGACGTCACGGTATTATGACATCACGCACATGGTGACCAACCTTTTAATGGCTCCTTTTGGCCATCGGAACAGCAGTCATGTTATCATTCCACAAACCCACACCAGGTTCACATCCACACTCTGTGACCCTTACAGTGACATCTGCTTAAAGCACACAAAGGGACAATGCTGATGGTAATTACAGCCTCATGACTATGACTGTGGGATACCCCCTTCTCCCTAGGGTCCAGAAGAAGACCACCAGCATGTCCCTGACCATCTCATCCTGCTCCAGGGAATCATCCAGCAGTGCCGTCATCCAGCAGCAGCGGTCCAGCCTGGTGCAGCCACTCAGAATCAGCCCACAGAGGGTACCCCCCCATGCCCCCTCCTGTCACATGTGTCCGTCTGTCATTTTTTTGTGTTGTCTTCTAAAACTACTATCTTATGTGACAACAGTGGCTCTCAAACTTGATGCTGGCAGTGTTTTAACCATGGCTTGAGTTGTCATGGGATGTGTAATTGTCACTCGTGTATCGGTACTGAGAATAACAGGGATACTCACCTGGGAGACTCTGGTCGGGTTGACCTCCTCCTGCCCCCCTTCCTCTGCGAATCGGTACTGTATCGGTACTGAGAATAACAGGGATACTCACCTGGGAGACTCTGGTCGGGTTGATCTCCTCCTGCCCCCCTTCCTCTGCGAATGTTTGAGACTCCTTGAATTATTTTTACAGCTCAACCACTAGATTTAACCCAGAACTCGAGACGACTCTACTATATGACACCACCTGCTGGACTTTATCTCTGTTGTTTTGCAAGTTACCCAGTAAGTTACTTAAACATTCGCATAACACATAGAACGCCAGATGATGACAAAGTGATATTTTTAGTGAAGAGATGTATTCATATTAGTCATTTGCCACACACGGACCAATTCGAAACCCAAAGCTGTTGCCTAGGAGACAAACTTGGAAACGGGTCCAAAGACAGAGAACACATTCCAGCAAATGTGTATTTTGTAGCCTGTCTGTTGTATGACAATCCTGGGGTTCACCAAGCATCCTGCAGGGTAACAGACAGACTCTTTCCGACCTGCACCCATACCTGCTTGCCGCCTTCTGCAGTTTTGTATAGTTCAGGTTAATTTCAGTCGTTTAAAAGGCAGTGTGGCCCAGCAGCTAATGTAACGTATTGGTCATCTGTGTCAGTGATAAACAGAACCATCTTTCTGTGCTGATATCATCTGAACAGACGCCATGCTAAGATGTGCTGGGAGTTGGTAGGGCCACCTCTGAGTAAAATCCTTGTTTACAAGAGGACGCTTTTCTGTCGGTGCCTCTGTGGAGACAGTCGCATCTCTGCCCTGAGAACAGTTTTAGCTCCTGAGTCATAAAGAGGCATCGCATGGCAGAGGGGCGGCTGGGAGAGTGACACTCTGACACCTGATCGCTCACTGCTGCTTGCTACATCTCTGTTCCCTGCCCTTCAGGAGTGACAAATGTGCGGAAGCCTGTCCGTCTGCCCCAACCGCCGCCTTACCTCTGCTACTGCTTTTTTTTTTTTCCAGACCCAGAGTCCGTCCTGCAACCAGAATTATTCTGGGAATGGGGGGGTAGCCCCAACGTTTGTAAAGGTAATGCTTTTTCTAATATCAGTGGGCTGAGATGGAATGCTTCTTCAGCCCCACCTAGTGGTGAATAAGTCAACTGTCCTGCAAATGTGTCTGGGGTGTGGGTGGGGTTTTCTGAGATGTGACTGTGGCACATTACTCCCGCCTGAGCTCAAGGTTGATTAGCTATTGCTGCCCTGGGTCTTTAGCTAACATTTTATCTTATCGGGATACCTGGGCTGTTTAATAATTAATCACAGGCACGACTGATGACTATCAGTGATCAGTTGAGCGATCTGCCCTATAAACACAATTATGACCCTCTGCTGTCCCTCTAGCGCCTTCACAACATCAGCACTGAGAAAGGCCAGCTGGTGGTTCTGGAGTGTCGGATCCGTGGGACACCCCCCCTGCAGGTGTCCTGGTACCACGAGAATGAGCGGATCATAGACTCGGCTGACTTCCGCATCCTCAGGAAGAGTGAGTCCGGCAGGCCGAGAGGTCGGACAGGCAGCGTGGGTCTTAGGGCTGGTTCATGCTTACTGCAGACACAGATGAGCCGTACAGCCGGACCTTCCGTCTTCCTGTATGTTTACACGTCTTGTACCAACGCTCCAGGCCACCACGTACTTCCATGCCAGGGCTGGGGTGGCGCTGTAGAGCAAAGCCGCTGTTAAGTCATGTTTATGACACATGGAATGGATGTTATATTGAAAAATAAATATTTTACTAAAACTAGCAGCGCATTATATATTCCACTATGCAAGGAAATAGGTGGGTATATTGCCTTTTTTAAGTTTTTAGCCATCTTGGAGCCTTTATAATCTTATAGTGAGGAATCATATAAATGCCGGTAATTCCAGATTTCCTCAGGCAACCTTTCTTTTCCACTAGCCCTGTTTCTTTTCAGTTTGATCATTGGGGGTACAAAAGATTTTTATATACAATCTTTGCTCCGATCTCCTTTCTAACTTCCTGTTATTTTTCCCTGGCCAATGAGTGATGGAGGCTCATTTGAGTCACTGATTGAACTAGCCGCGTTGTTTCGATTTTCAAGTGGTGCACGCCTGTGTACGTGGCCCTCAAACGTGACTTCCAGGCCCGACCTCAGTGACGAAAATTACGCCACGTCGACCGCATTCTCTGCGGCACACCCGCAGTAAGTATGAACCAGCCTTAAGAGTTAGGGTGCTAGAAATGCAGCAGAGTGCTGCCAATCAAAGTTAAACAGTCAGGTAAAACAAAGACCTACGATCAGCAGTAATACAGCACAGTGTTGCACACTGCCTGCTGTGAAAGGCAATCAGAATGACCCCTGACCTTTCCTATTTTTCCCAGAAGCCTCTTCTACGTCTGTCCCCGGTAAGTGTGCCACCCCAAGTCCTCCGAAAGCAGGTGCGAGGTCAGCTTATCTAGACCTTACATTCTGTCAGTCTAGCCAACACCGAACATTAATTCCCTGCCATTTCTCCCATAATGCACAGAGGAGCTATGTACCCTCGTCATCACTGAAGCTTACCCAGAGGATTCTGGGATTTTTAAGTGCACAGCAAGCAATCAATTCGGGGAGGTGTATTGCAGTGCCCTCCTGGAGGTGTATACAGGTGGGTGATACTCTCTGCCATAAAGATTGATTTTACTGGTCCATGATCTGCAGAAAGGTAGAAGCAAAGATATGCCCTGATGTGGCCCCATGGCCCCCTCTTCAGGCCTGGATGATTCTGGATTCACTGAGGAGCATGCACCCAGGGTGTCCACAGGGCAGGAACCTGACGACTTTCCATCATTTCTGCTGGACACGGCGGGGATCCCTCCTCCAGAGTGGCCCGAGAGCCCTGAGGAGGAGACCGCCCCCCCACTAGACACGTGAGTTCCATGTATAAGCCCTGGGCCAAGAAAAATCAGGGTCATGCTACTGGTTGATCATCCTCCACCCTCACGCAAGTAAATTGGCATAGGCGAATTTACTGGGAGTCCAATTGCACCCTCTACTGGTCAGTAGGGGTGCAATTTGAATTTAATATTGAATTTAATGGGCCGGTTTCCCGAACAAGGATTAAGACTAATCTTGGACTAAATTGCCGTTTCAATGGAGATTCACCATTGTAACTCAAAGCTAGTCTAGGCTTAGATATTTGACTGGGAAACTGGCCACAAAGGATCAAATGCTATTTTAACGTTTTAAGTTCAACAAAATGCAACTAGAAAGTTATATTTGAAAATATGGTCTTTGTCAGCCATATCAGTATGTATTAATAATTTATTGTAAATGCATTTACTATTTTTTAACAAATGTATTTATTGGGATGAATGACTAGTTGAGCTCTCGCACATTGCACCCCTTGGGGGGGAAATCTGGAGTCGTCTATTTAAGTCGTGTGTTTTTATACCTGCCGCTGGGTCCATGGATGTAAGTGACTTGGAAAACATGCTCTGTCTTAAGGATTCTTCTAAGTATTGCTTTTAAATGCGCTTTTTCACCTATGAAACCAAGGTAACTGTAAATAATAGTCCGCTCACTTCAGAGGAGATTTCTGCTTTTATATTCCTCCGCTACTAGGACCGCTAGAGGGAGCAGTTACGTAATACTACATTGTGAGATAGTTTAGTTATAATTTCGTGACCCAAGCTATTGAAAAACGCGAGCGTTATTAACGTTTTCTCATTAATGATGGACATTTAAGAGCATGGCCGCTGCGGTAAAGCTGCTGAGTGTCCGGCGTAAACGACTGTAAATGGGGGGGGGCGGATTAAGCTCCGGCCACAGCCCCTCCGCCCCCGGGGCGCCCGTTTATAAGCCACGGAGGCATTTACGGTGCTCAGTCAGAGAGGTCTGCTTCCCCTAGCCGATGCACTTGGTGCAGTGAGGTGGAAACCCGGTGCCCCCGCATAGAGATCGGCGCTGCCACGGGCGGTGGGAGCGCACATCCCAGCAGGTGATCGCAGGCTTTCCACACCCGCCGGCCGTCCAAAGGTAACTCCTATACTCAGCCTTAACCCTTGTCGTGGTTACTTTGTACGGCTTTTCTGCTGGATAGGGCTCAGCTGTTTACACTGGGTGAAATGGGGTATTTAGCTCGATTATAATGGCTGCTCCGGTCTTGTAAATGCTGCTTCGTTAGCCGTTTTTATTTTCCTTTTCTTGTTGGTGTTAGTCAGACTCAAAGTTATAAGGGTCAATCTGACAGCCGGGCATTTATCCTTTTCCTGCCTGATGGTTATTTTAGATGGCTTTGCATATTTATAAGCGTTCTGAGTCCTGCCTGGCAGTAATTCCCATCCCAGTCAGCAATGGCGTTGGAGAGAGTTTGATATGGGGGGGAACTCGACTCAATTATTTAAATGTGAAGTTCTGTTTTTGTTTGTTTTGTTTTTTGTATTATTTCGTCCCTTCTATGTCCCTGCCACTCTCCGCTTTTGCGCTGTTTTTGATGCCTCGTCTCTCTGTCTAAACCCTGCTGGTTATTTAATCTCTTTTCGTATATTAGCTGTTGCAGATGTCCAGGTGGCGCTTGACCACACATATTCGGGTTTGGGGGGGGGGTGATTTGGGCAGTTCCATGCATGTGATTTTACAGACTTCCTGAAGACCACAACTGGGCCTTCTTTATAAACCTATTTTTATTGTCACTTCTTGGTCTATCGAACTTTCAGCGATTTCTACAAACTGGAGCTGCTGTGATTCAGTGGGAGGTTACCCTGGATATAACTGTCTCACTGTCAGGACATCCCACAGTAAGCGGCTATATTATGGGAACTCGGACTCCCACAAAGAGCGTATGCCAGCTAGTTCTGGGACACAGATAAGCATTTAATGCCCTCATGGGATGCGCATGGCAGACAAAAGGAGCTTTATACTGGGTGTGGTGGAGTCTTACTGCTGCTCTTGCAGTGGAGGTAGCTTTTCGGCGAGTTATTGGTGAGTCTTTGGCAGTGAGTAACACAGTGCCATGCTAAGACGACCCCAGAGAGGCACACAGCATGAGTGTAGGTTAAGTGCTGTCAGCCTCACCTTTGGCCCTTATCTGCAGTTGTGATGTGACGCTGTATTTTTGTCGGAGTACGCTGGACCGGTGACGGGTACTGGGTGTCCGGCTATCCCTGCCTTGACAGCGGTAAATCTCCATGATCCTCTTCATACACCTGTTGCTCCCAGTGATCGTGCTGAAGGTCATGAAGGGTACTTCTACACAGCTGAATTCAACGAGAGCTGGGTTTGGCATGGGTCTCGAATGCAGCTGAACACTTCTCTGCTCCATCCATAAAATTTCTTGGCTTTGTGGCTCTTCAGTTATGACCGGATATAAGGTGATAACATGCCATGTATGTATAGGTGGCCATGCCAATATGAGGCAGCCCTGCTAGAAGAAGGACAGGCAGCGTAGATGCTGATTGTTTAGTGTAGCTAGTGGAAATGACACTTGACCGATTACCAGACCTCTGGGTCCGTCTGTGGTTGCTCTTAATGGATGGACAAGGACTCCCATGTGCGTCAGTCCCTCTGACCCAACGGCGTGGATGGGGTGGGGGGGGAGGTGGAATTCCTCTGAGGGGGAACCTGGATGGATTCCAGGGTAGCTGAATGGGTCTGACGTGAAGAGCTCCAAGTTCCCCGCCTCTTTGTCCAGGCAACCCCTCCCCTCAATGGCCTCAGTGTGTGTGTCTCAGACCCTTTCAGTCTCCCAGCACTACTTGTTATGTAACTGTGCGTTTGTTAGGGAAGGTTTAAAAGTAGGATTAGGTTCAACCTCGCTTCCTCGTCCAGTTTCTTGCAATAATCCTGGGAACTATTGGTGGCTGTGGTTGAGTCATTAGGTCAGGTGGTCTGTCTTGGCTCAGAGTTGGTACTTGAGGAATGGTCCCATTTCTAAAGGTGTGTGTGTTGCATTTCAGTTTATTCACACGAGAAGCCTTGCCAAAAATCACAACAGGTCGGAGCAGGTTCCCACTTTAATCAAGAACCTTATTTCTGTGCTGCAGGACCTTACTATAGCCCTGATCATAACCTTGAATGTTCTACTGAACAGCCTGTAGTCTTATTACTAGTATGTGTAGCCACTTTTTTTGATGAAAGATTAACCATCTATTATTTGATACCATTTTGTGTTGTTCCTTTAGAAATACCTTCATTCCTTTCTGGTGTCCAGGTCCTCAGAGCAACAGAAACTAAGTGAAGGTGTGCGTGGCACAAACTACAGTTCCCAGGCCCAGAGTCCCCGAGAGGCCTGTGCTGCCACCTCACCAGCCGAAGTCAAGGAGCTCTCACCGAAGACGCCCACCAGTCCCCAGCGGCTCTGCGACCAGCACCATTCTGGCAGCATGAGTGTGGCAGACCTGCCTACCTTCTCTCCCACCCTCTACCCTCCCAGTGCTTTCAACTACGAGCGCCCACGTCACTTCATCCAGTCACAGCCGCACTTCCAGGCTCCCAGCTATGAGAGTCTACAGGCCAACGGCAGCATCAAGACTTCCCCTTCGTCTTCCAACTTGAGCTCTCCGGTGTCCACCCCAGGGCCTTCCTCCTCTTCCTCCATGCCAGCCTCTCCATCCCATGCCCCGATGCGCTCTAGCATCACACTAATCCCCAAAGTGACCAGTGGCCCCCCTTCTCGCACCTCCCCTGTTGCCTTCCTCTGTTCTGTCCTGCCCTCCCAGTCATCTCCCCAGCCTGGTTCCTCTCCTCTCCCCACACCCCCGACATCCCTCCCTAAACTGGTCACTCTGCAATCTGTACCACCTCCATCCTCAGCCAACTGTTCTGCATATACCCCCACCCCAGCAAGCTCGTCCCTCCCCAAGCCTACCACCCCCTCTCAGCAAACTGGCACCCCATCTCCGTTTGTGTCCCTCCCAGCCAGCTACAAAGGGACCTCCAACAGGTACACGCAGAAGTGCATTTTCCTGGCATCATGTGTAAGACCCAAAGTCTAGGATTAACTTGGGCCTTTAACTTATTGGGCACCACAGCTAATGTTGGGACTAGCTTGTGTCATTAGCATGTGTGCCTTCTGGTTCCCCAGTAACCCCAAGCCCATCCTCAAGAAAACAGCCCCCCGGCCAGTGTCTCGGTCCACGGATGAGGAGATACAGGGATCCAAGGATGCGCTCATCCAAGACCTCGAGAAGCAGCTACGTAACAAGGAGGCCCGCAGGAGGAACAGCCAGGTATCCGTAAGGTGCATGGGGTCTACTTGAAATTAATCACCGTATAGCCAGTTTGCTTTTCTGTTCAAGATGGAGGTAGGTTGCTCAATTTGGCATCTTGCTGATGATTCTCTGCACCACGTTCTGCAGAAACAGTCATATGAAGAACGTATGGCACGGAGACTGCTGGGTCCTGACAATGCCGCCTCTGTCTTTGAGCTGGACAAGCATCCGGAAGTGCAGCCGGATCAGGTATGGTCTCACTCCCTGTCTATCAGCTCATCTCAGGATCTCAAATACAGCCTTGTGTGTCAGCCCTTGTTTTTAGTTAAACATTAAGGCTCAAGGCCTTAAATGGGTGACTTGGTACTGCTTTGTGATTAACGTCTTAACCAAGTGAACATCAGTGTTGCAGTGGTGACGTCTCAAATGACCCACCAACTAAGATCCTTGTATGGAGGGGTTAATATGGTCTCATCAGTTCTGTATGTAAGGTTCCCTTTCCACTGTCATTTTAAGATGGAAATGTTTTCCCGGGGGCTACGTCATGGGAGATAAACCACATTCCCGTTCTAAGAACGGGGACAGAAATAGCAGGTGTGACGTTCCTGTGCGGTGGTGGCATTCGGAATGTGGCATGGGATCTGGACCAGGACCACCCACCCATGCACACATGTGCTCTATCTGAACTGAAAGCAAGCCCCTCTGTCTTCTGGTCAAAGGTTCACCTGTTTGCAAAATTGCCATGCACCTTGGAACAAGACCTTAATGAAATTTAGTTGAATTTGCCATTTGCACAAGTATGAGTACAAGTACACTGGAATTGTTTAGCTTTCTCATATCCTATCTTGCTCTTCATCAAAACATGTACACATACAGGTGAGTGCAAAGCTTGAGGTCGGAGCATAATGTCAGCCATTTTTGGGGCACCATTGGTTTACATTAATGCCGAGTTGCTTGGTTTGCGTCATCCTGAAGGTCTTTCACAGTCTGGTGTCATTCTTTCTGAATCCACACTGTTTAAGAAGTCTCCCATGTATTTCCAGCCAGAATCACCAGAGGGACGACACTCAGGAGGAATATGGTAAGTGACCCAGCAACTGGAACTTTCATATCTCTCAGACAAGTACTTACTTTCCGGTTACATCCTTTAGCTCAGCCGTCTACTGTTTCGTAAGTGTGCTATGTCAGACTTGGGGTCAGATTCCTGACACCAGCATGAGTGACATCCACTGGGAGATGCCGTAATGGGTACAGATATAGTAGCTGCTCTTTGAATCGCCAACTCCAGGCTACCCCTGAGGGTATGTCAGTGTTTAGCATGGTGCTTACTGGGTCCAAGTATTCAAATCAAGTCAAGCCTGATTTGTTGTTTGACGGGAAGTTGACTTTGGGTGGGAATTGGACTCAGTTTTGTGTGGTTCTCTGGGTCTGGCAGGAGCAAGCAGTATTCTGGGACTGATGGCAATGAGGGCTCCGCCATCCAGGAGAAGTGCTATGCCCCCCGTTTCCTGCAGGTACCCCAGGACCTCACTGTGGAGGAAGGTCGATTCTGCAGGATCGACTTCAAGGTACACCATCATTCTCAAGGGTGAGTCGTGTAATAAGATCATGGTCCCTTCGAGCTACTTTACTCTGGGTTTACTCTGTCAAGGTGGGGGGCCTGCCAACACCTGATGTGACGTGGTACCTGAACGGCAAGGCGATCCGCCCTGATGACTACCACAAGATGCTGGTGTGCGAGAAGGGCCTGCACTCCTTCATCATCGAGGTAGTGACTGTGCACCACGCGGGCATCTACGAGTGCCTGGCCAGGAACCGTGCCGGAGAAAGCAGCTTCTCGCTGCGCCTGGATGTGCTTGGTAAGACTTGGGCCTGGTGGGCGGGGCACAAGAATGGCACTGGGAGAGGGCGGGATCTATGCAAGCCAGCCCAGCATGCTGTTTGACTGTCATCCAGATGATTGGGATCCCAATTTATCTGGGATGCTGAACATCACGCCGTATGTCTTCAGGAGCATGCCAGTGAGATCCCGTCTTCAGCAAACCATATACAAGCAGTTCTTGACTTGGGGAAGTAACCGGAATTGTTGAAGCAAATCAGAGATGCATACAGTTTATGGAAGAGTTAATACAAAAAAATACATTTTTTGTATGTAAATTTGACTTTCATAAGGGCTGGTGAAATGGATGACTTGCGTCAGTTGAGAACTGCCTATATAAAGGTTTATAGATTTTAAACTTGTGCAGATGGTAATGGCTTTGAAGCCAGAAGTGCCTCTTTTCCCTAGTCAGATGAAGCTTCCATGTGTGGGATTACAGTAGCTTTGCAATAGAGCTCCTATTTTAGTGTGGAGAACCCTCTATTTGTCATGACCGTGTTCCTGTGCTACCACCCTCAGCCCAGGAAGCGTTCTGTCCCCCACGGTTCGTACAGAAGATGAAGAATTTGCGTGTCATGGAGGGGGACACAGTGCGGCTGGAGTGTAAGATTCTGGCTTCTCCAGCTCCCCAACTCTACTGGAAGAAGGACAAGGAGATGTTGAGCCTGAATCCCAGCAGGATGAGGTGGGACATTAAATGTTTGACTGCACACAGCTACACATTGAGATCACACCAAGATACTTATGCCAACAGCATGATACTCAGGTGAAATGGCCAACTATATCAAAATGCTCTACTGATTTTTCAAGTACAGTAGCTGTTCCTCATTGTGCCCCCTGTTGGCCATGTAGAGTGCAGCTACCCTGATACCTTGCTGCCTTACAGCCTGTACCAGGACAACACTGGCCAACTGTGTCTGCTGATAGATCAGGTGGAGAAGACTGATGCAGGCTGGTACACAGTCTCTGCCATCAACGAGGCTGGCATGGCCAGCTGCAACGCCAGGCTGGATGTGGGAAGTAAGTGGCAGATGATGCTGTCAAACGCAGAACAGAAGCAAATGGTTGCTATGGAGTGGTGGCAGTCATGTATTTGCATTAGGAAAAAAGCCTGATATTCTGCAGGTTTTGTCTGTCCAACTAGCTGGGATGTCAGTATTACAGCCTGACCCTGTGCTTTTCTCCCAGAAGACACTGGTTTGAGTAGAGCAGCAGATCATGTGGCTTGCCTGTACTACATTCAGATGTATCCAAGCTCCACCCCCCCCCCCACATGAGAGCTACAGAGAAGTCTCCAACAACAGTGTTGCACTATGACAGTGTTTGACACCTTAGTTCTGGGCCATGAGTCTGAGTCGGGCACCCTGACTTTTGATCCCAAGTTGACACTGGACCCTCCGCTCAAGTATTGTGCTGTGATGTGGGGCCACAGCTGTGAAGTGAAATTTAGACTCCGGGGCCACAAGGGAAAGGCTCTTTTGGCTGTGGGGGCCTGAAACTGGATCTGGGCTGTTTTAGGTTGTGGCCAGGCTAAGCTTGGGAGATGATCCTGCTGTGGTGCCCTAACCACGATGCCCCCCCCCCCCATGTTAAATCTGGAGGTAGGGCCAGGGTGCTTCTCATGTATGGAATGCATAATGTTCACTCGTAGTTCTCTAGCATCATCTTTTGTATTATGAGTTGACAACTTTTCATTGCATTATGGTATACAGGGAATATGATACCATGTGTAGTTTCCACACTACAGTTTCGTGGGTGTTTTATAGTGCACTATTTAGTGAGCGCACTACATGACTGTCACCCTATATAGTGCACTAATTAGGGAATGGGGAGAGGTTCTTGAATAGCCAGTGTAGCAGTTTGCCCTCCTTTTCCCTTCCAGCTTGCTTAAACAAGGTAGCCCCTGCTGGCCAGCATGTGAAACTGCGCCCTGTAACCAGCCAGCTGTCGTCCCTGAGCGTAGATGGCACCCAGCGGCAGCCGGCCCCCCTGTATGAAAGTGAAGAGCTGTGACGCAGCTTGCTGGTTTCCTGTGCCATGGTGCGCACCTGATCTCGCTGCCAGTGGTCAGATGCACTTTAGGTTACTGAGTGTCTACAGACCTTACCTGCTGTCTGTTCGATGTTACTGTCTGACTTTTTATGCTGGGTGTGACGCTAGAATCATGTAAACCAATTGCTTTTTAACTTCTTAGATACAGGTCTGGGCATGTTGTTCTGCCTCCAACCCACACTGTACCCCGTGTCCCGCAGTTGGTTCTGCCTGTGTATGTTGTGAAAACTGAGTGTCTGAGTAAATTTAATAAAAATCTAATCTCTACTGGGCCTTGCCTGCTGCCTTTGAGTGTTGCTTACCCACCATACCTCTGGGGGGGCACTGTCCCCTGCCCGTCAGAGTGCTGTGCTGCTCAAGATGGTCTGAACTATAGACCAGTCAGCTCGGTCTACGCCTGTAATTAAGCAGATGGAGGAATTCTAGCAGGCTGAACATTCATCTCCGGTTTGAAAGGGAGCCCTTGGACAAAAATGGCTACTTGAGGACAGGCAGTAGACCTATTTATTTGTATTAAAAGTTATCCAAAAAAAAAGTACAGACTTGGGTACTAAAACAAAGGCTCTTCCGTCCTGCCTTAAGTATCTCCACATTAGGTTTTTCTCTGTCCCATAATTACACACGTCTGGTGACGACAACAGACTTGCCAAGGCTGAAGGGAGCTCCAGTCTAGTTAAAACAATGCAACAAAAGTACGTCTCTCTGTTAAAAAGGTGCGCCGTAAACAAGATTGGAAGGGACAGCCCTGCACTTCCTCATAGCGGAGGAAGCTGGTAATCCTCCGAGGTCGACTATGGCTTTTGGAACTGTAGCCTTCATCATTCCGTGCTGGCAGGAAACGCCGCCCCCTCCGCAAAGTCTGGGCCAATCAAATTTCCACATCGCTTTCCTTGTCGTTGTCATGGTCACCATCATAGAATTCATTGGATGCCTCTGGCCTGGTAAACATTAAACATAATGGGTCATAATCTGTTTTTAGCAACAAAACCACCTAGGTCAATATAAAGGGGGGGGGGGGACCTGTACCGGGAGTAATTGTCCTCAGAGCCCCGTTCATCGGGGTCGGCCTCATCTGACCGATCGTAGCTGAGCAGGTCTGACGGCACGTCGTGGATCTGAACGCTCGGCGCGTGGTTCAGCATTTTCAGGTTTTCAAAGACCGTCTGTCGGATCTGCTCCAAGTACTGCACAGGAAGGGGGGGTGTCAGACCAAGGGGATCAGGACTCTCCAGGACCAGGATTGACAGCTAGGAACATAGAGAAGTCTAGGCAAAGGGAGGCCCAGCGCAGTGAGGCGGTCCTATGCCCAGACGGCAGGCTGACCTGTCTGGAGTTCTGGTTCTCTATCCTGGTGCTGACATCAGGGTGGAGCGTGAAGTCTGGGGCAAAGTACTCAAAGTACTCTGGAGGAAACGGGTAAAAGATAGAGGGATCCGAATGAGGAGGAGAAGAACGCACAATGCAAAAATGTCTGCCATCTTAAACACCTACACACTAGTAGTAATCAATTTATCATACAACTTTCATGCTAAAAACTTGCTGGCCTCGATACAGAATATAGTATCAAACGAGCCATGCAAACAGCATCTTAAAGATGGAGGGAAGGCACTCATTCCAGGGGAGACGCCCCCCCAGGCTGTGTGTCGCTGGCACTCTTACCGCTGTACGGCAGCTCGTCGCTGATCGACTCCTCCACCAGGAGGGAGGTTTCGTAGGTCCTGAAACAGAGCAACACCCCGTCTGAGCTCATAAGGGCTTACCGATGCCGTGCTTCGGCACCAGCTCGCAAGAATCCGGAACTAAGTTTAAAGTTTTAAAACACCTTTTTAAATCCCGCGTCACCCTTTAAATCCTGCGTCACCTTTTGTCTCAGTATGTCTGCTTCCCGCAGTCTGTCAGTATTCACTACACTAGCGTTCATGTTAACATTCTCCAGAACTACATATTTACATGTATGTATTTGTTATATTCCATAATATGTTAGAGTTTTACCAATTAAAATAAGGTTATCAACTTGGAGTTTCCTTTAGACCTTTTCTCCAGCCAGAATAAATAAATCTATTACCCGTATTTATAGTATTTACAGTGTTGTATATTGGAGCCGATTTCCTCTATTCTGATTATTACAGTATATACTACACTACTGTTTAAACATTTATAAATATACTAAAAACATTATAAACAGTACATTAAAACTACCTAAAGACGGCTGACACAAACCCACTACCAGTACAGTATGCTGAAATATCGCTAAGAGGCAGTTTCTAACTTGTCGACCAATTTGGTTAACAACAGTCGTAGGGACGTAACTTGGTCGTTAAGTTAGGAGTGCCTGTACTGCTAATTGCCTATGCCCCCCACCACACTCCTCCCCCCACCAGGATGCACACCCACCAGCATCTCGCCACATTGCGGACCGTGTAGCCCCCGCCTCCCAGCACCAGCAGGGGGATCCTGAAGCTCTTCACAAACTCCACACATTCCCTGCAGCCAAAGAAGTGACATTATTCCCACGATGCCCCATTTGGTTCATACACACAGCGATCGCATGGCACACATGCCTCACATGAAGCCTGGAGGGCAAAGCCTCAGACTGAATATCCTCATGGACCGGACAGACGCACTGCAGCCAGGCAACACAAGATGGCACTGCTGAGGGGACGCAGTCACAGCTGCTAGTGTCCTCAGTGAATGTACATCTGCTTGTCACATCCTTTTTGTCTGTTTTGGGTCGGTCTTTCGGGGTCACCAGCTCCACAAATTCCATTCTAGGACAAGCTGGGATTCGACTGGGCACTCTTTCTCAATCCCTTCTGACACAAAGACCATCATCAGACCTGACTCTGAAGTCCAGATCCAAGGCCATTTCTGTCATGTCGCTAAAAACCTCAACAGCCATCATCCCAAAATCAATGAAGATCAAGGCGTCCGTTCATTGTAGGGCTCCACAGCTTGCATACAGGAATAAGACCACAACTGCTTTAAATGATACTACTGAAGTGTCTAGGTGGGTTGATATTCTCACAAAGCTCACATTTTCATATCATGTCCAGAAGATGGCAGTACGGACTTGTGCTGGTGAAATCATACATCCCAGCCAGTGAGACTTACCCATGACCCCTGATGCTAAGGTTAAAGCAGCCAAGCCTGTCGCATCCTAAAGAATCAGCGCCACACTGCAAAAGAAGAGTCATCAATGAGTTCCAGGGGAGAACAGTCGAACTTTATACAGTGCATGACCACCCCTATGTGCCCTTCTCAGCATGGCTGCCCATGTGCCCTTCCCAGCATGGCCGCCCCAGGTCCCCTTCCCAGCATGACCACCCCTATGTGCCCTTCTCAGCATGGCTGCCCATGTGCCCTTCTCAGCATGGCTGCCCATGTGCCCTTCCCAGCATGGCCGCCCCATGTGGCCTTCCCAGCATAGCCACCCATAGCAGCCTCACCTGCAACACGATGCAGGTGGGCTGATAGAAATCCACCACCTGCTTGATGACGGGCTGGAACAGTTGCCTGTAGCCTGTGAACAGGAACATTTGCTGCAATGACAGACTGTTACCATGATAACCTCAATAAAGAGCTGCTCTTTGTTAATAGGGCTTCAATACCATCGCTATCATTAAAAAAAACATGTGGGGAGTGTCACCGCAATCACAAAAGTCAGGCCTAAGCATCTGCTGATGTTTATCCTGCTGATCCTTTACGCAAATAAGCATCAAATGGACCCTACAGGACCGGCCTGGCCCAGGGGCAGGTTCTGGCCATACCACAAAACTACGGTAAACTCACTCTGATCATCAATGCCATCTCGGAGTGGCACGTTCAGGCAGTAGTAGCGGCCGCTCTCTGCTCCCACCTCATACATGTCCCCTGTGGAAAGTGCACACTGTCAGCAATCTCGTGACTTCCTCCACCCCGGCTCCATTCTTGCAGCACTCTCGCATGACCCCACCTGTTCCTGGGAAGAAGTAGTTCCCGTACTTGTGGAAGGACACGGTCATGACGCGGTCGGTCAGGTAGAAAGCCTCCTGAACGCCATCGCCATGGTGAATGTCGATGTCGATGTACAGTACACGGGGGTGGTACCTGGG
>JABFEB020000002.1:27229896-27247120 GCA_019775895.2 Stomatorhinus ivindoensis | reverse complement strand
AGGGTGCTGCCTCCTAGTGACACAGGAAAGCGGTAGGGTGCTGCCTCCTAGTGACACAGGAAAGCGGTAGGGTGCTGCCTCCTAGTGACACAGGAAAGCGGTAGGGTGCTGTCTCCTAGTGAAATCAAAATATCCAGCAAAGAGATGTAGCTCACTTTAGCAGCTCCAGTATGCTGATGACAATGTCGTTAACGTAGCAAAATCCCGAGGCCTGTGGGCACAAGAGACATGATTATAACGACCAATCACCAGCTACCCAAAACACCAGCTAGCGGGCTTCCGGGGCTACCGCACCTCAAATTTTTTGGCGTGGTGCAGTCCTCCAGCCCAGTTGATGGCGATGTCACATATCTGGGAACGAAAGCAGCTTGTCTATTAAGGACTATATGGCCACACTGCAGAGATGCTAGTGTGACTGCATTCTTACGTGCAACATCTGCCAGCATGTGCCATCTCCCCAATGGGTTGCACCTCAGAGCAAGTTCCTAACGGTACTGTTTTCAAACCCCTCATACACTGCCTGGTCCATTTAGTTGGACCACCTTTATCTTTGATTACAGCACACTTTCATCGTGGCATTGTTTCCACAAGCCTATGCAACAACTCTGGTGGAACTCTGTGGTAGCCAGTTCATGTGTGAACATGACTGCTCATACTCTTTCACAATTCAAGCCTAATGAATCGAGCCACTCTCGTCCTGAAATATACCTGCACTGTCAGGGAAGAAAAAACTTTTATCTTAACAACCAAGTCCAGAGGTAGGCAACCCTGATCCTTGAGTGCCGGTATCCAGCAGGTTTTCCATCCTACTTGATCTCTGGTGAATTACCTGATCTCAAGCAGATACTAACTCATCAGGCAAGACAGAAAACCTGCAGGACACCAGAACTCCACGACCAGGGCTGCCTACCTCCGACCTTATCATTCAGTAGATTCAAGTATCCGGCTGACTTCAATTTTTGATGCATAACGTTGCTAATGAGCCCAGACTGGTTCAACTAACGCAACCCCTTAGTATTTGGTTATTTAAATTCAAACAGTGACCTATTTTGGTCAGGCAGTGTACAACTCGGAGCAAAAACCACTCAAAGATTCAGCTTTATCAAGGTCAATTTAGACCCGACCTCCTGGAACCTCGGTACGGTTTCCGGGTCAGGTCAGAGGAGACTGCGTTTTCTGCCCGTCTGTGTGATAGTTTGCAGACAAGGGCTTGAGCACCCAGGCTGGCCAGTAAGTCACAAGTGCTTCTGTGTCTGCGTGTGTTGATGTTGTGGGTGCCATGCTCATGCATAGCTGCGTGTGCGCATTCGTGCGGTGGTGAGACAAACCTTGTGGTTCAGCTGCGTTGCTCCCTGAAGTGACGCCCCTGTGTACCTGGAACAAAACTCAAACAGGCCCGGAAACACCGGGCTGGGACAGAATAGGGACAGTGACTCTCAAGAACATGTCCTGCAGCAGAATCACAACCAATACCAACAAAAATAGGACTGCTAGGTCTGGTAACCTTGCATAATTATAAAAAAAGGTAGACAGTGCACCAGATTTCATGTCATGTACAAATACTGCTGAATGAGTGATGTCATCAAGAAGAGACAATGAGCTCACTTCCTTCAGGCTGCAGAATGAATGCTAGCACCTACCAGTCATCTCCCACATTGAAGGTGTTGAGGCTTTTAGTGAAGCCCTGCATGTTGTTGGGGCTGACCTTCTGCAGGAAGTCGATATAATCTTCCGAGTGAAAGCGACACATGTCGTGCTGGGAGGCCTTGTATGGTTTAAACACCTGACAACCAGGCAGGGTGGAAATGGGGCGGAGCAGGGCGGGGACAGGGTGGGGATGGGGTGGAGCCAGTGGAGCAAGAGGGCAGAAATGGGGCGGAGCAATATCATATAACAATATTACTGACACGTTCACAGACATTGCCCAACAGGTCTGATCAGAAATCAGTTTCTGGAAAGAAAAAAAAATTTGATTTGACTGTAAGGTGTGTTTGCAGTTTTATGGAAATACTATTTTACTATAGCTGTATATTGCCAAAACCTGAATTTTAAAATGTATCAATAGATTTTTCAATTATTTGTCTATTTTAATTCTTTAACAGTAACATATGTTAATTGGTGTGATGCACATTACGCATACCTGTATTTATATAAAAATTAATGCGTATCTGTAAGCACTAGACTATTATAACCTCTTCAATGTCTTATCTACAGGAAATTCCATCCATGCAGTACTGTATTAATAAAACTTTAAACTATATCTGATTTTATCATATCGAGCCCCAGCAGACAAACCACTTGAACATGTGATGTAAAAAACAGCAGGTGAATGAAAACAGATTATTGAAAACATACAGATTCATCTAAGGTCTTACAAAGCATCTGCAGGTACACCTGATCAAGCAAACCCCCCCCCCCCCCTCCAAGCTTCCTCCTTCACCCAAAGTGTGTTATACTATCACTTTTATTTGTCCTGTGTTGTACTCATTTTCATCACACTACTGTTGTTCTTACACCATGTGTATAACAACTTGCCTTATTCTTCTACCATGTTGTTGTTGTATGTTGTATAATTAAATGTGAATTTCACATTTGTCCAAATTGTAGCACTATATACTCCTACTGTGACGTTATTGCCCACACCAAACGAAAAAATAAAATTCATTGTATTTTAAGCTTATGTATAGAGGGAATAATATCCTACCATCATCTTCTTGTAAAGGCCATAATGCAGAACAAGGCTGTGCGTGAGTGACAGGCGGTGAGGTTTCATGGGATGCCCAGCACCTTGGAGAGGAAATAATCAGAAGATTGTTGTATAATTAAACTCACGGGATTTAGCCGCTTTTTCGGCATACAGGAATGAAGCTGTAACCCCCACGTACATGAACCCAGCACCACATCTAAAGGATGCCAGCAGTCAGAAAGACGAGGTGGGTCCCTTCCCACTTCGGGCGCCTCCATTTACCCAGCGAAGGGGCTGCTGTAAGCAACGCCCACATCAATGGCAGTGGATGAATCTGTCACTATTTATGCGGTATGTTTATGCGCTGTGATTGCACGGTAAAGCTGCCTGATTGTGAAAACAATTTCACTGTGTAACCTACAACCTGCTGTCCCATTAACAAACTGCTTGTGTATCCAAATAAGACGGCATCACACACTTGTCTATTAAAAGCAGAATCAAAGACACATCTGCAAAGGGACCAGACACAGCTAATCAGCAGACTCGGAGGGACAGCCTAGTCAGATAGCTGCAGACAGAGAGAAAAGCACGCTCTGTGAAGTGCGATCTGCAGAAACCCCTCTCTATTTTGGATTTAAAATGTAAATCCCCATCCTGGCTCTCTGTATTAGCCAAATAGCCCCGGGCTATCCGAAAACTGTTAGCGCCGGCTTACCATAATGAAAGTTCCCGACATCCGGGTCGTAAAAATATGCCGTCCTGTTCGTCATTACGCGAACGGTGAGGTTACTTCTCTGTCAGCGACTGTACAGCGTACGGAGATGCCCCTGAATCCAGCCGATCACAGGTATCTCTGCAGCTACCAGGCCGCCGCCATTGTGATCACGGAATGGAATATAAATGCGTCATCAAACGTCGACGTCGAGTATGTACATGAGAGGGCGGTGGAAAGGGGGACGACGTCAATTTAAAGGGCTAGGGCGTGTTATTCGGAATTAATTGCATGGTAATGGAGCAGTGGTCAAATGCTCTTTAAAACCTATATAATACGACTGTGGTTCTGAAATAAATCATCTTATGCAACAATTACCGACACCGAATTACTTAGATAGGCATACCCCAAAAAGGGAGTCATCTGATTCTGACATGTAATTCTGTTTAGATATCATCAGTTAATTCAAATTGAATTTTATTGTATTTCATTGTAACCATTGTACTATAGTCCATTACGCCGCTTTGACTTGCGTGTCTCTGTTCAGCCATGATTAGAAATATACGCATTCATTATAATTGCTGCCGATTTACATCTCAGGATATTATAATAATTCGTATTTGTCTTAAAATAACTTTTGTTCTGTAGCCCACGTGAGGTGGAAATTCAGCCGTCCAGTTATTTAAATCGGAAAAAACACATCTGTAAACTCAAATTCGCTGTTTTTCTGAACTTCTTCCTGTATAATTATCATTTGAGAAATTATAGGGTAGTAAGTATAGGTGTGTATGTTTGTGTATATCTATTCTTTATTTTGTATTTTTGCAAAATGATGTAACTGTATGTTTAACTCTAGCAAGCGGTAATAATTTCTAAAATGAAAGGGATTTTAACATGCATCCATGTTTTTTTTGTTTGTTTTTTTAGTGTTTTGTAGACTATCATCAAAACTGAGAGTTTCGCTGAGGCTTCCGTCACGTCATTAACCCCGGCTATTTTCCCTTTAAATAACTTGGAAATTTCCTCTCCCTCCCTCCGTTTACTCCAGAGCAGCTCTCGGCTGGATCTCGATCAGAGAGCAGCCTCGTCTCGATGGCCCCACACAGCACAGGCGTTCGGCTCTGACATCCCGGTGAGTTTGAACTGTGCTCTATAGCGTTTGTGCGACGGGGCTCCTCTGAGGGTTAGGGGCATCTTGTGTTAATAGTCATTCTAAATTACCTTAATGGAGGGCGGGCTGGAGAGATCGGAGCGGTACCGCTGCGTACATAGGCGAACCGCTCATCCTGCTTATGCCGCAGCAAACGCATCTTCACCGCTCAGTTATTTGCGTCCTCGAAATGCAATGTCACCAGTAAGTATGAATTGCAGAAATAGCACTGAGGTAAACGTGGGGACGTGCCGACGCCGAATAGTTAAGGGCCGTGTATGATATGTTAAAACTGGCTGCCGTGCAGTCTCCATCCTTTTCGGGTTGCACTCGATGTGGGATGCAAGGGCACATATTTGTTTTTTTATATGCACGATCCTGCTCCCTATCACCAGAGCCGCTGTTACCCCATACATGAATGTAGATGAGGATGCACCGTACAAGTCCATCAGACCACGGTTAAAAAAACAAGTCCAAGGGCAGTCGTGTCATGAAATGTACCGTGCTGACCGAGGTAGAAACCGCACGGGGAGGTTGATTAAAGGATAGGTCCATTTCATCACGATAGCGTTTGGGCGTTTAAGACGTGTGGCACAATGTCACATTAGGTTAAATATCACAAGAAGTATATAATGCGAGCTAAATAATAGCGGAATGCTTTTGCAATAGAATGACGAGATGAATAAGGATATGTAAATTGTGTGTTGTACTAGTTATGTGGGAGGTCATCTCCAGATCACCAAGTTGGACAGCGAGAACCAACCCATATGAAGAAACACGGAACGTTTAGGCACAAGCTGTCTTTCCAGTTTTCTCAGGATTAAAGGATATCTGGCTGAACTAATTCATTTTCATTAAGACCAGACTGCATTTCTAAAAACCCATCATGGTCAAAGTTTCAAATTTTACACTTTAAAATAACCTTATCTGCTTTTCCAAGTTAATTACTAGGGAAGATCACCAAACCCAAAAGAGAATTCGAGTTAGTATAGGCCCAATAATGGTAACTGGATAAAGCGTTAAGGAAGATGGATGGCTGGGCTATGCTGTGTCTCTGTGTATCTGGCCTGTAATCCGGCCCCTGCATGGAAAATCCAAGGTCGGTCTCTGTCGGGAGTGCATAATTCACCCGGAGATGCGTCGGTGTGAGAGGCGAGCCCAGCGTGTCACGGCCGTTGGGACCCTCCACTTTCTGGGCGGCTCCTGAATCTTATTTATATCCGATCTGCGGCTCCCACGGTCTGGCCGGGCACCGTTCAACACACGCTGCATGATGGGCAAAAACAGCTCTAAACAGGCCACTTCAGGATAAAATACCTCATTTCGTGAAAGGGAATGGCATCTTACTCCTATGCTAATTAACTTTATTGCAAATGCACATTTGTCTCCACATATCAAAAACCGTATCTCTCCCAATATGTTCTTCGTGTAAATAAATCGCTGATAGCTAATCCAAGAATGTGCAACCTGATATTTAATAGGAATTTATAAGACATTCCATCCTGTCACGCGACGGTTCGCAGCGTGCCTGGATGTCGGCAGTGTGGAGCAGGGAAGACGCTTGCAAAGCAGGATTATCCAAAACTCGGGGTTTATTTAGGTGAAAACACGGGTAAACGCCACGAGACATCACAATGACCGACCTAGGGAGACTGACTCAGACGCGGACTAAATACAAAAGACTAACAGGAAACCAACAGGAAACAGAGGATCACAATCAGACGAATGACCGACAGGTGGTTTCCATCAGGGATTGAACACGAGGAGCAAGGGGGTGTGGCACACACGGGGCTCGTACGGGCGGAGCATGACACATCCTGTACAATTAAATACAAATGTTAAGCAAAACGTGTCCTGCTCCATTCAGGGCGAATGTACAGATGTGGGTCCTTCCATCAGCTTCACCCTGGAATAATTAAAATGTATTAATCAAGGCTCATGGGCATTGGTGAACTGTAATTAATAACCGTAGGGATTCATCATTGCTGTTCCCGACAATTTGATGTATAGACAATCTGTCAAAGCCTCAGAGATTATCACTGGTCTGAGAACTCCCTAGAACTTCCTAAGGCCAGTAGGGTTACTGCATGACTAAAAGATTGTTTGTTACCTACCTCTGGAGCTACTTTAATATTGTTGCATGTGGTATTTTTCATTCTTCGTTCTATGAGTATAAACGAGTTGACTGTCTGGGTTTCAGTTTAGCACGGAAACCAGTGCCTTTGACAAACTGCCATGGCATCATCTGCGGTTACGTTTTGCTGCTGTTGCTCATGTTCGTATTTGAGGAAGTGGGATCAGCAGCATTTCCGGGTTCAGTCCGGTGCTGTGGCAGCGTGTCAGGCTGACTGGGGGTCTTCTCAATCTTCTCATCCAGGTTCTCTTGGGTCTTGTTCCGCCCAGCTCTCCAGGAGAATCAGCTGGACAGTCTTTGTCTCGAGAGTCTTGGCTGTAAGACGCAGCAACGGTTGTGGTTGTGGGTTCTTCTCTAGAAGGTTTCAAGCCATGTAGCCCAGTCTATAAGTTAAGCCATTGGGAGAGAAGGTTTCTGCAGGCTTGTTATTTTGCATATCCTACTACTGACTCACCTGGTAAGCTAAAGCTCAGTTTCCACTTAACATTTAATTTCCTGTTCATAACTTCTGTATAGTCGCTTACACCACATTTGCACTCAGTGGCCACATTATCTGGTCACCAACAGCCCAGTCCTCCAAACAGCCAATCGTGTGGCTGCATCTGAATACATACAGCATCCAGATTGGTGAACATGTTCACTTACTGCCTGACTAATGGCAATTTCACTCTGCCACCAAAAACTAAGCTGTACCCAAGCTGAATTGCAAAGAGATGGTTTTCCATTGTAATTTATGCAAGCTGTACCTAAGCTGTACTCGCGCTGACATGGTCCTGCTTAATAACAGGGCCGAATGCATGACCAAACGAGCTGGTTGGTAGAAATGTGCAGTCAAGAGTCAACAAAGAACCAGTGATCTGTGTCAATATGCATGGATGTAGTAGTATCACACATGGATTTGTATTGGTGCATTCCCAAACTTTAAACTCAGAATTTGAAACTTACCAACCTTCTGTTTTAAAAAAGTAGCATAGAATGCCTGAATAGAATGGATTCATGATGCAAATTTATGCAAGGGAATGCTAATTCTGCTAACATTTATGCTAATATAACATAACGATTCTCATAGACGTGCAAGCAGGTATTAGCACATGTAGTAAATAACGGTGTACACCGTGTGAACAGTAAATAAGTGCCTTTTCAGTTACATGCCATTGTCGCTCTCCAAACTCAGCAATGCCTTTACCGAGCCTGCCCTTCTGCAGTGGAAAACCAAAGCACGCTGCAACCACACTGTAACTAGTCTCTTTTCACAGTGCAGGTTGGGTCCTGTATGCCAGTGGAAAAGCACCATTAGGGTCACAACAGCTAAGATGCCAGATCTAGGTGATTTTATGTGTGGTGTGACCGTTGGTGTCAGGCATGGTGGTTCCAACATTTCAGAATCCTGGGATTTGTGTAAAATGTATCATATGTGATAGATGTTGCTGCCTAGCTGGCTACCTGCAGCTTGATTTCAGCATTTCTGATGTTGTTTTTATAAGCTATCCCTGCTTGTTTCAGTTACAGAGCAAAAAAGTGCAAAAAAATCAAATGCAGGAACAATGCAATTGCACAGGGATTATCACTGTAATTATGATGAAAGTGGAGCTTGCGTTAATGGGTGTTAATTACGTCAAGGTCCTTGGTGGTGTTTATTGACTCTAAGTTCAGAAGGCAGGATTGGGGGGGGTTGCTGTTTTGGGCTCTGCAGCCAGACCATTCAGTGAAACAAAGAGCCATTCATGACGGCATTTCTCCGCTACACTACTAGCCAGTAGTGATGGACAGCTGAAGAAGATCCAACAAAAATGCTATTGTCACACTAGAAGTGTTGTTTGAGTGATAGGCATGTTTGGTGTGGGAGTACCCTGTGAAGTACCCACTACTGGGTGCCCTTTCGGGGGACGCCGGTGATGGACAGCGCTTGTACGCAGACTGCCGGGTGAGATGTCCGCTTTAATGATGCCGTTCAATTTGGTTTTCTGCCCCAAACGAGGAGATAATGATCCTGAAGGTTGTGAAGAGACCTTGAAGTGCCATACAAAGTGACATTGAGGGCAAACTGAGACAACAGCCGTGCAGGAAGGGAACAGGATTTGTAGTTGATTGTTCTGCAATGCTGATAATATTTATATGTTATATTCTGCTGGTCAGTTCCGTTGTAATTATGTTTATTAATAGAACCGTTAAGCTTAACTATAACGCCACATGAACGCATCTTTATTCAAATGCATGAACATCTAGTACTATCAGCCTTGCTTGTATCACTTTGGACAAAAGCATCTACTAAATGAGGTTCCGTAAAGGGGGCGGGACAGTTAGAATGATTCCACGGGCCCCTGAGCAACAGGGGCCTTAATTTTGGAACGTATGATTGGTCAGGTTTTGGGGGCTCAACATGATATGCTTTCCTGGGGCCCACAATCTCCAACGACACCCCTGTGGTAAATTAACATAATGTAAATACTTGACATTTAGTTAAAGCTTTAAACTGTACACATTATATAATTTTAAGTAATTTTTCACAAGCTACCAATGGCATTAATGTACATGAACGCATAACTGTACTTAAATCCCGCAAACATCATTCCGGTGACTGATTGTCAATTTCTGCAAAATGCATGTAAACAGGCATCTGACACGATACATTTAGACTTGTTGAGATGTAAACATGGAGGTGTCTGATTGGCAAAGTGTTTGGGGTATGTAAACTAGTACCTGATTGGTGAATTGTATGATGCATTATCTGTTGGTTTTGTTAGTATGTTAAAACATTCAAACAAGCGCCACTATATTCATTTCTTAATATGGTTACCTGAGACTGCCTGGTCCTTTACTGGTCCACAGAACATGAAGCCTCTCTTGTTGATGAGCTCATCATAATGGCTGCTGTCTACTAACAGGTGTGTCTGTCCTTGAAGATCTGCTTGGATACCTTCTGAGCATGGTAATGCATTCAGTCAAACACACATCACAGTTGGATAGTCAACAGATGCAGGCAAAGATGGAAGCTGATGGATTAGATGCATGGTGTGTAACATTTTGCCAGCCACGAAGCTTTTGGGTGTGTGCCTAGCCGAGGTCTGCTCCTCAGGCGTGTTCATCCAGATAAAGGTGGAGTTTGCACACCAGCGCTACATGGACCCCTGCCAGCTGTTATCTGCTCATAACAAGAAGGCCCAGATGGAGAAGAAAGAGCCTACTGCTCATTGAAAGGCGCAGATAAAGCACCGAGTCATACAGTACCCCTTCCCCACCTCTGTGCAGGTCCCACTCTGCCAAGAGTACCGTGTGAGGGAGCAAGAGGCCAATGACGGACCAGGTCACGTCAAGCGTGGGGGAACCCCCTCCCCAGTACATGATCTTCCTCCTGGTCTTCTTCTTCTTCCTCACTGGGCTCCTTGGCTTCCTCATCTGCCACATGCTGAAGAAGAAGGGTTACCGCTGCCGCACGGGCGAAGCCGAAGACGAGGAGGAGGGACAGGACAAAGTGACTGCCAACGACGGTAGGTAATGTCCCGTAGACCTGGACTTAACTAGGTAGCTGCACATGGTGAAGGCACTTTCTGGACTTTGACGTTGCCACATGATGCAGAAAAGCCAGCAGGCTTCCAAGCAGTATGATTTATGTAAACATCCTACATGTGTCAATCGTCAGTCATGTTCCCAGCATGCTTAGGGGCATCTGAACTGGAGTAATAGGAACAGTCTTTGTGATACTCACTCACTTGTGATACTATTCACTCTCCTTATGAATTCAGAGGATGGATCTGAGGAAAACCAGGACACAGTGGAACAAATCCTGAAGTGCATCATTGAGAATGAAGGTATAGTCCTGTGTGAGTTTGGTGGACTGGGAGACAGGTTATTGATGGCTGTAAGCTCCCAGTTGGGTCCCTCGATGGCGTATCAGACCTGTGCCTCACACATCCTTTGAATATGAGCTCAGGTCGACATATTCAGTGGCAGTAACCTGCCATATCAGTCAAGGTTTCTGGCATGATTCATATCTTATGCCTAGGGTTATGCTGTCATAATGGAGGCAGCATTTACCATCTGTTCATGCAGAATTCAAACAGTTTCTTGTTGGGCTCTACAAAGGTGCTGTTCTTCTGCAAAGGGAAATGTAATTAAGCCATTTCCTTTTCCTCTCAGCAAACATGGAAGCATTTAAGGAGATGCTGGGGGCGCAGAATGTTTGCGAGCACGTCGATGCCAGGTATGAATCTCACGCAAGCATGCCTCAGCCACATAGGGAATATCTCCAAGGTGATTCCACGGAGCAGTGCCGGCCAACCCATTAGGTGACACAGGCAGCCGCCTGGGGCTCCAGTTTTTGAGGGGGGGGGGGGCGATTTAGTCAGATGATTACACTTTGTCTCAGACAGGGAGCTGCAGAGGTGAGGTCTGCCCACGGCTCCATGTGGGATTTAACTGGTACTGGCCCACAGGATTTGTTCATCTTTTCAGGCAATATCAGACATGTACAAAGAATGCTAATTTGCATTTAACCTAAACCAAGGATGAGGACTAAGACTAGTAAAACCAAACTGGAAGCTGCCCAGATACACACCTGTGTCACTGTGCTGGGTTTGTTTCCCAGTTTTTATGGGATTTAAAAATGCTTGTACTTTATCTGCGAGTCTGTAGTCTTCAGATCTCAATGCCAGCATGACTGGTTGTGCTGCCATTAGATTTACACCTCTTCAGTTAGATGCTCTCATTCTAAACCTAGGCTATGGGCTCTACGCCAGGCTGCGCTGTCGCTCCACCCCAGATTCTGCTTGTCAGATAATCACTGAACTCCTGTTACCTGGCTTAGGAGGCCTTGAATCTTTGTGACTGTTTGGCAGGCTGATGATAGAGGAATCACCTCAGGCAGGACCTGCAGCGATCAGCATAGGGATGGTGTTTACAATGTTAGCTGATAGCAATTTCAGCAGACTTTTAAAAACTGGCACTTGTGATATTCTGGTTGAGAGCTGTCAGTCTGAAATACTGTTTATTACAACATCGATAGCAGCAATTACAATAGTATTATATAATAATTAATAAGGACTATGTATTACTGATACTAATAGTTAAGGCAGCTCACAAATGATAAACTTTATTGATCGCAGGGGAGCTTCTTGAACCAGTGACCCTGGCATTGTTAGCACCACACTATAACCCAGGGGTGGGGAACCTGTTCCATGGAGGTCCAGTGTGGGTGCAGGTTTTTGGGATGGCCTCTCAATCAGCCAATAATAAAGCAGTGGTTCTCAGCTTCAGTGATGTGACCTATTCAGAGGCCACGCCCACACTGGCGCTCCATGGAACAGGTTCCCCATCCCTGCTCTAACCAGTTTTACCTAGCTGGCCGCCCTAAGTCTGAGACAAACTGAATTCTGGCTTAGGCTTGAAGAGCACCTTTTCCACTTGGATTCATTTCTAGGTTTTTAATTCTTGGTTTCCTCTAAAAATCCCTGCCATTTTCTCTGATAGGTTCTAATAGTAACCAGGCAGTGTAAGGTGTGGATTCCTGCCCCTGTACATGTGGTAAATTTGCACTGTAAGAGTTTGCAGCTGCTAACCTGAAATATGCTAAACCTTTCAGTCAAGCTCCTCGCACATCCGCTCTACAGCCATTAAGCCACTTTCCAGCTGAAAAGCACGGCTTTCATGCCTCCTTTTAATCCCTTTGGCAGAGTTTCAAGGGCAAACATACCGCTGGTTAAAGTAAAACCTTAACTACATCGATGCCAGCAGCACATAGGTCTCATTTGTGGAGTCCAGTAACCCCATGGTTCCAGCAAAACGGAATTAGCACAAAGAACACAGGGCCCCTGGCAGCAGGAATCGAAGGGCTGAACCATTAACTGACAAATCTACCTGCTTCTCTGTGCCACGGTGGGGCTCCAACAAGTCAACCGTTCAATAAGTGGCTAAGATGGCGGCCTGCCAGTGGTGGAATTGGGTTCAGCTGTAGCTTCTACAGTCACCAGCCTGGGGCTTGGGAGGACAGCGGTGTGAAGCTGTGAAGAAGCTCCTGTGCCAAACGCTGTATCTAGTTCTTTTGACTTGTCTCAAGTTAGCCTATGAGTTACTGTGGATGCCTCCTGAATTTTCTTAGGGTTACAGATGGATTGTTTTTATGCTAGCATGGCCCCTCCCCCCAAAGGAAAGGCATGCTTTGACTCAGAGATGCCCAGACACACCTCCAGCTTGACGTACACCTCCAGCTTGATGCTGAAATCGAAAGCAGCATGTCGAGGAGAAGCACGAGATGCCTGCCGATCTGGCTCGATACCCCCCGATACACGTCAGCTGAGCCTTTCTGACTCCCCGCGTGCCGCCTCACTCGCTCCTGGCTGAGCTGGAGGGGTTGAGCGTGGGAAGTATCCTGCCTGCTTCACCAAACCTGCCACCATATGGATTTGGCCGCCTGTTGGGATTCCACACACACATTGCTGCGCTCGGCGTCCTTAAGGGGGGTGGGGGTGAGGGGAAAATTAACAGGGGGGACAGGCAGCTACAGAATGATTCCATCCTAAACATCCTAAGCTCAGTTGTTGTGAGACATCGTGATAATGGAATCACCCCCATCCTCAGGTTGATGCGCAAGGACAGCATGGGGGGGCTCCCGCCCCATCACCACACTGTTCATTCCGGCATGGACCGCAACTCCTGCCATCTGTGCGCTCAGGGCCAGTCCAAGAAAGCTCGGCGCCGGAGCCGGGTGGCGCGGTTCAAGGCACGGTCGGGGGAGCAAACTGTCTTCTCAGTGGGCAGGTGGGTCACGCATGGTCACGCCGGAGCGACTGTGGCACCGTTACGTACAGTACGGCAGGAAGTCTGTGATTTGCATCTGTTCGTAACACCGACTACATTTTGGTCTGATTCACAGGTTTCGGGTGACTCACATTGAGAAGAAGAACAGCATACCAGGAGCCCCCATCTTCCCCATCCCTGAGTCCAGCGAGAACACAGAGCAACAAAACACAGAGAAAGGGCCCCCGGCCAAGCGTCTGGATGTGTATGACCTACAGAAAATGTTCAAAGGGGTCAACCCAGAGGAGCCTAACGGTACACTTCCCCCAAAGGGCTCCCTCCCGAATCCAAAGAGGAGCACCAGCGATCCGGCCACGGTCAAATCAAACCAGGGGGGAACGGAGCACAAAGCGGAGACTGCCGCCAATCAGGGAGATGACACAGATGTGCCTACGGACCCTGAGATGATCTCCGACAAGGGTTCACCCTGCGTAGTGGAGTCAGACAGCGGAGCAGGCGACGCGGAGGACATGGGGATCCCCAGGATGGGCCCAGTTAGGACACGGGAATTCTGTGTGGTGCAGACAGGGGATCCCCCAGATGAGGCCGCACAGGGCGAAGATGGCAGGGATGACATGGTAGAGATGGAGGACATCAAGGATTGTCGGGTGAGCCAGGGTGAGGAGAGCGCAAGCTCTACCCGTGAGCAGAAAAGGAGGTCCGTGCACACGCAGCTGAAATGGTGAGGTGGTGCCGTAGCACGGTGGGGAATCGGCAACCTCCATCGGGTCAGTGTCTGCTCCTTACATAGCTTTGGCAGAGATATTTCCCACATCCGGACTATCTGAGAAGCAGCGGCATGGGGACATATTAACGGTACACAAAGCCACAGTCAAAGCCACAGTCATAACTAAACCTCAGCTATCAGCCACTAATGCCAGTTTGCAGCACTGACCTGCTCGCTCCATTCCTCAGGAAGCAGGTCTATAGTAAAAACAATAGTAGAGCCAGAAACTCCCCAAGGCTGCATGACTGCATCCAGACCAGGAGATGATTATCTAAATGTAACGTGTACAGATGTCAATTCTTGGTTTTACATTGACAAATTCCCTGGTGCACTGATTCATCTCTTTGGTTCTGACTGGGCCTTGACCACTAATTACTGAGAGCTCCTTGCACATCTGCATTAGTTGTCATGCCAGGTGTCCCTCATGTGAAGAAAGTTACCTCTTTACCTGTGCCCAATAGCTCCCGCAAGCCTCCCCACCACTTCAGACATCATAAGACATCTTCCCCCTCCTACTGGAGACGATCTAGAGACCCCCCCCCCCCCCACAAGGTGAGATGGGGTCTTAATTTACAACAGATATCTGGAGTTTTAGCAGCTAAGGTAGATGAGACCCCACCCGGTGAGAAGCGGATCTGCCGCTTTGGCGCCCCGGGCCGCCGTCGTCCTGCCACCCCACGCTTTGCCAGCCCTGCAGTATTCTTACCCGTCAGCCATTTCTGCAAAAAAAAAAAGACTGCTGAAAAAAATGAATGTATAGTAGTGTGGAAGCAGAAGCCAGAATTCCATGTGGTGTGGGTAAGCTTCATTATGTGTGAACCTCGCTATCTCCCAGCAACATGATGAATACGCGATAACGGGTCCTACACGTGCTAACTGCCAAGTAAAGTATTATAGTCACCACCCAAATGATTTCCTTCTCTGCATTGTAAAGCTTATATGTCTGTAGCTGAAGTAAGAATCAGGCTTTGCCATGTCACATGGTCTGTCACATTCTGCACTTTGACCTTTCCTGTATTTCACACACGAGGCCTCACGCCCACATGTCCTGGACACCACAACTATAGGCTCCAGGAGGGTTCTGGAACATTCTTCCCCTGCCCCATGTAAACCCTATCCCTTGGCTTTGTTGGCAGAAACAGCTGCTGTAAGCTCACGTCATACCAAATCCAAGGATACAGCTTCGGTTGTTTTCTTTGCACAGAAAACTTTTTAGAGAGAATTTATGTGATGAAAATTAAACCACCATCAACTGTACCTATTAATTTATATTATAGCTACACCGAGGAGGTTCAGGAACATATTTATATCCAAGAGGAAGTATATAGAAACATAACTTTGTAAAAATATGCTGCAGATTACTCCCTATTCAGCACCATCCTATGTAATTAAAGCGATATCTTCCGTATGAGCATCATGAATTGATCTTAGAGTTTTATCTTTAAGAACTTTTTAGGATCAGTGTCTTGCATGTGTTGTCCAGCAACGACACACTACCGTATATGTCTGGGTAAGGTTATGCTGCAAAGCACATCCACGAGGAAACGGGACACGGTGCGTGCAGACGGTGCAACTGGGTCCCCCTTCTGGTTGGGTCCGTGGGTTCAGGGTTCCCAAAAAACCATGGTACACGAGCCAAAGCTGTTTAGCATGAGAGCACCATATAGCTGCCTGTGTTTGTGTGGTAACCATAGCAACTGCATTGCACATGTGACACTGGCAGACTCCATGTGGAATATCTGTAGGAAGACCAAGACTACAATTTACACCTCACTATTTAACACACATCTACTATATGTTTATTATATATACAGACACACCTACCTATAAAGTGTTAAGTATCCTCAAACCTGGAAATACAGCTGGACAAAAATTGTCCAGAAATTTTGAAGAATAAAGATTAAAGCTCTGCGTTTTTACGCCCTTGGTCTTCGTCTGTTATTCCCGCCGCTTCGGAGCCCCGTGTTCCCATCCAATGAACCGGCCTGCCTGCTGGTCAGACAGGAAGTGTGTAGATGGCGCCCCCATGCTTCAGCTACCAGCAGTGCTGTCAGCCTTCTAGAATGGCTGCTCTGCTTCTAAGGTTGATCATGAATATCATTTACATAATTACTGGGCAGCACTGGTGTCTCGCAGCATCACTACTGGGTCCTGCAGTGTATATGTGTGTATGTGTGCGTGTGTACATGCATGTGCGCGCACACGCCCTGCATTGGACTGCCATCTAGACTGCAGTGCTGTATCTGTTTTCCCAGGATAGGCTTCAGGTTCAAGCTTAAGCGCTGCTTGAAATGACATCAGTCACTCATAAATTTAGATACGTTATAAGATACGTTTAATAATCTTACATTTTACAGTTTACAATAAAAACATGGTGGTCCCTTTAAATTACTTGAAACTCAATATGGCTTTAACCTGGAAACGGTTTACCCACCAACACACAGTACTAAGAGGTACAAGCTCCTGAGGTCAAGACAGGCTTCTCTGGCACTGGTAGCCAGGTGACAGACCAATGCTGCTGTTCAGCAGATCCACCCAGTCAGCATACTGCTGTGCCACGGGTCAGCTGGGGGTCTCCCTCAGAACCAAGCCAGCAAACCCACAGGACAGACTTAGGAGAGATTCCCTCCACAGGGGACTCAGCTTCAGCGGCACACGGGAACACCGGGAACAGTCCGGAAATAGCGGAGGGGGCTGCTGTGGGCTGGTGCAGTTTAGCCAGCCTCGGCCAGTCGGGGGATGGCGACCCCGTGGGGGTCAGGGTCCGGGGGACTGCCTGTGGACAGGGGGCAGCGGGGGTGCTCTGACCTGGAGGAGGTGAAAGAAGGTTCACTCCACATGGGTGAGCTGAGCTGCAGCGAGACGGCGCCAGCGGGCTGATACCAGCGGGCCGGGCACACAGACGCAGCACACAGCTGATGCCAGCGGGCCGGGCCGGGCACACGGACGCAGCACACAGCTGATACCAGCGGGCCGGGCCGGGCACACGGACGCAGCACACAGCTGATACCAGCGGGCCGGGC
>JABFEB020000002.1:27193721-27218554 GCA_019775895.2 Stomatorhinus ivindoensis | reverse complement strand
GGAGGGCGTTTGGCTGCCAAGGGCCCTTGAATTGTGGTGGTTGTGGTGGTGGTGGGGGGGGGGGGGCCTCGGGAACGTTTTGCCCAGGGGTCCACACAACCCATAATCCGTCCCTGCATGTACACCAGAGTATTTTCAGTTTTACTTTTAGGCAGCATGTAATACCATTTCAATACTCATCTACTTGCAGCAGTTCTGCTAAGACGCCCCATTGGGTCCCGGACCAGCATCCTTCTGCTGTTTATAAAGGCAGGCAGTGAGGCTGCCCCTGATTACTGTTAGATGGTGTGGCTGGAGGAGGGGCCATTCGGCCACACTGGACCCCGCAGATGGGCATGGAGCACAGCTGAGGAGGTGTGGGCACCGGCAGACAGAAGCGGCCTCTTCCAGTACTGACCCGCTTGGCCCGCTGATCCTGGGAAACCCGAAGCGTCTTCATCACCTCAGCTGTCAGCGAGCGGTATCCCTCCGCCGTGCTAATACGAGCTGCCCCGCAACGTGCTGTCGTCTCCACCAGAGAGCGCCACACCGCGAACACACCACTGTGTGGGGACAGAGTAAGGGGTGGTGAATGGGGAGGGCTGAGGGGTAGAGCCTACACCCTCAACGAAAAATTACTCCCACTGGAGTAAGAATGTGAGAACACACACATTTATTTAGCTTATTATTTAATATGAATTATTTATGCTAATACTGCATTAATGGTGATATTCAACATGACGTATGAATAGCACTGTTTACCAAGAGCTTGCAGAGTCTCCTTTTATTCTGTCTTTCTTCTGATACTGCATGGCCAACCTCTGGAGGGCCTGAAAGATGTAGGGGCAGGAGGAGAGAGGGGCAGGAGGACAGAGGGGCAGGAGGACAGAGGGGCAGGAGGACAAAGGGGCAGGAGGAGAGAGGGGAAGGAGGACAGAGGGGCAGGAGGAGAGAGGGGAAGGAGCAAAACATTTATGCCTGTGGCTGTTACAACACATGACCACAACCTCCCAAGCAACCTTCCACTTCCTGTTTCTTGCACACACACACACACACACACAACCACCCCACACTCTCTGCTCAGGTTTGTAAGCAGCCAATAGACAGCATGGTCTTTGTCCTCGAGATTCCAGAACCTGGCGACTTGGAGCGCCCCCACCAGCTTTATCAAGTACTTGCTACATTCCTCAGAGGAATGAAAGACAGACAGGAAACGGGAAGAGGAGGCTCAGAACCATTAGCTCAGTGTGCAAACACTCTCCGAAAGTCAGATCGGGGGGGGGGGGGGTATGCAGGTGGACAGTGCTATTCCTTCCTTTGCACTTAAAACACAAAGCAAGAACAAGAACTCCCTCACCACTATGGTGAATCAGGAATTAAGTCAGAAAATGTTCAAAAGAAGGTTCCAAAAAACAAAACACTTTGCAAACAGAAATAACTGTGACTGACCTTTGTATCAACCCTTCAATGTTTGCAAAAATACCCTTTTCACAATCAAACTCACCATGCAAAATTCCCCTACTCTTATTCATTCACACCCAGTAAACAATGTCAATTACAACGGAGAACTGAGCCAGTCTATCGGTGACCTTGACGGAGCAGCACAGCACACACAGAACCCAACACGACCTCAACCCGTGCAAAACAGTGACCTTGGCTGAACTGAGACATCCACCATTTCACTCAAGACCCCCCAAACGGAGGGCGCGGTCCTCAAAGGGCTGAAGCTGATTGGCCAGCTACTCCCGGCTCGTGTGCAATTTGGTGGGTGACAGTGGAAAATTGGGGAATGGGTGGTGTGAGTAGGCTTGTCAGGATAACTACTTTAGTTGAACGATATATTGTCCCATAAAAAACTGCAGTAAACGATAGTATTGTCATTTTAAGGCCATTTTATGCCACTAATATAATGATGACAGCATAATACTACAAGTACCTCTTTCCAACTTTTCATTCTTGTAAATATCTTAAATGAATAAAATATAAATAAAAAATAATAAATATAAATAAAAATTTAAAAACATATTAAATGGATTCAGGTTGGCATGGGGGTATAGAGAGTCATTTACTCCGCAGTTAACAGGAAATATACTGCCAACCCAGTTTTACAATGGTTAGGACCTGTTAAAAAAAAGTGTAAAGTAACAACATACTGGCTGTAAGTTAGATAGTAACATCGACAAGTAGAACAAAGTAATATGTTTGATGTGATAAACTCAGATCAGACTGTGACTGGACGGGACTCACCTGTGTGGAGAGTTGTCTATGGTTTCTTCTCTCACTTCCTTCTCTCAAAACACACAAAAATCATTACAACACGGAGGCTGCCTTCAGTGGCAAGTGAACCTCCATTGTTCATGGGCCAGGGAAAACGTAGCAGAAAACCAGAAAGAAATTGGACCAAAGATTTGTATACAAACACCGTCTTCACCCTCTATGATCAGAATGATACCAAAAATGGCTCTATGGTGTATGTAAAGCCATGGAGGTGTTTTTGTACCCTTCTTCCGACTGATACCTTTCAACAATGAAATCCCTTTGATGTTTTGTAAGCTCTCTGTGAACCAGAATGCAACTGCGTAAAGGTCTGGAAAACCTGCTAGAACAGCTGAACTTTATTTGGGGTTAATCAAAGTCACTTTAGTTGATGGCAGATGTGCACCCAAAAACACTGAATTAAATCAAAAAGTGCTTCAACAAAGTATTAGTTAAAATTACGGGTGTGCACACTTATGCACCCAGCTTATTGTGCATTTTCTTTATTATTTGAATATTTTTCCCCCTAACAGATTTGTTTTTAAATTGAATTGTACAGGTTATAAGTCACATTAAAGGTGGGAAAAGTTTTTAAATGATTTACTGTGGTTTTTTTACATCACAAAAACCTGGAATTTTAACAGGGCTGTGTACACTTTTTATATCCACTAATTATATTTGTATCCAATTTTCAGTTTTTGGAAATGTTCTCATTAATAAAATATAACGCTGTCTCACATACTGTAAGTTTGTAGTGCGCGGTGAGTTACGGCGCTACCCAAGGCCTGACGTCAAAGTACACAGTTGCCTGGCACATTGGCACTGAAAGTATGAACATTCAGTATCACAGACAGACTGGCACTGCATCATGCACGCTGTGGTTTGCCCGCTTTCACATGAATGAATCAGCTGTAGCTGTGACACAGAGAGCAGACGAGAGGCTGAAGCAGTTCAGCTAGCTAAAATATTAGTGTATTCATTCTTGTGTAATTAATCATGTATGTTTACACAGTTTGCCAATATCAAGGTCAGAAGAAATGATCGCGTTACATCCATAGGTCATTTGGGTGACCGTCTACTTTGGGCTGTACCACTCACGTCCCGTAACTGTTACCGACTAACTAAGGCAGGGAGCGTGTGCACACGTTACTGCGTCAATGTACCCAAGGCTGCACTGTCCAGCTGGCCATGTGTTCAAGGTCACGGCAGCATTAACAGTGTTAACAGTTAACAGCGTTCACGGTTAACAGCTAATAGCGTCAGCCCGGGGTCGCCGCGTGACTCAACATGCTGAGGCTGACATCCCTTCCATCATGCGGTCAAGGCCGGCCTGAGGTCTGTCTCACTTTTGGGGGGCAGTGTGCAACTCAGTGAGCCAAACCTGTGATGGGAAGGTCGCCGGTTTGAGCCCAGCCTTGACAGAACAGCCACATCAGTGGGATATCAGGGAGGGGCCCTTGACCAGCACAAGCCTCCGAAGGACCATCAATAAACACCCTTATGCAGAGGGTAGGATATTTTTGGGACTATGATCAATAATACTTTCTGAGAGGGAAAAATACCCACCCACACATACATACACTCCACAGTTCAAGGGCAACCCATAATGTGGAATGATTTCTGCTGAAACAACACACCTCCAGGAGCAAAGCGATACACGAACAAAGACCTGCTGCAAGGAGTGATACCAGGGAGGGGCTTGGGGGAGCAATAGCTACCCCAGTGACAGCCAAAGCTTCTCCTCAGCACCCGCAAATTTCTGGGTTTTTTTCTAGAATTTAAAATTTTTAATGTGCAATTACTATAATTTCATATCTTGCTTGGTGTATAACACTAAATGTCACTGTAACAGTCACGGAGCGGGTGCTGCTTTTGGCTGCATGTCTGTGCACGTGTGTCAGGGGTGTTGCAGCAGAAAATTAACTGCAGTGACCAGAACATTTAAGGGAAATCCTAAATTTTAGAGCACCCACAATGAAAAATCAAGCAAGCATAGCATCAGCAAAATTTTAGGCGCCACCCTTGTCTGACAAACCTATCAGGGCTGAATAGCTGCATCATGTGACCACAGCCCCACCCACCCTGCCTGCTTCTCCCAATCAGAGAGAACATAAGAAACCAATGCCTCAGAATTCCTCCACCAATCAGCTTTGAGCAGGATCAGGTGAACCCCCCCTTGCCACACACACACCCAAAATCCAACCATGCCAAGTTCCAAAACAGAGGGAACTCTCACCTGGCCGTACTCCTTCTCAACAGCAGCCCTCTGCTTGCTGAAGGACCTGTGGGGGCGCAAGGAGCGAGTTCAGAGCAAATGAGGGTGCATGTCTAACACCAACCCCTGCCAATAGTCTGAGCAGTATTATGCTGGGTTCCAAGGTTGAAACTCGGAATGGGGAATGACATCACACCCAAGTTAACCCCTTTTCTGTGCAGCAAGTAGCAAGCCATTTAGCAATACCAGGGACATGTTTCAAAGACCAAGACTTCTTGCTTAGCTGCTTAACTTGTCTGACTTAAGGTACCCAAGTTTAAATTACCTTTATCTTTGTTCACTTACATTTATCAAAGACTACCATAAATCTGAAAAGTTATCTGGCTAAGCAATAAATCCTACTTTCTGAATCAGGCCCCAGTTAATTGTTTGCAATTATTAGCAATATCAGTTGTTAACACATTACGCGGTATTTTGCACAAAAAAAAAAAACAGTAGCAACACGTCCACAGTTAGCGGTTGGACAATACTGTGTGTACAACTAATTTAATGAACCACAAATAAGACATAAGTGCCAATAGACAGTATAAAACTACAGCTTTAACTTCTGTTGATAAAGGCGCAGCAATCTTGAATTCTTGGCTCACAGTTGTGTAGATTCTTCCAACTTCACGAGTAGGAATTCTGACTTCAGGGGGTGTTGCAATTTCAGACCAGGGACTCACAATTTCTGAGCTCGAATGCAGCATTAGCTGTCTCCGCAGCCCCCCACACCTCCCCTCCACCTACTCCTGTTTACATAGATGGCTACTTATCGACCGCTGGGCCCCTGACCATCCGGACACTTAAACCTTGAAAGCCTACAGCCCTTCAAGCCTCCTGGGAGCTTAATGAACTTAATGAAGAAAAAACAAAAGCAATTGTAATGGGTTGGGTCCCCAGGTACTAAGAGACAACGAAGTCAAGGCTTGACTGTGTGATATTACAGACAAAATCTGAGGTTTGAACACTTGGTGTAATTCTAGAACTATGTGAGATAAATTTTAAAATCCACATTCAATATATTATGTTACCATCTGAACAACTTGGCAAAGATTGGACTTCTTTATCACGTAATGATGGTGAAAAATTGATACATGCTTTTATTGCTAGTCACCTTGACTATTGCAATTCCCTTTTCACTGGTTTGCCAAAAACAACTACTTATAAGTTACAAGTATGCTGCTGCCAGACTAAGAAGAGCTAAGAAATGCGGAGCATATTACACCAATCTTGTATTCCCACCACCACTGGGTATCTTTTAGAACTGATTTTAATGTAAGATTCTTTACTTGCTTATAAAGCACTAAATGGACCAGCACCGTCATACGTTACTGACCTTCTTACCTTTTATACTTCCCACCAGAACGCCGCCATCTACCAATGCTAGACTTCTGTGTGTTTCAAAGGTGAAACAAAGACAGTGCTAAGGCAACTTTTAAGCATTACACTGCAGAACTGTGGATCTCACTGCCGGAAGACATTAGAAAAGCTCACAGCTTAACACCTTCAATGACAAAAGGCCTTTTAATCTGTTCATAGTGTTTTATTATATTTTTCGTTATTTTCTTGTTTTTTTTTTAACTTTCCTGTTTTCTTCTACTACCTGTTATTCATTTCTCTTTCCCTTAGTTTTGCTGATATATCTATAATATGTTTTCTTTTACCATTTTTATTTTACTTTCACATCAATTACACTGAAGTTTTTCTTTTTTTGCTTATTTTTTTACATTAATCCCTTCCTTCCAAACTTTCCTTGACCTGCACATTAGCTGCATATTTTATTCAGCTTCTCCATCTTTGGTTCTTATTTTAATCCCATGTGAAGCACTTTAAGCCGCATTTCATATTATATAAATAAAGATTATTATTATTATATTGTCATTATAGAGGAAGAAATGAAGTTCCGCAAGGCAGGCCTGCAAATCAGCCACACACTAGCCAGAGGCCTGCCCTCCTTCGCAGTGCCAGGCTGTTTCTCACCCTTGCAGACCACAGAGACCACGTCTCCAGTCAGGATTAAAGGAGGAGCCTTTATTGAAGGGAGCTGGTGGGATTTCAGAGAGAGACTTTGGGAGAAGCAGTTGCGGCCAGTTGTCTTGGCTAACTTATGTAGTTTGTCAAAGCTTCATACGACGGCCTGACATTCTGCTGCGACTCCAGCGCATTAGTCTCCAAGGAGAGGGAGGGCGCCATGACGAAGGGGCTAATCGCTAACAGACTCAATCAAGCCAGCATGCCAATCTTCAAGCTGATTTCCAGAGCTACTTAACAGTGGATTCCCTTCATTTTATATCCATTCCCAGCTTTAAGTGGAATAAAGGGTGTCCATTATCCCAGGCAAGTGCTTCCCAGCATCGATAGGATAACATGGGCCTGGATCTCCAGGCCCTGGACTGGGACGGCTCCATCTGTGGCATTTGGAGTTGATGGGCAGCAAAATCACTATTGAGGGGACTACCGCTTAACGGTAGCATGGTAACCCACAATGTGTTGTGGGAAAACCACAGCTTGGACCAGTTACTCACCCTCAGGCCTGACGGAAGCCATGAAGGGACATCTAGAATGGCGTGGGGCATTTACCCCCTTAAAGCAGTGTTTCTCAGACCGGTCCTTGGGACCTCCCCCCCAGACAGTCCATGTTTTGGCTCCCTCCCATCTCTGCAAAAATGTGGACCATCTAGGGGGGCCACAAAGATGGGGTTGAAAAATGCTGCCTTAAGGCAAGCGATCTGGACCTCAGCAGCCCAAACGCCTGGCCGTGTCACATACCTGATGTCCTCCAGCAGCTCGGCACCCAGCTGCTGCTTGCCCTGCAGACAGACCACCTGCTCAGAGAAGGCCAGCTTCACTTCCTGGGTCTGCTTCACCTGCCAACAAGCGGCACAGCCCAACTGAACGGACTCACACGTCACACTTAAATGCCAAATAAAGAAAGTCCTATGCAAGACGAATATTACAAACCAAATATTAGCGTCATTTGAAATGTTGTATGTTCTAAACATTGTTAAATAATATTTTAAGAGACTTCGGGTGTTTCGGTGAATTTAACTGCCCAGTGTTTCGCAATACATTAAACACAAGAACCAAAAAAGACCGAATATCTCACGCAATACACACTTAGGCTGCTCCCCACGCATTATAATATAGTACCTCTTTAAAAGTGGCAATAAAGCGCAGCTTGTAAGCAGTGTGGAACCATAACTTGTCATATTTAGCCAAACTTTGTATTAGACAAGAGTTTTTAAATGCAATGAGCTTGACTGGGTCGAATTAAGCAATAAAAAAATCAATCGGCATCCTGGCATGCAGAAGGCGGCGACGATGGGCTGCCGGACACGGAGACCTTCGGCAGCTTCTCGGTGCAGCACCGTCCTAAAGATCATTACCTTTCGAGGCGGGGGCTGCATTTTCCGCTTTTTTGCCGTCGTGTCCTCCTTCGGCTACTTTGCGTTTTATTCCCTGCTTTCCTCCCCCCTCTTTCCTTATTGCATGTTGTTTCGAAGCACTTCCCGAGAACCGAGCTGGCTTCTCGGTTCCGCGCAGAGGAGCATCAAACTGCAGCCGGCCGCTGTCGTAGGAGGAGCTGCGGTTTCACCTGCGCCTCTCCGCATACGGTCTGACAGCGTCCCCTAGTGACGTCGGCGGGGGTCTCCTGTTCACTCGGACTGACCCCTGTGCGCGGCTGTAATGCCCGTAAATTCACATCACAGCGATTGGACATATAGACAGTTTATGTTCTGCTCATGGAGTAAAACTTTAAACCTTACTGAAATTCTTTAAGTTACGTTTTATTTATACATTACATTCATCCATTTTCTTACCGCTTATTCAGTACAGACTTCATGTTAATTTTTCACATAGGCCCATTTTTGATGTATTCCGGTGTCGCTGTGAAAACGCTTAACAAAAGTCCAGAGGCAGGGGAGTTACTGTTGAAATTGTTTATTAAATAGTTTACAAAAAAAAGTAACAATGCATTTTCATATACAGTGGCTGAATAAATTATTAGTTTTTAGAGCTTGTGTTATTTTTAAATATGTTAAGTAATTGTTTAAATAGAATCTCGACTTTTGTTATAAAGTCCTGTTGTGACACCAGACGTTGTGGCTGCAGGCCATCCCAATTGAGAGATGAAGGGCAACACTGTAAAAAGATATTAGAATAGTTAAGCATTCATCAGGTTATCAGACCTTTTCACATGAGTCCTTTCAGTAATTGGAGCTGACTAGCGCTAGTATTTAAATACTGGTATCATTTGGGATTGATGTGAATACATTTTAATTAGCACAGATGACTGAAATTGGATAAACCAGTCTGCCCAATGGGTTTATTCAACCTTTGGCATGAACATGCAAGCTGGCCACATTCGAACAGAAAGTGATTTAGTCCTGCGGATCATCCAGCAATCTATCCTAAAATCAACAGTGAGCAAATATGGGAAATGGCTCAACTAGAATATGGAGACTGTCTGACGAAAACCTGGTGGAGCAGGCCCCTGGGACAGCAGTGAACAGGCCGCGTGTAATTTGTGCAGGTTATATCAGAGTGGGAGTGCAGAAGGAGAAGGTGCCAGAATGTGGGTGTGGAGTCTGTAAGAGCACAGGAAAATGTCACATACCTGATGTTTTTTCAGCCTCCGTTCCAGCTGGGTACAGTGTTTTTTAGCTTCTTCATTGAGACTCGCCATCTGATTTAAACCCGTTTTGAAGTAATCGCAGTTACTTTCGCCCAGCGTGTGGTTCAGTGGGTTAAGCCTGTGTGCCTGTAATCACAAGGTCACCAGTTCAAACCCAGCCTCAGCACGTCTGTGGGTCCTTGAGCAAGGCCCTTAACCCCCAGCTCCCTGGGTGCTGCTACGGGTGGCTGCCCTTCACAAACAGCTTGCTCTCCAAAGAGCAAGTTGAGGGAGGCATAAAAAGAATTTCCCCACGGGGACAATAAAGGATTGATTATTATTACAGAACAGAGAATTCAACAAAAACAAGCACGGTGACATTTCATTGGAGCCACACAGCCGTTAAATGTGAGGTAAATGGAGTGAGATCGTTCTTACCTCTGAAATGTTGAGAGGTTGGCAACATGGATATTCTGGCTGAAACGTAAAAACAAAAAAAAGCACAATAAGAATGTAAAGAATGTGGAAGACAGAAGGCAATGAGCAAACGGGGGTGTGATCTGTGATATGAGTCCATTTATCATGGCAGGTGAGTCATAGTTCCACTTCCCACATAAGAACATAAGAAATTTACAAAGGAGAAGAAGCAATTCAGCCCAGCAAGCTTGTTTGGGGGAGAACTCAACTAATAGCTCAAAGTTGTTAAAATCTTATCTAGATCTGATTTAAAGGAACCCAGGGTTTTAGCTTGCGCTACACTAACCAGAAGACTATTCCATACTCGAACTACACGCTGTGTTGAGAAGTGCTTTCTCAAGATGTGCCACTGACTGCCTAATATCTGAATAATTTCCCGGTTCCCCTAAGATGATTTCTCCTAAAGCAGGGCTGGGCTCCACAAGAAAGACTATCCCATCCCATTGTGACCCTCCCCACCCCAGGTCAGGTGGAGGCTTACACTGGTACAGCGCATTGCCACACCCATGACACAAAGAAACACCTCTGACCACATGGCCGTAATACTGTAACTGATGCTCTCTCACAATGCAGGTAATGTGCCACTTACTGGACTAGCAACCGCTCATTCGGCACAAAGTCAAACCAGCAATACCCAAGGATTCTCCGAAGAGACACAGTAGCAAAGGGGTCCTATCGTCATCTCAGTTCACTGGATAGCATCCGTGTCCCACAAGCATACAGCAGAACAGGGAGCACCAGGACTCTAAAGACTTGGTCCATCATCCTCTCACAATGATATCAGGAGCACCCAAGGTTGGGCAGATGCCAACCAGTTGCATTATTGTAAGTAAGAAGGAAGCAAGCCATATATATAACACGATCTTTTGAACAGCTTACCTTACTTGTCCCCTCCATCCACTCACCCTACCCCTCATCCTTCATCTCTGAGCTACAGTTAACTGGCTCTAGTTGGCAGCTGCACCTCGCATTTCACAGCTCAGCTGGCGGATTCGCCCAAAGACACTTTTCCACAGCTGAGTATGCAGCTGAGTACAGTGGCTGCACGGCCCCCAGTCTTTCACCATTAGGGTAGCTACTGTATTTACTAAATGCTTTCTTATAGATGTCCTCTCCGAGTGAAGCTCTCCTTTCTCTTAACATATTCTACTTTTTGGTTGCTGTCCAACGAACTCTGACATACCAGGCATTTTGCAAGAGATCCTTATAAACTCTAAGTGCATATAAAATATACATTTTATAAAAGTATAACATGCAAGATCTGTCACTCTACACACATAAAAGAAGCTTGATGATGCTACCAAGTTGTTACCTAAAAAAGTAAGAGCTATACTATGGTTCTTCAAGGGCCTGATAGTGTAGACTAAGCTTCCTGACACAGAGAGAGTTTGAACCACAGAAATCACTCTTGAACAAAGAGATGGCAGTAAAGGAAGTCATTCAGTTATAGAGTAACCAGAGGCCTGCAAGCACAGATTAAGGTATACTGTTTTATCATGATATGCAGCTACAAAACAGCTCCTCAGTCATTTATATATATTTTAGGGTAGATTATTATCTAAAATGAGCATCAATGCAGATTATAGGGTTTTACATTTTAAAATGTTTCGTGATTACAGAATATAAGATAAGAGATTACTTTCAACAAAGCAGAATTGGGTCGTGACATCATTTTAACGCCCAATCGATCAAGGTCTTTTTTATTTGGAAAAGAAAGCCCAGAATGAATATAAAGTGAAAAAAAGTTTTCTTTTACTCACGGTTTTGTTGCAGGCTTCTGGACAATTCTGTAAAAGAGCAAAACATAATTTCATCAGACATATCCAGCTAACTCTGGAAAAGTGTAGTAGATATGTAGTTGATATGAGAGCATGGTAGATGGTTCATCATTCGCCAAGCGATCAAGCTGCATTTCCCTACCTTAACCGCGTTTTTCAGGCCTTCGATGTAATTTTTGTATTCCGTCGTCTTGACGCACTGTCCATCTGAGTAGCTCGACAAGGCACAGAGCAAAAGGAGGAAAGTTGGTGTGTCTGTCATCATCCTGTCACTCCTCAGGTGGCAACGCTGATGTTCAGAAGGTGCTTCGGAGCTTATGAATGGAACCAGCTTCTTTGCTGTGCCTTTTAAAATCTCCATACAGGGAAACCCCTTTCAGCTATGCACTCCCCCACATGCATTTTATGCATTTTATTTGTATGAAAACCATTAGTTTAGCAAAGACATCAGCAACAGCCTTATCAGATAGAATTGCCAACCACATAGGCACTCCCATTCATCTGATTATCATCAGGAAATAATGAACCAGAACCACATTGACAATGACAGTCAAGCAAGGATCCAATATAACCTGAGGTTGACTTTGTAGTTCATCTCCCACTTAACAGGTCTATTCAGCTATTGTCGTTGGCTTGGAATTGGAGAAATACCATTTTCTCAGCTCAGCTATGTGGGTTTAAAGCTAAATTTAGATTGATTGTCAAGTTTTCTTCAACATGAGCCGAAAGTTTTCCTGGCTTGACCATCAAAAACGTCAGACATTACGGCTGAGATGAAAGTGATCTATTGATTCTCGAGCATGACTCAAAGCAATACTATTAAATGTAAAAAAAAACCAAGAAAAAAATTAGTTTGATGAAAAATGTACGGTGGAAAGTGATTATATCTAACAACTGGAACAATTATTGAAAACTCACAGGCAAAAACACAACAGATTTAAACCACTAATGTTTTCTGAAAAATTGACACTTGGGCAAGATTAGTATGACAGATAAAGCAAAATGAAACAAAGTGAAACAGAATGGCATGGTGTGTTGGACGCACAAGTGGATTTATGGAACACATGTCTGAGACACTCACTGTCACATGCAGGTATCCCAGTCAAGCCAGTCCAGTTTGGAGTGTGGAGGGTCCTCATTGTGGCTCTTGTGGGGGAAACAAAAGAGGGCTGTTCAAACCGGCTGTGCTCACAAAGGGGGGGGGGTATGGTGAGATCTATGTAGCGCAAGCATTTGGACTCCAGAAAGCAGATCCCATCACAGCAAGAGTGAAGGTTTCCCATGGGGCTCTGCTCCAGCAGGACAGCTGTGGCCCTGGCTCCAGCACATCTCCTCACCGTGGAGGTGGCCAGCCAGGCGGATAGTGGGGGCTGGGAAAAGGGCACCCCAGCCCCGGACATGGAAGCTGGGGCTGAGGATGGAGGAGGAGGCGGCACCGGCGGAGCCGGGGGTCCCAACCCCCTCCAGACTAAGGGCTACCTGGAGCTGGGTGGGAAGGAAGACTGCGACCCCCCCCAGGTGTCTCAGGAGGCTGAGGAAGTGGAGCAGGAGGACATGGGCAGAGGCCAACTGGAGGACCTGCTGCGGTTTTCCGACGGGGGGAGCTTGAGGAGCGAGTTCCTGGAGTGAGGAGATTGCTACTCGTGAACCACCTTCATCCCCCCCCCCCCCCCCAGGATGAGGGACATACCTCCATGCTCTGATTGTCCAGGACTTGAATTTCCCAGCCCTAATGGATAACTGACAAGGCACCGTATGACAAGACAGGTTTCTGCCTCATATCTGATTTGACGAGTGAGGTAAAAAAAAAAAAAAGTAAGAAAGCAAGAGATGCTGAATTCAGCACCATAATATGCCAGAGCAAATTTTTGCAGTGTAATTGGAATAGAGAGCCTTTATCACTTTGCATGACCTTAAAATGATTTTGTGTGCAGGTTCAGAGCTCTGATGATGAGTAATGTTTTATTTTGGGTCTAGTGGTGAAAGGTAACTTTGTAAATGGAACTTCATTCTTATTGTAGTAAAGACTCTAGTGTCCTGTATTAAACGAGATTATCACAAATCAATAAATCTGCCATTTTTCAGGAAAAGCAATTATGTGTTTTCTACATTATATTTGTACTACATTATCCATTTAAAAAGTTCAAGTACAATAAATCCACTGACACGGCTGAACGAAAAGAGCAAGGTGACTGAAAGTTGCCAGAACCAACATTCCATGTCTATGTGTTTGCTTTAAGGTTAAGCTATTGTTCCTTTTAATGAATTATAAAACTCCAGTTAAACTGATAATACGATAGAGCAGGAAATTGGTTAATTTTGGCAAGAATTTAGGGAAATTTTACTTTATTGACCCCCGTGGGGAAATTGTCTTTATGCCTCCCTCAATGGGGGTTAAGGGCCTTGCTCAAGGACCTGCAGATTTGGTGAAGCTGGATTTGAACAGGTGCATTCTGACTTATTTAGCAGAGACCACCATGAAGTATGGCGATGCTTTATTTCACATGTACATAGAGATTCTTTAGGTTTCACGTGTCTTTTTCTTTTACACCCATACTGTAAGAATGAAGCTGTGGGCCAGAGTTCTGGGCAAGCCATTGACCTCTGGAACATTTTTTTTTGGGAGGGGGAGTAAATGTGAATATTCTGCTGACCACAGGATCCAAACAAAGAACCTTCCAATAACAGGCACAGAGGCTTAACCACACTGGATAGTCACACACTGCATAGTCACACACTGCATAGTCACACACTGCATAGTCACGCACTGCCTAATCACACACTGCATAGTCACACACTGCATGGTCACACACTGCATAGTCACACACTGCATAGTCACACACTGCCTAATCACACACTGCATAGTCACACACTGCATGGTCACACACTGCATAGTCACACACTGCATGGTCACACATTGCATAGTCACACACTGCATAGTCACACACTGCATGGTCACACACTGCATAGTCACGCACTGCCTAATCACACACTGCATGGTCACACACTGCATAGTCACGCACTGCCTAATCACACACTGCATAGTCACACACTGCCTAGTCACACACTGCCTAATCACACACTGCATAGTCACGCACTGCCTAATCACACACTGCATAGTCACACACTGCATGGTCACACACTGCATAGTCACACACTGCCTAATCACACACTGCCTAATCACACACTGCATGGTCACACACTGCATAGTCACACACTGCATAGTCACGCACTGCCTAATCACACACTGCATGGTCACACACTGCATAGTCACACACTGCATAGTCACACACTGCATGGTCACACACTGCATAGTCACACACTGCATAGTCACACACTGCCCCCAAACAAGTGAGGATGACAGACCAGGTTCCACCACTGTCCCTGCAGCAAAATGGGTTATGGGCCACTGACCATGCATGTTAGACCCTCTGCCCAGACCTTTCCTGAGATTCCCCCAAACCACTTCATGGGTTGTATTTTACTATCAGACATTGATTTGGTCATTTCACAATAACCAAGCACTTATCAGATAGCAGTAGTTCCCTATGGGTAGTTACCACTGTGTTCTCTGGAAACTTAATATGTTATCCAATCATCTCAGGGCTAGCAGCCGCAGAGCCTCTCCTAGGTAATCCCACTAATAAAACATTCTAAACTTTTACATTTCAGATGAGCAGCTAGTTATGTATCATCAGCAATGCAACAAGTAGCTTTATCTAGTTGTGCTGGGAGTACAGGCATTCCCCTCCTAGTGATAACCCACCCCACACACAGTTATGTAGGCCATGGACTAGCATCTCCATTCCTTCACCGGCTGAGGAGGTGGATGTTGATTTCTGTCAAATTTTCCAACACATCTCATGACACAGAAATGAAATGGAATTTCTGAAATGACATCGTCGTACTTATGAATGGATTTAGCTTTTGATCCAATATTTTGCAATTACTGTCTCTGGCTTGACGGTTATCTTGACTTATGACAGTTCCCTGCCAGCAAGTGAAACAGGGGCTGACACTGATCACTTTCAATGTATTTTACTGCATATCCTGTGATGGAGCATTGAGCCTTTCCCAAGATGCAGTAGGCAAGATAGAATGCCAGTCCACCACCAGGCCCTCCAAGCAGAGCCAGGAGTGGGATTTGAACCCACTAACCTGCAGGTGTGAGGTCACAAAACAACCCACTGAGCCACTGTGTATTTCTTGCTTGCTATTGGACTTCCAAAGTGTATTTACACATATTGTATATTCTGAGGGGAACTGGCAATAACCCACTGAACATAAACACAAACATAATTTATCAGCCATACATTTGACAACATGTAAGCTGCATTCTCTGCTACTGATGGCCAAGAGATACAGGACAGGTCAGCAGTCGTCCACAGGTGTCATTTAAGTGTGTGTGTGCGTGTGTGTGTGAGTGTGTGTGTGTGCGTGTGTGTATGTGTGTATACACCTGACTACGAAGTAGCTGACTAACAGAAAGACCATAAACACTTTAGAATTCTCTCCTTTCTGGGGAAAAAACAGCAACATCCCAAGCTGCGATCAGATAACCAGTGAGAAACTCTGAATAGAAGCCCCATGACAGCATAACTAGATGCGATAGAGGGCACCGTAGGAGGCAGCGACGGAAAATAGTGATGTTGCACCCAGAGCGGGAGGCCGAGGAAATATCAGAGAGGAAAAACCATCTTCAGCTACCGAGCGCAGGAATGATTGAGGTCCCTCTGATGGGCCGGACATGCAGATGGATGGGAGTGATACCAACCATGCCAGGCGGCACGCTCTCGTCACGGGCGGAGGTCTGACGGGGCTTTCCGATTCCATACGGGCAGGGAAACAGGCCTGTAATCAGTGCAGATCGGCAAAGCCTCGCACTCCAGAGATACAATCAGCCAAGCTACCGGAGCACTTTTAGTCATACAGACTGTCCCCAGAGCATGAGCAGGCAGCAGTGTCAAACCTTCCTGTCATGCTCTCTCTGGTCCAGATCGGTGGAGGACAGAATCGTCGTCAATTGCTGTTCGACCATCCCACTATCCCACCCCATGTTCTGCTGCACTGTCCTTATGCACGCACTCACTGCCACTTGTGGCATCTAAGGCACCACACAAACACACACATTCGCACTCCTGTGGTTTATTGTAAGACGGAGGCTGTCTTGCGTACCTGCCTTGCTTGCCTTTATAAAAATCCACATCATCTACTCTTCTACACAGAGGGTGTCATAAATGGGGCAGAAACCCTAAATCAGGGGTAATTAAACAGTGGGTACTCCCAGAGGTGGAAAGTTCAGGTTCGAAAAGTAGAAATCCAGACCAAGACTTAGTTTCAACCAACCAGTTCAGTATAAACAGTCACAGAGTACTCAACTGGTTGGTTGAAACAAATTCTTCGGGAATCAGGAAAAAAACACTCACTGACCCCATTATTAGGTACACCTTGCTAGTATTGGATTGGACCCCGTTTTGCATCAGAACTGCCTTAATTCTTCATGGCATAAATTCAACAAGGTGCTTGAAACATTCCTCAGAGACTTTGGTCCATGTTGACATGACAGCTTCACACAGCTGCTGCAGATTTGTCACATGCCACCTTGATGATCCGAATCTCACATTCCACACTGTGACACTGTCATGTTCAAAAAACCAGTCTGAGATTATATGAACTTTGTGCCATGACACATCATCCTGCTGGAAGTAGCCATTAGAAACTGGGTAGACTGTGCTCAAAAAAGGATGGACATAGCCAGTAACAATACTCTGGTAGGCTGTGGTCATAAATGGATGGACATAGCCAGTAACAATACTCAGGTAGGCTGTGGTCATAAAAGGATGGACATAGCCAGTAACAATACTCAGGTAGGCTGTGGTCATAAAAGGATGGACATAGCCAGTAACAATACTCAGGTAGGCTGTGGTCATAAAAGGATGGACATAGCCAATAACAATACTCAGGTAGACTGTGGTCATAAAAGGATGGACATAGCCAATAACAATACTCAGGTAGACTGTGGCATTTAGGTGATGCTCAGTTGGTACTAAGGGGCCCAAGGTGTGGCTAAAAAGTATCCCCCATACCATTATTCCAGCATGATTTGCTGATGCAAGGCAGGAGGTATCCATACTTTGATGTTGTTTACACCAAAATCTTACACTACCATCTGAATGTCACAGCAGAAATCGACTCATCTAGCCAGGCAACATTTATCCAGTCTTCCATTGTCCTATTTTGGTGAGTCTATGCTCACTGTAGCCTAAGTTTCCTGTTCTTAGCTGACAGGAGTGGCATCTGGCATGGTCTTCTGCTGCTATAGCCAGTCTGCTTCAAGGTTTGATGTGTTGTGCGTTCAGAGGTGTTCATCTACATCCTTTGGTTGTAATGAGGGGTTATTTGAGTTATTGCTGCCTTTCTATCAGCCTGAACCAGTTTAGCCATTTGTCACTGACCTCTGGCATCAACACGTAGCCAGAGACTGTATATCAGCCCTCTGGAGGCCCAGTAAATAAGTCTGAGTACCAGAGCTCTAAATGATTTAGGGGCCTAGACGTGGAAAGGGGACCTGAAACATGAAAGTAACTCTGGGGGGGCTGAGCTTAGAGAATATGTATCTTATAACAAGAGGTCAATTACTGGTTTCAGGTCAGGGCAAAAATTGCTCAATACTGTCACTAATAAACACCCACTGGCACTGATGCATAAGCATTCCAAATATATTTTCAGAATTCTATTTAAACATTACAAAATCTCAGGACATTCAAGTTCATGTTTGCTTTATGATCCATTTCAGGCATTTTCTTATTACAGGCAGTCTCTAGGTTACAAACGAGATCCGTTACCTAAGTCTGTCTTCAAGTCAACTTTGTAGGCAAGTGAGAAAAATAATAATACCGTACATAATAATAATTATACAGCAATAATAAAAGTGACTACATAGGGTACTGAACTGTACCTCAAACTGACAAACCACTGAAGTTGTGCAATATTTTCACACAGGACACAAAGTGAACGTTTAATGTAGTAGGCTTCATGGCAGTCTGTTAGTACGGACAACTTGAACATTTTCAAACAAAATTTCTGAGAATCAAACAAGTTTGTCTAGTTGAGGGATTTTATTAAATGGCACATACGATTTTAAATCGATTTTAAAGTTTTCCTACACTGTCAGAAAAAAATTACTGCCCTTTTACAGCTTTGTTCCCCAAGGTACAAACAACATTGAACATAAGTCGGATGTTCTTAACCCAGGGACTGATTATTTTCGCTAATTTTATGGGCTCATTTAAAGAGTTCAAAATTTTTATTTTCATGTAAAGTACATTAAAACATCTACAGACTCATGAGAGCAGGCCCACAGGGAACAATAAGGAGACCTAAATAAGACAGCACAGAAAACAGCTGGCGCCCAGAGCGCATGACAGTGTTAGCGTTTACATTATTGTTTTGTCTGGCTCTGCGCGCTTCTGTTCACATGGTGTTCACAACAACTACTTCTGCTTGAAATACCTTTTTAAAGGCACTTTTCTCATGCTGTGTAGAAAATGGTTTTTAGCATAATCAGTTCTTCTTATCAAGAAATTGCAGGCTTTACGTGTTTAGAATGTGTTGTATCACCGACCCTTGAAATGTGCACTAGTCTGGGTCACACTGAATAGCTATGGCGCCATCTTCTGGTAAGAATTAGTCGAACATTTTCAAAAAAAAATTCTGAGAATTAAACAAGTTGTGGTGATTATGGTATGCTGCTGAGCTTGCTAGTTGAGGGATTTTATTAAATGGCACATACATAAGCAAGGCTAAAATTCAATTTTAACGTTTTCCTACACTGTCAGAAAAAAATTACTGCCCTTTTACAGTTTTGTTCTTCAAGGAACAAACAACATTAATGTACCCCCAAAGACAGAAAAATATTCATCGTAGTCCATTTCTGTACCACTTTCTGTTCCATTTTCCTTTAAAAAAATAAACTAAAAGGTACAGTTGTGTACAATTATAGCTAGGGTACAATTGGCATACCCTTCAGGGTGCAGCCCCAGTGAAAAGTAATTGTACCCTCAAAGGTAGAAATTGATTCTTTTTCTGATGCATTCCTATCCCTCCCCAAAATCCCACCAGTGCCCTTTAATCCTAACTGGGGACGTGGTCTCTGTCATCTCCAAGTGTGAGAAACAGCCTGGCCTTGCTACAGAGGGCAGGCCTCTGGCCAGTGTGCTTCTCTCCTCCCTTTACAGATGTCTACTCCCAGGAGGCTTGAAGGGATTGTAGGTTTTCAAGGTAAAAGTACCCTGTAGATGGCCACGGGCCCAGCGGTTCAATAAGTGACCACCGACAGTCCATTGGAGGGCACAAACATACACACACATTCATACCCCATGGGCCACAAGCTAGCTGCATATCTTTGGACAAGGGCATGAAACCAGAGAAGCCAGAGGAAACCCATGTGACTCAAGGAGAACATGGAAACTGTACAATAACGTTGGGATTCACATCCCCAAGCCTGGAGGTGCTAGGTGACAGTGATTCAGGGCAGCGTGTGGCTCAGTGGGCTGTATCTGTAATCAGAAGATTGCCGGTTCAAACACAGTCTCAGTATAGCAGTGGGTCCTTTAACCCCCAGCTCCCAGGGTGTCACTATGGGTGGCTGCCCTTTGTGGACAACTTACTCTACAAAAAAAAGAACAAGTTGAGGGAGGCGTAAAAGACAATTTCCCCATGGGGATCAATGAGGTATCTATTATTATTATTATTATTATTCCTGCTGTGTAAACAAAGACACTTATCAAACATAGTTATATCAGATGTTTTAATAAAAATTGGTTTGGATTAAACTGATTTGCTATTATTCATTATAGCAGCACTTGTTTCCCACAGACATCAGTCTGCCACCCCCCCACCCCCCCACCTGCGCTGAAGCACCACAGATTGCCTGCACTCTCCACTTCTCCTTTCCTTCTTAAGTAATTCTATAAAAATGATTGAATATGCAGATGATACCACCATCACTGGCATCACCTCTGTCAACAACGTGGACAGGACAGTCACCTGACGCACTGACAATGACCTTCAACTCAATTAATCCAAAATTTCTGAGATCATTGTGGATTTCAGGCAGTCACAGAGCACTAACAATCTGTGCCAACAAAAATTCCCACCAGGCTAGGCAATAAGAAACACTTACATACCATAAACCCTATAGTGGCAACATATTTCAGGCCATATTATTGTTTAAGCACGTATGACGGCTATGTAGTTTGCTCCTTAAATTACTAAAATCTATATGTATATGTACTTTTGCTGCTAGAACTATTGCGTTGACCCACATAAACGGGTATCTGCGGTTTTGATCAGACTACGCTTACACCAATAGCGCTTGACCTGACATCAGTTATCTACGCAATCTCCCGCGTTCGCTCGTTTTACTCATTATCATGTGCAGCAAGGTTACTAGGCCTGGGCGATACTGCAAAATTTGTTATCGATCCGAGACCAAGTAAATACAGGGCCAGTATCACCGATATTGATACCCATACTGATACTTTTACTTTAAAAACCATGCACTTGAACCTAAATGTACTTTTCTGTAGGGGAGAACAGTGTCATGATTTATGAGTTGAACGCTCTCAAAGCAGCTATAATTAAATGTATATGTTAAAACCCAGGACAAATTTTAAACACTTTTAAGCCAAATAAAACATTTTTATTATTGTAATGATCTGGATTTGCAAACACTAACGTATTACTAGAGAACAATGATTTTTTTTTACTTTCCTTCAGTCTAGGGTTTTTGTTCAGAAACAATAATATAATAACAAAACCATTTCTCTTTGACCACTTCTTCTACTATCGATCCGATATCAATACCAACGTTGGTATCGATACTATCGATATTAGGATCGATCCGCCCACCCCTAAAGGTTACTATGTATACTCTAAACGCATTTCAGTAACTCATTATCATTCAGCAGATTAAACTAGATTACAGTATAAAAGAAACCGTAAACAATTACATTACAACTACATTTAATTCTGTAATAAAGGGGGGGCGGTGAGAACTGCGACGTCATGGCATACAGTTAGCTGAGGCGTGACTGAACAGCCCTAGAAATGCAGTACATTGAAGTACAGTATATGTGACTAAACAGATCGGGATATCGGAATGGCATTGTCTGACTAGTTCATTTCCATTAAGAGTTATGTGTTTACACTAATTATTAATCAGAAACCAATGTTGTTTTCGTTGTAGCTCATTTTTAAATTATAATTAATTTGTGACTAAACAATGTGTACATAGATCGCGTTGATATCTTCTTAATAATACAAGTACAGCTAAGAAAAACGCGGAATAACTCCGCTACACATCGCCTTCATCCTAACTACATACATACATGCCCCTGATGTAACTACAATGTAATATTACCCTTTTTTCGGAGTGACCTTCAAATACGCATATTTTATGAAGGACCTGAAGTACCCTTAAGAGAAGCCGTAACAAAGTCCCCTTTCAAAATACTAACTTTATGCACACAAAGTATTTTTTTCGATATTTATTTCTTTTGTTACATATAAACATGTTAAACGTCTGAGAATAGGTAGAACTTTATAGTTCCTTCTGGTTTCTGTTTGAAATCAGCTCAGGCACACATTGGCCTGCTAAATAGGGGTCCGTCAGAGTCCTCGGCGTGACCCACGTGCTGGATAATTCCAGAAGAAGTCGGGGACTGCGGGTTGCTAGCAGTGTACTGTGCGGGGTAACTCAGCTATACCAGAAGCACCGGAGGCTTCTTCACTTCATCGATTCATCGCTGCATTCCCGAAACAGCTCCAGCCCAGGCTTTTAGCTGACTCAGCGCCGTTTCTTCGCTTACACCAGAGTAGCTTGTTTTTCCAAGTTTAAACGCTGTCGCCATGATGATGCTGAATGTGGCTAGAAACGCGTCGAGGGCGCTCAGCTGCTCCCAGAGCGGTGCTGGAAGCGTCACGTCTCTGGTAAAAAAGGTATAAGTTAAAAACTACGACTACAGTGATATTGAACATCTGTGGAACGTTGGGTACTGGCAGATATATGGAGAAATGTTACGCCGGGTCTGTGTTGGCCAAGGCCAGACATTAGAAGAGGTCTCCTGTCACGTGAATCTGTTTAAAAATGCCGACCGTCTAATTTACTCAGATTTGAAGAACTATAGAAAGCAGTATGTTGGAGGTGTGTAAAATGTTGGGTACGTTTTCCTGCGCCGTGAAGTGTCTCTGGAGCCAGCAGTGCCCGCAGGCTGCTGTAACCGGTGCCAGCGGGCCATACTGCGTATGCTGAGTGTATCAGTAGTTCCCGACCATGAGGAGGTCATTCGGTGTAACGCTTTAAAGAACCGACTGTGTGGAACATCTTTGACCTTCAGCCTGTCTGATGGAAGATCAGGACCAATTGCCTCATTCATGGACTTGGCTGTCTTGTTTCACTGAGGGGAGGCAGAACACATTTTTCTTAGCGATATTCTCTTTTTCCGTACACTTGTTTCACAGGCCTGCTGGAGTCCGTGGAGCTTTGAGTCCACTGGGATCGTGGCCCGGCGTTGTTATGCGTGAGTTTTCAAGGTTTTGTTTCTGTTTTACTACCCACGTGACCTTAGTGTGTATTGTAGTTGGAGGGTCTATCCCACGTTTTACTTTTTTAATCGTTTGTTTTTATCTATTGAAGGTCCGAAGCGATCAAAGGATCGGTCATCGGTATAGATCTTGGGACCACTAATTCTTGTGTGGCTGTCATGGAGGGTAAACAGGCAAAGGTAGGAAGTTGGCTGGGACAGGGCGGATCAGCATAGATAAGCTCTACTGTTTCACATCACAGTGATGTGGGCTGCTCCGATTCCCAGGTCCTTGAAAATGCAGAGGGGGCAAGGACGACGCCTTCCGTAGTGGCCTTTACCGCAGAGGGTGAGAGGTTGGTAGGAATGCCAGCCAAGCGCCAGGCTGTCACCAACCCCAAAAACACGCTCTATGCTACCAAGCGGCTCATTGGACGCCGCTTTGACGACCCAGAAGTCCAGAAGGACCTGTGAGTTCCACTTCACTATGTTCTGTACAAGAATATCATTTTGGAGTGTCTGAAGTTTGATCATCCCGACTGAAAGGTGTGCCTCGTCTCCACAGGAAGAATGTGCCCTACAAGATTGTCCGTGCCTCGAATGGTGACGCCTGGCTCGAGGCTCATGGTAAACTATACTCGCCCAGCCAGATTGGAGCCTTCGTGCTGATGAAGATGAAGGAGACGGCAGGTGAGCTGGAAGGCTGCAAGTTCCCTGCGGACTCTCAGAAATCGGAAATGCAAAAAGCAAACAAGAAAAAAGCGCTGTTAAATTCATGCATTTGTTTATTAAGGTTAGAAAAGCAGATGCAGGATACGCAGCAATGTGGTGTGTGCACAATAACTTAAAATATTCTCCTCTGGTAGTAAATGTTGGTGTTTCTGTGCTGTACTTAGAGAGCTACTTGGGGCACTCAGTGAAGAACGCCGTGGTCACTGTGCCAGCATACTTCAACGACTCCCAGAGACAGGTGAGGGCTTTCTCCTGAACACTGGCTGCGATCCTGTTGTTCATCACATTAGTCTGTCAGACACCTCTATGGCGCCATGTCATAATGGCTTAACGTAGTCGTGTGTTTCTCGCTTGTGTGCCGGGCTTCCATTTCTGCAAAGGCCACAAAAGATGCTGGCCAGATCTCCGGGCTCAACGTGCTGCGGGTGATCAACGAGCCCACCGCTGCTGCACTTGCGTACGGCCTGGACAAGACCCAGGACAAAATGTGAGTGCTGGAGCCAGACCGGCTGCATTTTGGGGGGAGTCTCAGGAAACTGCCAAGAAGGCTGGAGTACGGTTCTCTGGCCCTGTGGGTCACAAGTGCATTTGCCAGGGCTTAACACTGTAGGGCATGTTGCCGTGTTCCTCAACAAAGTAGTTCTAGCAGACTTCCTATTTCTCTGCATCATTGTTCACAAAACTCTTAACGTACTCTTCGCCGTTTTAGCATTGCAGTATATGACCTGGGAGGGGGCACCTTTGATATATCCATCCTGGAGATCCAGAAGGGGGTCTTTGAGGTCAAGTCCACCAACGGAGACACCTTCCTGGGCGGGGAGGACTTCGACCAGCACCTTCTGCAGTACATCGTGAAGGAGTTCAAGAGGGAGGTCAGTCCTCTGTCATGTCTGTGAAGTTAGACACAAATGTGCACAGGTGGAGCCCATTGGCTTAAAGGCTGGCAGATGGGTCTCTCAGCTGTACTTGTTATGGCCCTGAAGTCACAGAACCCTGCCCCTTTCTGTTCTTGGCAGTCTGGTGTGGATCTCACCAAAGACAACATGGCGCTTCAGAGGGTGAGGGAGGCAGCAGAGAAGGCCAAGTGTGAGCTCTCTTCCTCTTTGCAGGTAAGGCCTGCGGTGCACCAGACCGGGGGGGGGGGGGGGGGGGGG
>JABFEB020000002.1:27179289-27193621 GCA_019775895.2 Stomatorhinus ivindoensis | reverse complement strand
TCCAGGGTTAAAGTCTCAGACTTGGTCACAGTTACCCCCCCCCCCCTTTCTGTCACATTGTGTTGGTTATCTTGGTTCAATATTATCTGCCAGTCTGTTACCAAATAACCAGCCGTGCTTCATTCTGTCGCCTCCGGCTGTCCTCTCATCGCACACGGCTCATGCACTGGCTTTCACATATAGGACCATTAGCTCTGATGGTTCAGCTTCACTAACTGCTGTTCCTCCTTCAGACACTGCTGTCCTGCAGCCAAGTTCATGACAGTATTAGTATCACAAGGCAGGTCTAGCGTCGCAAATCCCAAAATTCATAACGTGATTTATTTTCCAATATCTCCTCACTTGACTAACAACCTCGTAAAGCCAACACTGCCAGAGTCCGATATCTGCATACCCATAATCTCAACACTGGAAATAAAATGCTCTCTAAATATGTGGAATAATGAGATGTATTTGATCATAACCACTGAGGTTGTAGCCTAAACCTGCTTATTTAGTGTGTCTATTGCTTTGGATAAAAGCACTTTTTGAAGCACGCCCCTGTTATACTGAGTACTCCCTCCCGACTGAGCCACACAGCACGCCCCTGTTATACACCTTTCTTGGCAAGAGGTCCATGATGGAAATGCCTGTTCTGTACAGAGCCCCGTTGCCACAGGGTACTTGATAAAATGGTGTCCTTTTGGGGCACAAGGTCTGGTTCTGAAGTCCAGGGTGCAACTTTTCGGTTTTGACATTTCTTTTTGGAGTTAGTCTTCCTTGTCCCCCCACCCCAGCGGTAGTCAGCTGTGCAGGTCTGCCATGCCTGCCTCAGTGTTACTCTGCTGGGAGAGGAAGGTGTCGCCACTAGGCCTGGGCACTAGGAGGCGCTGTTCTAGTGTCTCCTGACGGCCAGCCATGGCAGAACCATGCTCCCCTGAGAGTGGGCAGTCCCCCCCACACATGTGGGATGGCCCTAGTCTGGGGGCTCACAGCATTTTCGCGGCCTAAGAGTCTGATGTCATTACCCCCCCCCCCCGCCCCGTGCAGACAGATATCAACCTGCCCTACCTGACCATGGATGCCTCCGGACCCAAGCATCTGAACATGAAGCTGACGCGCTCGCAGTTCGAGGGCATCGTGGCGGATCTCATCCGGCGCACGGTGGCGCCCTGCCAGAAAGCCATGCAGGACGCCGAGGTCAGCAAGAGCGACGTTGGCGAGGTGCTGCTGGTGGGCGGCATGTCGCGCATGCCCAAGGTGAGCGGCGGTCTCTCCGGAGCTGCTCGGCCAAATGCCGTGTGTTCGCTCACCTCTGACACTAACCCCCCGAACCCGCAACTCCGCCCACAGGTGCAGCAGACTGTCCAGGACCTGTTTGGCCGTGCCCCGAGTAAGTCCGTGAACCCCGACGAGGCGGTGGCCATTGGTGCTGCCATCCAGGGCGGGGTTCTGGCTGGCGATGTCACAGACGTGCTTCTCCTGGACGTCACCCCCCTCTCCCTTGGGATTGAGACCTTGGGTGGAGTCTTTACCAAGCTCATCAACCGCAACACCACCATCCCAACGAAGAAAAGCCAGGTGAGGGCTGCGGAGGGACAGTGGCTCAGTGCCACCCCAGAACTCTCTGATGAAATCATTAATGCGATTGGGCCCATCTGCAGGTGTTCTCCACAGCAGCTGATGGACAGACCCAGGTGGAGATCAAGGTTTGCCAGGGAGAGCGAGAGATGGCTGCAGACAACAAGACCCTGGGCCAGTTCACCCTGGTGCGTATCTGTGAGCATCTGAACATCATGAGTTCAGCTGTGTGCCCCCGCCCCATTCATAACCCCCGTACCTATATGCTCAGGTGGGAATTCCTCCAGCTCCTCGAGGAGTGCCCCAGATTGAGGTGACGTTCGACATTGACGCAAACGGCATTGTCCACGTGTCCGCCAAGGACAAGGGCACCGGCCGTGAGCAGCAGAGTGAGTTTGTGTACCGCCAACCAATTTTTTTTTTATCAACACATCATTCCCACCTCAGTGAGGACACATTCTCCATGCCTAAGCACAGAGAAGTTTTAAAATGCATGTCTAGGCCTGAAGCAGCATGGACACTGGCAAAGTATTTGAGGTTTTTGCTGAATCGATCCTACCTTTGCCACCTTTCCCAGTCGTAATCCAGTCCTCTGGTGGCCTCAGCAAGGATGATATTGAGAACATGATCAAGAATGCGGAGAGGTATGCCGAAGAAGACCGTAGGAGGAAGGTATGACTCCCTGTTAAAGTGGCCCATTCTCAGAGACGTGGCACCATAATTGGTGCCTGGCTGTCGTAACAAACTCTGTAGGCGTCACTCTCCCACTCCACGTGGGAGTCCCAGCAATGTCGTTAGCTGTTCTAATTTGTCCTTAAACCCCACCCAGGACCGTGTGGAATCTGTGAATACGGCAGAGAGCATCATCCATGATACGGAGTCCAAGATGGAGGAGTTCAAAGATCAGCTCCCTGCTGATGAGGTGAGACTTTGAGAAGAGCTGATGGTTAGGTGTATGGGAGGACGTCTTTTACACTTAGTGACTAACGTTTTGACTCTGGTAGTGCGACAAGCTGAAGGAGGAAATCGCCAAGGTGAGGGACCTCCTCTCTAGGAAGGACACTGAGACCGGAGAGAGCATCAAGCAAGCAGCCACGAACCTCCAGCAGGCTTCTCTCAAACTCTTTGAGATGGCATACAAGAAGGTAAGTGCTGACCATGTGCTGTAATCAGTGTATGAAATATGGGGGGGTTCGACACCCCCAATTAACCCATGACAAGCCCCCTGAAAGCCTCAAAAGCAAAATTTTAAGGGGGTCTTAAGATCGGTTTTGCACAGCAATAGGGAGATGGGGATTCCCATCCCTCCCCCTGAATATTGGCGGGTATTTTGTACACTGGCTGTAATGCTCTAGGCCAAATAGTGAGTTCTGTCTTTTCCTTGGTTATGAACTTGATATTTCGTAGACACTGAGTTTTAATGGTGCTTTGATTGCTGCAGCTGAGAATGCAACTCGCTTCATTGCTACCTCCTGTCCTGTAGATGGCCTCGGAGAGAGAAAGCAGCAGCGGCAGCAGCAGCAGCTCGGGAGCTGGTGGAGAAGAGAAGAAGGAAGGACAGCAGTAGAGCCTTTGCAATTGTAGTTGTCATGGAGACAGTGGGACTGGAGGGCTTGGGGTTATGGACTGGATGTTGTCCTGAGCACCTGCTGCATTCACGCCATTTTCACATACTGTGTTTTGTTCAGTAACCTCTAAGGTATAATGAATGCCATTATCTGTGCTCTCCTTATGTTTAATTTAACTCCCAAAAAATGTATCTTTTTTTTTTGCTTACCCCTTTGTCTTTGTGATGTAGTAAAATGCTGTTGCTGTTGTCTGGATACCTGTCAGCGGGGCCAGAGTCAGCATGTACAGTTCTGTCCCAGGCTGTACCCTTCACTGACTGGGGGGGAGATGCTATTAAGCTTTCTCTTCCCCTTTTCTTCAAATGTGAAAATGGAAGCTTGTCTCTGTCATCTGCACTCCTTGGCCTCCAGGTTTGGGTTGTTGCTGAGGTGTGAAGGAGACATATACTTAATGTACTTTTAAGGGGGGTCTTTGGGATCACATCTAGCTCTTAACCAGTCCCCTTATGTGATAAATTGCCCTCCTGGTGAGTTTAATTTCATTCTCTCTACAAAGACACCACAATGAGTTGCACCAGTCAGTGAATCGTGCCTCTGTGCCGGCAGTCTGTCCTACAAAACATCAATTTCATTTTATGCTGGAAATCTTAACACAAGCCAGCACAGCAAGGGAAGGAATTAGTTTCTCCTCAAGTGGGGTGAAATAAATAGGCAATGAAGCCTCATCAAGCTGGTGTTATATAATAAGTCAATATTCCACTGAAAAGGGGTAGTTTTTCTGATTTTTAAACATACGATTTTGCTTTAATAGTTAAACCCGGTACCGTCGTGCCGCTATTGTGAAGTAATATAATGGCTAATGGTTTAAGCCGAGGATTTGGGTGTATGTTTCTGAAAAGTATCGATACACTTAAATGCTTCCATCATAGACTTTTATAATAAAAATGTGAAGCTTACTAGTGTGTCGGTGTCGTGATTTTTTTACACTTGCTTCCACGCTCTGCATACTTTCATTGGTATCCAACTACTCAAAAGACCTTACCAAAAACGTGGCGAAGCGCAGTGACGTATCAAGTGCGTGCACACGGGGGAGGGTGTGTCAGGAGCCGCTGTGGGCGGAATGCATACATATCCCACAATCCCTCGCGGCGCACTCTGTCACGCCGTCTGTCGGACGTATAAAGGACCATGAGATCCGCTGGCGCGGTCTTTTCTGTCCCAGCGTGTTGCCGAAGTACATGGTGAGTTTCTGTGTCTGCTGTACTTTGCTTTTGCTTGCACGATTTCATTACTAAATGTGGCGGTGAAGTTCAGTGGTTTGTCTCTAGTGTGACTGCAACAAGTGTTTAATTTTATTACACGTGTGTATCACAAACCTCAGCGGATCTTTCCCCGATCACAGCGTGCGTATCCTATCCTTTTATTTTAATAACTGGATTGGTTTAATATTTCTTTAAAACAATTCTTTTCATCGCGTTATTTTTGTTTTTCTTTTTCAGCCGTGTAGTACTAGGCTGGTTAATAAGCTTTGCGGTCGTTACCGCCGATATTTTTTTTCCCAATTCAGTCTTGTGTGACGATTTATTTTTTACAACATAACGTAAAGCGCTTTGAGAACGTAATCATTGCGCAAAATTCCAACACTGTGAGCTGAACTTTGTACTTAAGTTCAACCTCGATGCTCATGTGCTCTGCCGTGTATTTGCTCGTGTGCTTGGTATAGGCGTTGTTGCTTTTCTTTTTTTTTTTTTAGATGAATGTTGTGCCTGACTGCACCCTATAGAAAAGTGGTCCTGACAGCATAGGCCGATTCTTTTAAGCCCAGTAGGTGGCAAGCTTTATGGAATTTATACTTTGATTGTCTAAGGTCCTGTAAGTGAAACCGCACAGTGAGGGACTATGTTGCTGTGTGTAACCCCCCCCCCCCCCAGCGGTAGTCAGCTGTGCAGGTCTGTGCCATGCCTGCTTTAGTGTTACTCTGCTGGGAGAGGAAGGTGCTGCTCCTAGGCCTGGGCTCTGGGAGGCGCTGTTCTAGTGTCTGCCGTTGCCCAGCCACGGTGGTACCAAGCCCCCCTGAGAGTGGGCAGTCCCCCCACAAACTGGGGACGGCCCTAGTCTGGGGGCTCACATTTACAGCCTGTACTAGCATGCTGCAGTGTTCCTGTAGGAATTTGATCTTGATTAACGGTATCCTCTTCCCTCCCCCATAAAGGATGGCATTGGAACGATCATTTCAGCAGCAGAATGAGGGTAAGTGATGGACATGGCAGCCTTAGTCCTGACCTGTGTGGTGATGGTCTTTAGCACACCATTCTGAATATCCATGAGTTGGATGATCCAAGTTAATTTCCCCCTAGTAACTGAAGGTGATGCTATCCTCTTTGCAGCTTACTATCTCAGTGGATGTACTCAGATCCGTGGACTTGTCGGGACTACAGCACAGGTAATCCTATGGACCTCGTTTGTCTGGCCAATGAGCACCCAAGTCTGTACAGTCATAGCAGAGGCTATTTTCCTTGTTATGATGATGATTTTTCTTGGGACAGAAACAGCAGGGCTTTGGCACAGGTTAAAGTGGATGTATGCTGCTGTAACCTGACAAGAAGACCTGAAACAGTTTCTCTTTTGTGGTATTGGTGCAGACTGAGCATGCTCTGAACTTTCTCCTTAGGGTTTGTGGGCTGATCTGAAGCAGCTTTGAGTATTTGTGGGTAATGTATCCCCCCCCCCCCCATATAAACACACAGAACCACTTCATTTATGTACTCCCACCTTGTATTTACATATGCACACAGTTTATTGGCCTGTATTGTTTGTGGTTTTACTTCGCATACTAAGCTACACATACAGCGCTATGCTGCTGTGAAATCTGTTTTGGGGAACACACCTAGTTTTGTTGTACATTTGTGCGATGACCAAAGGAATTCTGTTCTATAAGCTCAATAAACATGACCGAGACCTGAATCTGTGTGGTTCTTCTGTTCTTGTGCTGCCTCTGGTGTGCAGGGGGATACTTGTGTTGTTTTAGGGGTGGAAAACATGAATGTCCATTGTCAACCTTGTCTTTTTTTTTTTGTGACTGACTTCTGTTCCTGCTATTGTGATTGTAGTCATTGGCTCCCAAAGGGACACTAATGTTGGGTTTGTTGCTAATTACAGCACTCAATTAAACTACTAATGCTGTACTTGGTTCCAAAAGAGCTGTTCTGACTTGAGTTTCAATACCACAACTGAATTTTACTTAAATATTGGAAGCCAGTTTTTTTGTACATGAAGTATGACAAGTCATTCGTTTTAACTTGTTAATAAATGTGTACACAACAGTCTGAGCAAATTACATGTATCATGCAGTAGCATAACTGATCCAAAAGTGTAAACTTATAAAAACAGATCGATTTGCTTGTGGATTTACAAAAACAGCCTACATTTTAATATAAATTAATCTAGTAGCATCTGGGTTCAAGAGAACTGGGGCTAAAATCATTCAGATACTGTTCCTTTAAGAAGTGGTTTGCCAGATTCTCAGAAATTATCACCAAGGCAGGCAAACAGTTCATGACAACGTGCATTATACTGAGCTGTTTCGACAGGTTTTTGGGTATTTTACCGTGCGTGTGTGATGTGTGTAACGGTGGAAGGACTGATTGGCGTGCAACAAGTTGACTTTATTCTGCAATCACAGAAGATACGTTATAGGCCGTGCTGACTGCTGTACGCAGGTCACACTCGAACCGACCTGCTTCTAAGACTCGCAAAGTCAGCCTCTAAATCACACAATGTACAAGAAAGAAAAACATGTTAATCTCCATACGAAATAAAAATGGACCGGACTTGCGAACTTACAAGTACAGTCGTGCCTCGCCACTTCGCGCTTCGACTTTCGCGGCTTCACTCTATCGCGGTTTGATTAAAAAGTTAGAGGCAATGAAAATACTTCGCATTGATATAACGTCCCAAATTTCTTATTTTCCCTATTTTTTGGGGTAATACGAGTGTAATTGTCATGGCCTGCCTGTCCGATGGTGCCACGCCCCCTTAACCACATGCAACCCCGATTGTGACCAGCTGTTTTCTGTCAATTTTATTCAGTTTGAAGTCCACGTATGTGTCTATAACCCCAGGTCTGTCGTTGACGTTTTGATGTTGCATGTTCCTGTGTCCTGCATTTGCAGTGATTCCAAATAAACCCTTCAATGGTGATTCCTCGTCTCCCCGTACAGCGTTCCGTGTCCAGCAGTCATAGAGTAATGGTGACTAAAGGGTGTTATTTCATGTCTAGAGGGCTCAAATAATATTTAAAAACGTATTTAGAAGGTTGTAAACAGGTTTCCAGTGCTCTAACTTCGAAAATATTCGATTTATAAATAAAGAATCCCACTTGGCGGATTTCGCCTATTGCGGGTTATTTTTAGAATGTAACTCCCGCGATTAACGATTTATTTTACCAATGGACAAGTACTTCGATAAAACCGTATCGGATGGACCATGTAATAACACATTTAACATAAGCAACAACCATCTAATTTTCTAGCATCTTTTAACAAGTTCTCGAACAGTAATTAGCATTAAGGCTAACGGCCGCGAACAGTTACTTCCGACGTACTAAACGATCTAAAAATATAATCTAGGCCAATAAAACATAGTCATTAAACTTACAAATACTACTAATAGTACTACCGATCTAATGCTTGTGCACTTGCCTCACCTGTAATCACAGAAGATAAATTATACGCCGTGCTGACTGCTGTACGCAGCTCGTGCTCGAACCGACCTGCTTCTAAGACTCGCGAAGTCAGCCTGTCTCTCATGCGCCACTGCTGGCGTAGATCCGTATAGCACCAGAGGTTACTGTTAACGCAAGTCAATGTGAGGGGGGGGGGAGTGCCACACAGCAAAAATAATGAAAACACCAGTAATGAACCGAACAGTTGTTGGGGGGGTCTTTTTATGATCACATAGCACTGGGTGCTACACGTGCGCTGTACGCGCAGATGACATGTACTCCTTAGGTGCTGGAGTTTGGTACCGAATGACAAGACATTTTTCAATACTCGATAGTATCTAAGCTGTTAAATTGGTACCTAGCCCTGACTATGATGTGAGCTCAGTGAGTCGGTTTCTTGAGGGTTCGGAGTGTTTGTCATTACAAATCGTAGCTCAATTATATGGTGTATATCATAGTGCAGGCCTTTGGACTGAAACAGGCCCCAGTCGTATTCTTTCACCAAAAATGTATATACAAACCATCCTTTCACCAAGAAAAAACATTCCATACGAGCTATGACTAAATACAAGAGGTGATAGCACTGATTTTATACCATGCAGTACCATGGTTTTTTAATCCTGACCCCAATATTTAGCATCGGGCCTCTTTTACTGAGGGGTATTGCCTATCGATCAGGGTGGCTCCTGGTTTGCAGTGCCAATATAGTCCTCTTTATGTGGATGCACACAGATGAACTCACAATTGATTTGTGCAGTTGATAACCACTGGCTACATATAATTTAACACTGATTGTAGCAATATGTTAACTTGGCTCCATGGAGTTAACACTATATGGAAAACTGGCTTCATAGTACACTGCACAGGTCTGAATTTGAATAGTATTGCGATGATGAACTTCCTTAACGCCAACCTAATTAACCAAAACTCTAGGAAGCTGGAAACTATCGATCCGCGGGAAATTAGTGGCATACACCTCCATATCAAATTCTGTGGTGGCAACACCAAGAGAAACTTGTGTGATGTATCGCCGCTGCGCTTGTAAGTGGGCACGTTCGCCGAGAGAGGGCGCTCACATCACGTCAGTCTGCAGGTGGCCCGTGATTGGTTAATGGGGACCCGCAAGTGTGCAGCTCGACGGAGTTACTATGTATCCTGAAAGGGATGCTGGTGGGGTTATTCCGGCCAGGGAAGAGAGGCGGTGAGGTTGTACCTCATGTCACAGGAGCTGTTAGGTGGTTCATCACGGCAGGAGCGGGTGATTCGCACATTTACCCGCGGCGAGCCAGGAAGCACCGGCCGTACTGAACGGATCAAGACCATTTAAAACCGCTTTGGTGCTCTGATATACACAGAGACGAACTTGGAATCGTATCCTAAAAGAAATTACTTTAATATTTTGCTTGAATGTACGGTGCGCTCCTGACAGCATCATTAGCGGTATTTGTGACTAAACACTGCTGGGATTCGCGTAGCAGGTCGCCTGCATGTGAGTATCAACTCCAGATTTGTTTCTATACACCGGGGCTCCGCAGGATAATTACTGTATGTAATTTATCAGATCACCTAATGAATGTTAAACGCAGTGTCTTACTTTCATCCTTCCACATTAATGCATGGTGGTTCTGATTTTTTTTAATTGCAGAAAGAAACTCGCGCCGGAATAAGGATCTTTCAGTCCGATGGAAGGTTTAGCGCTTTACCTGTGGGTTTACCTATCGCTTCTGGTTCTGGTTCTGTCCAGTGAGGCCAAAGGTAAGGAAATGCACTTTCTGTTTCACCAGCCTCCCGGTAAGCTTGCGACTCGGCGCTCACTACTGCGGGTCCCCTCGGCCAGACCGAGCGGGACCGAACTGAACCGAGCATTACCAAGCCGGACCTGTCTGGCCCAGGCTGCGGGGTTTGACTGCACAATGGCCCGCTTGTCTCTCCCGTCCCAGCTGGCTGCTATTTCAGCGCACCGCTTTACTACCTTTCATTTGATTTGCAGGAAAGTTTTTTTCTTTTCGGAATAGACTCGTATTTTCCCAGACTGCACTGCATGTAGACCAGCGTACAAAAATATAATTCCTGTGTTTCAACCGATTTCAACGTGAACTGGTGCCCTTGATGACTTTGTGTTTTGGGGTAACAGTTGCATTTAGCCAATTTTACAGACTTTTTATATACATAACGCAAAGAATCGAGAGAGAGTTTTACTGTGTAATTTGAACTAGTACTGCAGATTAATAGCGAGATAAGTGTATTTAAAATAGCATGTAAAGCGGATTTATAATAACACTAAATTACAAACACGCGTAGCATCCTATTTGGTGTATCTCATATCTCGGAATATCGCTGAATGATCATAATAATGCCTTAAATTAGTGCGAAAAATCAAAAAGAAAATCCAAACTAAATAGGTTTATTGGGGTAAGAAGTGAGTCGCCAGCTGGAAGCGTTGGCTTATGCTTTTGACTTACGGGAAATGTTTTACCTCTTACTCAAAGCGCAGAATCCTTTTAATATTTGCGGTCATGTGCTAAATACATAAAACAGTTCTTTTTTGCCTGACAGTTTTTTGACCAGTTGAGTGTGAATCGTGTTTTAATAACTTGTGTTATTAGGGCTTAAGTGTCCCGGGACTGTTGCCGGAGTTTTGAACACAGGCGCCGCTCTTCGTTCCCCGATGCACAGAAGGCGGATCGTGATTCCTCGGCTTTACACAGATTTAAAACGGGAGGAAGCCGAAATTCGCGTCAAAGCGGGCATGGGAAACGCTTTATAGGAGCCCCAAATCTAATGTTGGCGATTCGATCTGCTAGGAGCCCCCATTCCTGTCCGCAGCATCTACCAAGCAGTTGTGGGGGGGGGGGGGGTTCACGATAAAGCCGTGGACCAGCCTGCAGTACACTCCGACCCCCGCACGTTCTCCCTTACGTCTGCCCCTGGGCACTCCACAAGCACCCAGAGCTGTCCAGCCTGAGAGAAGGAGCTCTTTAAAGAACTGAGAAGCGTAATTAGCCACGCGGGTGCTCTAGGTAGGGAAAAGAGGGCCTTGTCTGCTGACAGTGCACAGCCAGCGGCTCTCAGGGGCTTTTGAATTCCGCGAGGTCAGCACTGAGCACCAAGAGCGCGTCCTCCCTTTTAACCAGGAGCCCCGCGCTGGCCTAGTGTCTCTCCTGCCAAGTTCAAAAGCGGCGGGAGCGTAAATCACAGTGGGTCTCATGACACCGACTGCTGGCAGAGAAAGTCAGCCGCATGGTCAGCGGGGGGGGGCTGTGTCTGCCGTCTCCTGGTTACTGTCCCGATGTCCTGCCAAGCCATCCAGCTGCCTGTCCCTCTTGGCTGGTTCTTTGGAGCCATCTAAACACGAAAGAGGCTGGTGTATGACTCAGCGGGGAAGGCCTCTGTGTCTGTGATCAGAAGGTTGCTGGTTTAAATCCCATCCTTAGACAAAACAGTCACATTTCTGGTGGGCCCTCAAGCAAGGCCCTTACCACCCACAAATGCTCCAGGGGTTTCCGTATTAATGGCTGACATTAAAGAAGAACATGATGGGATATGTGTAAACTTAACAATTCCTGTAGAATGTGCCTGTAGTTGCCTGTAGCAGATAGAAAATAAAAGCATAATTTTCTTTTAAATTCTGAGTCCCTGTGAGAGAATAATCAAGTGAACACAGCTCATATATCATACGGATTCAGTGGCCTTTGTTTCTCTTAGGTCAGTGTGTTTATATGTTTCTTGTGAAGAAGGGGCCTGACAGGAAGTTGTTCTATCTGTGTCATGTGATGCGGTTTAACTATAATTTGTTATACAGAGACCGTGGGCTTTACCGTGAGGTTGGACCATGGTAATTCATTCATGGAATAAATGTCATCAGGACCTTTGAACCGCTGCTGTCTCAGTGTGTCAGTTCTGGGGCTCAGTGCCTCTGGTTCTGTAAAAGAGACCCAGATGGGCCTAGAAATGAACCCTATTATGTGGGCCCTGTTATGTGGGTGGGACTGTGATTAGAATCATATGACACGGGGACAGGAGAGCAGGAGTGGAGGCGTGTGAGGCGGAGGGACGCAGCCGCAGCTGTCTGCTGGATTGGCCACCAGGGTTTGGGGCGCATGACTGGGGCCCACCCTCATGATCATTCGGGGACCTGCTCCTGATTCTTTTAAGTATACTTATGCACCATGCTCTTTATTTGGACACAGCAGGACAGCCATGTTGTGTTTGCAGGTGATTTTGCTGTGAATGGGGGGCCAATAGGTCCCTAAATCCCACGTGGGCCAGCAGAGGAGATGCTCCCTGCTCCTGCCACATGGTTGGACGATTCCACATTCCCACCCTCAGCCCAACAGCAAGTGTTCTCTCATATTGTCTTGGTGCTCAGGACCACAGTCATACTACCTTGTGCTGTCCGTCTACACCGGGTTTGGGCGCAGTCATCAGAAGGAAACGTCAGCCGTTTTGAAGAGTTAAACGGTTTACGATAACAATCTGTATTCTTGCTTAATGTAGTGCGAGCGGGGAGGGGCAGGGGGAGGCAGTGGTTTCCTTGACACTAATCTGTTGTTCTGGGTGGTCGGAGGCCTCACACACGCGATTGGGCCGACTCGGCTGGGTGGTCGGGACCTACGGCTGAATCAACAGCCCGGTAAATCATTACCCCCAGAAACAGACCCCCCCCACACCTCATATCCGCTCAGCAGGTGTTCAGCTCCCTACTTCATTAGGCAGATAATGGAGGGGGGGCTGGAGGCCGTTATCTTTACTCATTTACTGGAGGGGGGCATCTAGGAGCAACACCCAGCGATGATGGGGGGTGAATTGGTGGATACCACTGGGGTCCAGGTGGTGCCACTGAACATTGTTTGTGGTTCCACCTTTGTGGCATGTTTGGCTGTGGGGTTTGTAACTGGGTCAAAGCCAGTAGTACACCAAGCTAACGGCTATAGGCATACAATATATCGGACGACGTATCGGTATTACCCAACGTTCTTTAAAAATCAATACATCGGCTTCGGTCCGATGCGTCAGTCAGTGAATATTTAATTTTCATAATTTTGTTAAAGTTAGAAGCACCACAGCGAAAAACACAACTACTAAAATAATAGAGCACCGATTTGATTGACTCATTCGCCACTTAGTACCTCGCTACCGACTCTCACGTCATGATACTTTGTTGAAATCTCACCGCACGTTCACATAAAGATCTTAAGTAACATATCACCAGCATCAGTTTCACTACAGATTTCTGGGCCTCTGAGGTTGGCTGGTTATCGGTAACATTATACAAAATATCGTTATTGGCCAAAATTTTCACATCGGTGCATCACAACCTACAGCGTTTCTCCATGACATCTCTAGCTCCCCTGATTTGGTGCCATCGTTCACCTCGCATCACCTGGGTCTTTCCGGAGTAGCTGCTCCAAGTTGGAGATGGAGGCCAGATCACGATCCAGCTTTGCCTTAGGAGGACAGCGATGTTCATCGGAGCAGATAGGAAGGGTTGATGCCAGGGATCTTTGGAAGCTCACAGAGAAGCTACCCAGGCGTGATGTGTATCGTGTTTAGTCTCTCTGGCTCTGCTCAGATATTCCAGTTATTTAATACAGTTTTGTTCCGGTGCTGTGCTTGGTGGACTTGACTGAATGTGTGTTCTGAAATGTAACTGCTGTGTGAATGTGTTTTATGAGGAAAATGGCTGTTGGATGTGAAACACGTTTAAACATCCATCTTCTGACCGCTAGGAAAGGAGATGTCTGGAGCTTATCCCAGGCAGTGGAGGGCATGAGAGTCTGTCATGTGACACACACACACATACATTATGGGCAGTTTAGAGACACCAATTGATCAAAGTAGATATCTTTGAATGGAAAGAGGACCTTTGAGAAATCAGGGAAAACCATCAGAAAAGGGGCAAGACCGTGCAAATTCCACACACAGAGAGCAGAGGAAGGATTTTAAGCCCCAAGGTGTGAAGCTCCAGTGTTTAAACGTGAACGTCTGAATTCTCCCCAGAAGCCGGCGTACAGAAGCTTACAGGAGCAGCAGGTTCTGAGTGGTAGGAAGGTGGTGTTCATGGGTCCAGTGTGAAGGGGGTCATCGGAGAAGGGTGTGCGTGTGCATACATGTGCGTATGCGTGCATGCATGTGCACGCATGTGTGGCTGCTGGGGGAGGCGTCGATGATACTGCAAAGGAATGCCAGTGAGCATCAGTCTGGTCCTGCATGAATGAAACCCAACCCTGTTCTCCCTGCTTTCATCTCGCTGAACATTTTTCCCTCTCCACTGTTGTTTCCTTATCCATTGCTATTGACGGTGCCAGGCTGGCCCCAGTGACGCCTTTGTAATTTGAAAGGGCCCCGCTGGAATTCCTCTGCACAAACACGGCTACTGCAGTGGGGTGTGACCTGGGCTCCGCGGGGTCACGGATGTGTCATACCTGTTTGCTCAGGTGGGTCTGTATCTGTGGGGGGGGGGGGGGGCAGTAGTCTTTAT
>JABFEB020000002.1:27158496-27172501 GCA_019775895.2 Stomatorhinus ivindoensis | reverse complement strand
CGCCCCCAAGTGTACTGTCCTGTGTCCCAGCCAACACCCCCTCACTTGAAGCTAACAAAATTACTTTTAGGGGAGCCAATTTTAGCCCAGGGCGAGATGAAGGTTTCAGCATAACATGTCCATTCTGGTCCGTACCACACATGCTGTGGTTGAGCTGGGGGGGGGTGGTATTTGTCCCGCGTTTCAGCGATAAAATTCATGAATAGGTCACTGTGGTCATACCCCCTCAGCCTCCCTCTGCTTCTCGCTTGGAAATGCAGTGACTCAGCTTCCAGCAGTGTTATCCAAACGTTTGGGGTGAACCACTCGCAGGATTACTTTTCCTTCAGCCGAGAGAAGGGGGAATATTTGGATTTTCCTGAAGTGAGATGCTTTTTTCCTGGGCCCCTCCCACCTCGCGCCCTTCTAGCTGTTTGCCTTCCGGACTATGAGGATCCTGGGCGCCATGGGGCGACACACACCCCACCCCAAGCCGTCTGCAGCTCGATCGGCCTCTTTCCCTGCAGGGAGGTCACTTCATGACTAATTCTGATAACGGACAGATTGACACCGAGCTCGTGTCGGACCCAGATCCCTCACAATATCCGCCTTTCCTTTGTGTTACTGTAGGGCGAGTTCAAAGCAGAAAGCACATATGGGCACAAATTAATTCATGCTTGCGAGACTTGGTAAAAGGCAAAGAGGGGATGAAAGGATGTTTTGATGAAATTGAAACCATTCCCAAATGCAGCACGGCTTCATCATCGCGTGCCGGGCGAAGCGGCAGGCAAACCTGGGAACCTGAACACAGTCACGAGGAGCCTGAGTGGCTCGGTGATGGTGCCGGGGCAGCGTGTTTACGTGGGAGGCTGGCGGCAGGGTGGCGCTGCAGGCCGCCCAGCTTTATTTTCGGCGTAGCTTGTTCGCGTAGGCGGGACTACATTTAGCGTCGCTGCTGCTATTAACGTCAGGCCTTCAGGTCCCGGGGGAGGTCCCCAAACGTGAGTCCTTTTTATGACAGAGACGGGTTGTCCCTCCTGTGACCCCCCCCCTCCCAAAAAATGCACCAATGACTTTTAATTAAACGGGAGGAATTCAAACAGTCCACCTCCTAGCAGAGGATGAGAGAAGCTAAATAAGTAAATAAGTGAGGAGGAGGAGGAGGAGGAAGAAGAAGAAAAGGTTGGGCGATTTCCTCCTGGCTCGCCACATGGCTGTTAGAGAAAACCACTAATGGTCCTATAAAACATAGGAGAGCCTTCTAATTACCCCCCACCTCCCATGGACCGCTGCATCTCCCATGCTGTGTGTGTGCTACAGCTCTCTAATTTGCCCCCCAGTCTCGCCTGGCACCAGGCGACACTGGCATTTAGGAGACGTGTGCCCTACCCAAAATAGCCCTCGGCAGGCCGGCCACTTCGGGGCCCGGCCCCTTCCAGGCGGGGGTCACCCTCTCCATTCCACGGCATCGGCCAGCCACCGAGAAAGCTGCGGCGTAGCCTCCTGTTGCGTGCCGCTTTCATATAGTGCCTTTTCCGGCAAGCTGGGGCGGATCTAAGGGGTGACAATGGCTTCCCCTAGAAAATACACGGCTACCCCTGTTGCCCCCTCACATCTAAAATAATAAAAAACAAAATATGGATTAATTTATTTTCTAGACAGAACCTTAGAAGAGACCTCCATAAATATATCTGGTCCCTGAGGGCCACCACAATCAAAATATACTACTGCCGGCGAGAGCAGAAAGGAGACGCGTATCAGGGGGGCTGCGTCTCAGCCATAGACTCCGCGCTCTAATGTACACTGCAGCTGGCCTGCCGTGCATCAAGGGATCCAGCCTTATGGCAGGAGGGTGTGCACAAACACCAGGAAATTATCCACTTCATGCAGAGCAAAAGTCGAGCGTGAAAGGCTGAACTGAAGTCATAAGCACAGTCGCGGTCATGCCTGGGATACCGTGATTTTCACTAACTGACCATTTCCCTTAATGACCCGGTCGTCAGAACACAACTCGCTCATTAAACGAGGGGCGGTTGCAACACTTCGCGGTACGCTGGGTCACAATTAGCATCACCAGATGGAACAGGAAGCCACATGTGGCCTCTGCGCTGCCGAACCAACCGCCATTCACCTTCTCCTACTTGCAGGCGTCAACCCCACTGCAGCACAGGGCACCTGCACCGCCTGTCACACTCCTGCATACGTCTCTCAGTAGGTCACGCGTGTCGCATATCAGACTGCACATTCCCTGGAGCCATGTGCCCTTGTGTTTGCCTCATGAACCGTTTTGGTTGGGGTCTTAGGCGTCTGAGCACCTCACACTGTGTGTGTGAGACGGAGTGTGGAGAGCTTTTTCAGTCATCCACACAGCTCTTACCCTCCTCTCTCAGGCTGTCATCTACACAGCTCTTACCCTCCTCTCTCAGGCTGTCATCCACACAGCTCTTACCCTCCTCTCTCAGGCTGTCATCCACACAGCTCTTACCCTCCTCTCTCAGGCTGTCATCCACACAGCTCTTACCCTCCTCTCTCAGGCTGTACTGGAGGTATGGGGGGTGAGTGTAGGCTGGTAGAATTCTGGTTTTTATGTGTTTTCACCGCTGACCTAGTAACAGACCAACTTGATCTGCCACCAGAGTTTCTTGTTTTTTTTTACAGTCTGGTGGTTACGTGTTTTTAAAGTTGAGTCATGCATTTGATGGGCCCCCTAGTGGCAGCCAACACCATGATCGTGACTCCTATTGCACAGTCATGGTGCCGGTCAGCAGGCTAAGATGACATCAGCGCCATAGCTAGGCCCTCACTGAAACCCGCAAGCCGTATACGGCCTCCGATTCCCTGGTGCCAGCAGGTTCACAGTGGAAAAACAGGGAGGGAGGGGCCCGCTAAAGCAGGGGTGGCGAGAGCCCCTGCCTTCATGCTAGCATCCACTCTCCGAATCTCTGCCGCTCCCTGCCGGCCGCGGGTGGCCATGTGACAGAGACGTGCAACAGAAACGGTAGCTTCAGAGTACGTGCCGTTTGGGCTTCGGGAGAATCCAAAATGGTCACTATGGCAGAAGATATCGCTTCTTGGCGGTATGATGTCAGCCTGGGTACCGAGGACACAAAGATCGGCGTGTGTGAGTCCGAAGGGGGGCGTCTCTTGAGGCTTTGACAAGGAGCCGGGACTTCAGAGGAAGCCTAAATTTCATATCAAACATATGTTAAGGATCAAAAGATTCTTCTAACCCATACGTATCATAGGATTTTGGATTTCTGTGCCTGATCGCGGTCACCGTGATAAAACAAACTTTTTAATCTTTTTCACTTGGAATATTTTAACCTCCAGTTACATGAAGTGAGGTCAGACCAGAGGTAGGCAGCGTGCCTAAACAGACCAGCCTTTTTAACGCTCACACCAAAGCCCCGGTTCCCCCCAACGCCAAACACAGGGGCTGTTGATTCAGAAAAAGCCGGGGGGGGGTTCAACACGCAGCCCCACAGCCCGAGCACGGTGCCCTTTGAGTTACAGGCGCCTAATTGGCGTCCTGCTCAGGGTTATGTCAACACGGGCCTTGTTTTAAACAGCGAGGAAACTCGAGAGGAGCAACAATATCAGGTCTGTTTGTCCAGACCCTAGCAAGCCCTATAAAAATAATACAACCGTTGGCTTCTCGCGGTTCCCACACAGCCGTAAAACTTTACCCCAGGAGGTAAAGACACACCGGGCTTTGTGCCGTCACACGCCGCTGGCGTGCCCCCACCATGGCTCCTCCCCCCCCGCCCGGTCCCAAAGGACCACAAATAAACTGCGCCGGCCTTTAAGACACACACCTACTTATCGCCTTCCCTGCGGAACAGCTTGTAAAAATCCCAATGTGTAATAGTAGGTTTTCAGGACAGATACATTTTCGTTTGATGAGAGGCTTTTTGGAAACACAATTAACCCTCTTAGTTTTGGATAAAAGCAGCCGCGACAGGGTTCGTTGACCCAAAACTAAAAGGGTTAATTGTGCTCACACAAGGCTTCTCATCATACCGCACTATTTGGCTGCCCCATAAACTTTTAAAACTAGTTGGGGGAAAAACGATGAATAAACAAATAACTTTAGGACTTTTCTGATGGGTTTCTTTTCAGATTGCATGTTAGCACGGAGAGAGAAAAGGTAAATGATGGACAGGGTGTGCGTGAGCCAGGCATGAAACAGTGCTGGAGTTCGTCAGTAGGAGAGCTACTCAGGATGCCGCCAGGCCCAGATAACAAACGTAACTGTTGTTTTCCTTCTTGTTATGCAAGATATCTTAAACCCACACTCATTTGTTGTTAACCCAACCATTTCGTACGTAGGGATGACCCTGAGACTGTAAATGATGACCGGGGGGAGGGGGTTGGATCAGTCAGCCGTCTGCGAGGAGCGCTTCGACGCCTCGGTTTGTGGGGGGGGGGGGGCAGTTCTCATCGGGACTTGGCCGGGGCCCTGCTGGGCTTCCCGCTGGGGGCATCTGTGTGATCTATGTCCTCCCTGCTGCTCTGGGGCCCACGTTGCCTTTATGCATTCTACACCGCTCCACCCCCCACAATATCATTCAGCCTCTCGCTTTATCTTTCAGGTGACTCGGCAGACGCCCAGGCCGGCCCTTTAGAGCCCAGCATCGAGCTCTCGAAGCCGGGCCCCACGCAGCGGCCCCTAGGTGAGGCCCTCCAGCCTAACTGCTCAAACCACACATTCGTATGGGATCCCCTGTTGGCCACAAAGAGTGACCACACTTCATGTTAAATAGACACATTCATTGTTTAGAAGATGGTGAAGCAGCACGTTCTGCTAACCAGCTAGTTAGCTACCATCTTCTGACCCGACTCACTAAGTAATGATAAGGCTACATACAACACTGAATTGGTCATATCCCAAGAAAAGAAAGAAAATCGACGTTAGGGAGTCTCGAGCAGGAAATTTTCCAGAGCTGACCGGTTTCTTCACCATAAATGATGCTATGAGGATGTAGTAAACTTTACAAAACACAGATTTGATGGGGTTTAGACTTGGCAGGGTGTGGGCAAAGTGACTTTTTGAGTGGGACCCCAGAAACAACTAACCCTTAGCTGCAGGCACACAACCCTCCGGAAGCGTACCGTGAACCAGAGGCACGTTACTTTGGTGCGGACATGAGACACAGCTACGTTGCACGAAGGTGGCTAGCTCAGTTAGTGATGCCGCTCTCTAAGCCAGGCCTCCTCATCTTCCTCAGCAGTGAAACCACGCTTCAGCCTGCCCACCAAGATGCGCCGGCGAGTCCTGGAGCAGCCAGTGGGCTCCTCCGTACGACTCAAGTGCCTGGCCACTGGGAATCCGGAGCCCATCATAACGTGGTGGAAGGACCAGACCCGGCTAGCAGGTCCCCGCCCGGGCCGCCGGCCACAGTGGACCCTCACACTGAAGAACCTGCAACCACAGGACAGTGCTAAGTACACCTGCAACGTCTCCAACGCAGCCGGGAACATCAACGCCACGTATAAAGTGGACGTCATTGGTGAGCTTGCCGTGAGTTCCCTCTACTAGGCATCAGTCATTGCCTTGCTGTCATTGGACAATTTACTGACTGCCCACCCCCCTCTCCAGAACGTACCAATTCCAAGCCCATGTTGACAGGCACCCACCCGGTCAACACCACAGTGGACTATGGGGGGACTGCCTCCTTCCAGTGCAAAGTGCACAGCGATGTCAAGCCTGTCATACAGTGGCTCAAGAGGGTGGACCCGGGCGTGGAGGGGCGCCACAACTCCACACTGGAGGTTGGGGGGCAGCACTTCATGGTTCTGCCCATGGGGGAGGTGTGGTCTCGGCCTGACGGGTCCTACCTCAACAAATTGGCTATCGTCAAAGCGCGTGACGAGGACGCTGGGATGTACATCTGCCTGGGTGCCAACACCATGGGCTACAGCTTCCGCAGTGCCTATTTAACCGTGCGGCCAGGTAAGTGTGGGAAAGGCGGACCTCTAGTGGGCTCCAGCACATTCTGAAGTTACACCCATTATAAGACGGTGTCTTCGCCGATAAATCTGAAAGTTAATTGTTCATGGATAGCTATATTCATAAGTTTAGCTGAGAGAGCAGGTTTATGGGCAGGTGTGGATCTGCCTGCTTTCTGAATACCTCCTGTCTCCCGGCTCAGACCCCCAGGTGGAGAATACGGTGACCCCCCCACACCTGAGCTCCGGGCTACCCTGGCCACTCATCATTGGCATCCCCGCGACCGCCCTCCTCATGGTGGGCACCATCGTACTCTGGCTGTGCCACACCCGCCGTCAGCACAGCAACCTGCCACCGCGTGGCCCCGCCCCCGTTCACCGGGACAAGGACCCTGTGGGCTGCACGACCGCAGACTACCCAAACCAGAGACTGTTGGGTGTGGGGTCCGCCATGCCGGGGGGAGCCCCCAAGGTGTACTCCAGAGTGTACACTGACATGCACACCCACATGCACACACACACGCATTCCCACGCCCACACGGATGGCAAGGTGCACCAGCATTTCCACTACCAGTGTTAACCCCGCCCACCCCTCGGCCCCAGCCTCACACCTATGCTGTCCCTCTGACCCCTGACCTCATGATGGGCGGAGCTCAGGACAGCCTGTCCAATCCTGCAAGCCTGATCAGGATCTGGACAGACACCTAAAGGGTCACATCCTGAGAGGTCAGTTGGGGGTTTCCCATGTTGATGAACCCAAACTGAAGGTTTCGAGTTCTCTCAGGGCTGGGAAACATTCTCACAAATGTTTGATTATTTTTTTCCCCAGAGCCACACTGACCTAGGAGGTGACTGAAACGTTAAGTTTGTTTGCAGCTCACAGACAATCGGTGCCCTTAATGCAGAAATGTTGTATTAATTGTACTTATTACTAAAAGTGGTTTGTGTGTCCAAAGCAGGTTCGTGCATAAAATGCCATGTAAGTGTTTTGCAATCTGGAAGCTGTGACTGCAATCGGTCCCTTCCCCTGTTCCTGGTGGGGTGCTGGAGGGTGCCGCTTCATGTCAGAGAATCTAAACAGGTGAACGGGGAAGCAGGACAGAGCCTTTGACTCTAACCCGCAGAAGTTTCCAGATGTACCCAGTTGTGTCTGATAAATGCAGTATTACCAAAGTGCATATTCTGTGACTGAAGTGCCATTTTCTCACACGTTAAAAGTATATAAAGCTTTGATATACATTTCTTATTAGATTTGTATTTTATTTAAAATTTTGGGACACATTGTATTTTTATATCTGCTGTTATTAGTTATCAGTCTATTCTGTGGTCTTTGTTTTTTCAGAGATAGGAAACAGATACGACCATGGTTGTAAATTATGGAAGGGTGGGGGGTTGTGACCAAAACCAACCAACACAATCCCCTGGATCCTCTTAAATGGGTGGAGACCTCAACTCCCCCCCCCCCCCCAATGCTCAACCCAAAGCAATGGCCTTGGATATGACAGTAATGTCTGTCATTTTGTTAAAAACGACTTTTCTGGACCAGAGTCTGATGTTACAGCCGTAAAAACTGAGCGGTGAATAAGATGTGAAATAAATGGACTGTTTTATGCCGTTAAAGGTTATTTATTGTGTTTGACAGCGGCTGTTTGTCGTGTTCATGCTCAGTACTTCTTTAGTACTGCTTTGGGTTCAGAAGTCTGTCACGGGCATTAAAGCCTCTCAGTGGTTCTTGATGTAATGTTACTAATGGTTTGTAGCACAATCCCACCAAGAAACACACTGTTTGTCTCTCAGCATTGCACATGAAATATTTTTCTAATAAAAACCTTTTTATTCCTGTCGTCTCTGATTGCAAGTGATCAATCGGTCTACAGGCCTACTATTATTACGATTAATAAGCAACCATGCAAATTAAACACAAACCACTGAACATATCCTTGGCATCCAGTTGCTTGTTTGCAGTGTACAGTAATAAAATCGATACGATTCACTAAGATGCTGGTGTGTGTCTGGGGGATTTGCTATGCTATGGATTCCCTGGACAAGAGTCTCCTGGTGCAATGTTAGTCTAACCAAGTCAGGTGTAAGAAAGCCATGCTGTGGTCTTAGAAGATAAATGTTACCTAAAGCATGTTGGGGGCATCAAAAGGAGGCAGATTTACATTCTGTTTTTCCTGAGGGAAAGTGAGCCACCCAGCTAAAGCTTCCAGCTGACCTTAACTGTATTGGGATAGAGGCTCTGGATGAAGGGGGCTTCAGAGAGAGAGAGAGAGAAAGTGTGTGTGCACATGTGTGTGATGGCAGGGTTTCTGATGGGCCCCATCGTGGCCAGTAAAGCCCACCCGACGACACCCCTGGTGTTGACGTGACCTGGTGACTTTGCCCGTACTGTGTATGTACAGCGTCCATTATACAGTCATAATTCTGTCCTCCGTGTTCAGTTCGGTTTCGGACCATCGCAACTCGAAGTGGGTAAGTGCTGGTCAAAAACTGTCGGGATTTGGAAAAGCAAATTAAAAAAGCACATGTTTAACATGCGTAAGAAAAATTTGAGGAACCGTAGCAAAATTTTCAGTTTCACTCATTTCTCAGTTTATGGTTATGCTTCTGGAGCGGTTCTGGAGCGGTGCAGTGGTTAGCACTGTTGCCTCACACCTCTGGGACCTGGGTTCGAATCCCCGCCTGGGTTACGTGTGTGGAGTTTGCATGTTCTCCCTGTGCTGTTGTGGGGTTTCCTCTGGGTACACTGGTTTCCCTCCACAGTCCAAAGACCTGCTGAGGCTAATTGGAGTTGCTAAATTGCCCGTAGGTGTGCCTGTGTGTGTGAATGGTGTGTGAGTGTGTCCTGTGATGGGCTGGCCCCCTGTCCAGGGGTTGTTCCCTGCCTCATGCCCGTTGCTTCCGGGTAGGCTCCAGACCCCCTGCGACCCAGTAGGATAAGCGGGTATAGAAGATGGATGGATGGTTATGCTTCTGTGAAAAATATATTTTTTTTTGCAAACTCCAGCCTGGTTCTTCCCTGCTTCTCATCAATGAAGGGTTTCTTCCTTGCTTTATGGGTCTTCAGTCCTGCTTCTAGAAGCCTAACATGAACTGTCCTTGCAACTTCACACCTGCACTTAATGTTTCCTATTCTATTTGAAGGTCACTTGAGGTCATCCTCCCAATTCAAGAGCCCCTACCGGTTAAGCTGATAGTCATCTCTGGCGTTAGAAAATTGCTTCTGCCCTCTACCTGGCTGGTTTTGGTCATTCCCAGTGTCTCCTTCTTCACTTTGTTCTTGTGTACTGCTGTCTTAGAAACTTTGAGCCTGGAAGCTACCTGACTCGCAGAGTAGCCTTCTGCCAGCAGAACCAGGATTTTAAAATGCAGATTTTTCTCAAATATAGAGTGTTCTCTTATTTTTTCCAGACTTGTAGGCCTATTCCAAGAGCAGGGACTGGTATCACATTGCCGTATATCTTGATTAGCTGAATAATTTATTTCAATGGACTTCAACTATTCATTTACCATTTACTTGCATTTAGCCCAAAATACTTTATCCGGATACTAGATGATACTGGTCCCAAGATCTGTTACATGTGTGTGGAGTTTGCATGTTCTCCCTGTGTCCTCGTGGGGTTTCCTCCGGGCACTCCATTTTCCCCCCACAGTCCAAAGACATGCTGAGGCTAATTGGAGGTGCTAAATTTCCCGTAGGTGTGCCTGTGTGAGTAAATGGTGTGTGGGTGTGCCCTGCAATGGGCTGGCCACCCTTCCAGGGTTGTTCCCTGCCTCGTGCCCATTGCTTCCGGGATAGGGTCCGGACTCCCTGCGACCAAGTAGGATAAGCAGGTTGGAAAATGGATGGATGGATGGATATCCATACAGATAATAGATTAGGAGAAGTAGCCGAGTTTTGTCTTTTCTTTTAGTAATTGTGAATTGCATGCAGTCTCGGCGCCACCTAGTGACTGATGAGTGCAAAAGCGGAGCCCCGAACAGAATGATAGTCACCTTTATAAGGCGTACATTTTACGCCTCATGCAATAACCATGATTAATTGTAATATAATCGAAAATTGCGTTTTAAAATCCCGTCACAACAATTTGCGTCTAGTATCTGTTATCTTGACAAAGTCAAATACATACAAATACAAGTTACAAGAGTAATTTTTCAAATTTCCAAACAGCAACGGGGCACTAATAAACACCACCGGATTGAACTCTACACTAGTTATTGTTTGTTTGTTTGTTTGTTTGTTTTTGTTTGTGTGTGTGCGTGTGTGTGTGTGTGTTATGCGAGAAAGAACCAATGAAAGATGAACGGTGCTGTAGCGCCGCCTCGGTCATGGGTCACGTGACGTAAGGGGCTGGGGAAGCCGATAGCGGAAGTACGTCTACGAGTCGCGGCCGGAGCGCATCAGGACCCTCAAGTTAGCTTGGGAGCAGCCGGACGGGCTGAAGCCGAGGCTGACGGAGCCAGTTCGTGTCCCGGTGGTCAGGACGGGTCGCCGGACGTTGTAGACAGTGTGCCAGAGCTTTTCATTAAAACAGGGGGGGATCCCTGGCGGCCCCGGGGATGTAGCTAGTGCTATCTTAGCGGAGTGCCTGTCTGCGCGCAGCGGGGTACAAAGGCGAGGTGTCGGGCTGAGCAGCCTCGGGACCCCGGCTCTCTGCACCGGGTACAGCCGAGTTTACGCCTCGTTTGTGCGTGTGTCTGACCTGGCAGTCATTGTGGTTCGACGCCCTCTTCAGAAAGCGGTGGCCGCAGCTGATGCTGCTGTGAACGGCAAGGTAACGGACCACCGGGGCGGAAGGACCTCTCGGGGTGTGATGTACCATGGGTTTCGATACCGGCGGTAGGCCGCGCGCTGCCCAACGGGATCTCGTTGGCTTAAGGTTAGGTCCAGAGTGATAAGCTGCAGTTGCAGACCTAGTGAGATAGCTGCCCTAACTGATTAACATAGGGATATGTGAACGGACCGCTCTGTTTAGCGGTGCTGCTGCGGATCAGTGTCGAGTTCAGGGGACAGCCGGAGTCCCCACAGCTGCCACCATTTGCCCATGTTTTTTGTGAGTTACTTGGTTTGTCACGGTGTCAGTGACATGGTTCTCCCACAGGTGTATTTGTGCATGCTGGCGTGTGACTGGGTGAAGGGGACTTGAGTTGGCTTGCCTCTCCGTGCCTGAGTCAACATGACGGGCCCCAGGAGGAAGTCCACCAAGACGCAGGGTGGTGGCGGCGGAGGGGCGGAGACTTCCTGGCAGGAGGACCCAAAGGACTACATGAACGAATTGTCACATGAAGTGCTCTGCCACGTGTTTCGGTGAGTTCCAGCAACCCAACACTGGGAATGGAGGCCACACACCCAGGTGGCCTAATGATGTAGGTGGTAATGCCCGTTCCTACTTTCCGTCCAGGTACCTCCCCATGCAGGACATCATGTGTATGGAGTGCCTATCACGCAAGCTGCGGGAGGCCGTAACACTGTACCTGCGAGTGGTGAAGGTCGTGGACTTGTGTGCCAGCCGCTGGTGGGAATACATGCCCTCGGGTAAGAGCTGGCGTACAGCCTGGCACCAGTGGGGCGGGGGGCGCATACGTCTGACTGCTCTGTGCCTGCAGGCTTCACGGACTCCAGCTTCCTCATGCTGTTGAAGAAGATGCCAGACCTGGAGCAGCTGTACGGCCTGCACCCCCGCTACCTGGAACGCCGGCGCGTGCGTGGCTACGAGGCTTTCAGCATCCCGGGGGTCCTGGAGGCACTGCAGGCCTGCCCCAACCTGCTGGTGAGCTAGCTTCCAGCACCCTCCAACTGTCAGGGCCACAAAGAACTGGAGCTGCAATATTCTGTTCCGTTGAGAGTGAAGCTGGTTTCTTAAAGCTTCTCTGAAGAGGTGCCTGGGGTGTGTTCCCTCTCCAGGGTGTGGAGACCTCTCACCTGGAGCTGGTGGAGGCCATCTGGAACTACATGCCACATGTTCATATCCTGGGCAAGTTCCGGAATCGCAACGGGGCTTTTCCCATCCCACCAGAGAACAAGCTCACCATCCCGGTGGCAGCCAAGATCCAGACCCTGCACCTTGTAGGTAGGTCCCAGAAGCTGCAACCCCTGGATTCTCACTCAGCAGACGGGAGCCGCTCAAGCATGTGGGCTTCCTATCTGCAGGCGTGAATGTGCCTGAGATCCCCTGCATCTCCATGCTGAAACACCTCTACCTTAAGTGGGTCCGCCTGACCAAGCCGCAGCCGTTCAAGGACTTCCTGTGCGTGAGCCTGCGCACCTTTGTGATGAGGAACTGCGCTGGGCCCACCAACTCGCTCAAGTACGTGCCTCTGGTCACGGGCCTGGCCTCTGCCCGCAACCTGGAACAGCTGGAGCTTGTGCGGGTGCCCTTCCTGGGGGGGCTCATCCAACATGTAGTGGAGGACAGCTGGAGGTCAGGTGAGGCACCGTGTGGCCGGGAGGTGCTTCTGGAAAGTCCAGGTGTGTTGGGGACATTCCACAGATGCAGAGGGGAAAAGGACCTCTCAGCCAAGCCCCGTGGTCCTGGTCCGAGCTAGCGATGCTTGTCTCCGGTGGTATTTATGTTGTCTTTTTTTTTGCTGGTCCAGGAGGCTTCCGTAATTTGCACACCATTGTCTTTGGTGCTTGTAAAAACGCCCTTGAGGTCGACCTAGGTTATTTGATCATCACTGCAGCTCGGAGGTAAGTGGGCCAACGTCTCGTGGCTAGGGTTGACAAGACCCCAAAATATGTAGCTGGTGGGCAGATGGATGGAAGCTTAGCAATCTCTGGCCTTTTCAGGCTGCATGAGGTCCGCATCCAGCCCTCGCTGACCAAAGATGGCGTCTTCTCCGCCCTGAAGATGGCCCAGTTGGAGTTTCCTCAGTTTGAGACATTACACCTGGGCTTCGTGGACGAATTCCTGCTTCAGTGTGAGTACAGACTTCCATCTGCTCCTTTATGCTTAATGAAGCTCCTTCCTCCACTTTTTGGAAAGAAGTGAGCTCATCTTGGTGTCCATATCGGCAACCCGTCCTGTCAAAGGTCATTCATCACTAGCATTTGGGACTAGGGCATCAGAACGGGCTGCTTCAAAGACTGCTTCGGTAGTGCTATTAAAATAGCCTCACTTTATTCCTGGAGTTATTTTAGTGTTAGTGTTGGTGTTAGTGTTATCAGTGTAGCTGTCTGGGTGTGCAGATGGCTGAGTGTATACAAAACAAGAGTAGCGTGGGCAGCATGACGGCCAGAATCAGTATCGCACTGCACAAAAATCAGCCAGCAGAGGGTGTTGGACGCGTGGGCTGGGTGATGACAGCAGAGGCACGGACTTACAGGGGCGTTGTGTGGCTTGAGGTGTTCAGAGCAGCTGAGGATCGCTAAAGGTTATGGCAGAAAGTGCCCTTTGACATAACCAGGCCCCACGTTTTTGTTCTGATGGAGAACACAGGGCATAAAATTACTGCAGTCAGTGTTCTGATTATCTTGGTTTATTATAACTACTGTACCTCTAGGATTTGGGTTATGGTTCAGTCTATCTGTATCAATTTTCTAGAATCAAGTACACCCTCCCCCCTTCCAGTGATGCTGAGACGTTGAGTTTATTACTCTGTGTGCTGTAATTAGCTGTGAAGCTAATTGCCTGTGAAACGGCCCATGACTGAGAGGACATTTTTCATGAGTCTTTCATGTTGGACATGGTGACTGACCCATAGTTGGTGATGGCATGTCGTGGTTGAGAGTTTGGCCTGTGAAGGTTTTCGGATGAAATCCCACAAGGTAAGCTGGTGGACCTTTGAGCAGACTGCCCTAGAGCCGGTGAGATGTTCAGAGTTCCTTTCACAGGTAAGATGAGTCACTCGGGGCTGGTGAAGTACGGCCTCGCGGACGTGATCGAGAATCCCGGGATCATCACGGACATTGGGATGAAGGCGGTCAATGAGGTCTTCTCTTCTATCAAGCACCTGCTGGTCTACAACTGTCCACACCTCCACAACCCCCACAACTGGATCACAGGTGCCCACCCATCACTAGGGGATCTGATCAGGAATTTAACAGAGCAGGTTTTAGGGAAAAGCGCACCCC
>JABFEB020000002.1:27134000-27145163 GCA_019775895.2 Stomatorhinus ivindoensis | reverse complement strand
CCCCCCCCCCCCCCCCCCCCCCCCCCCTTCCATGCAAACGTCTCCTCCTCAGACGTCGCAGGTCATGGGTAGGGGTCATGGGGGGTCCAGCGCTGGCCAATCCCGCGGCTCGAGGGGCTTTCCCGGGCGGGCCTCTCCCTCCGAGTGCCGGCCTCCCTCCTCATATAAGGAGTAAAAGAAAAGAAGCTGCCAGCGGAGCCGGCCGCTCTGCAAAAGGGCCCCGGAGCCGGGGGCCCCCGTCAGGCCACGCGGAGCACCTTCGGCCGCCTCCCCTCCTTTCCGGCCCCACCCTCGGGCCAGCGGCCCTGCTTGGACGGGACAGGAGCTACCGACAGGTACGTATGACAAATGGTCCAACTAGGGAGCCTGAAGCAGGGGCTGTGGGGGGCGCGGGGCGTCTCGGGGTCGATATTTGGGGCTGGGGGTGGGGGGCACTGTGAAGTTCAGGGCCGATTGTGTGGCTCAGGGTGCTGGGGCTTGTGGAGGGAAGAGACTGCAGCCTGGGTCTCCAAATTCAGTTTCGCTGGGAGTATGGAATTGCAAAGAGCACCCCCTCCCACAGGTCACTGTTTGGGGATCTTCTCAGCCCCTCCTGACCTTAGGTTCATTGCCCGCCATTCTTGACAGGAGGCTAAGAGCTGGGCTCCTTCTGGATGGGGTGGTGGGGTCCTACTTTTGTCACAGGTCATATCTGCACATACTTCTCAGTGTCAGTGATCTGCTGGCGTGCGATTCGCCTGCTTCCATGGCTCTCATGCATTTGGATCTTGTAGATGCTCAGAACGGTTTGGTTGCTTCTCTGTGTCAGTAAGTGCATTTGAGTGAGGTAGACAGTGATGAACCAGGAATCCAGTCCTCACCCCTAATCTGTAGTTGAGGATTGTGTTCCTCCACCCAGCTCCCCGTTTTCCAAAACGGGACTATCTGGGGGGGGGTGGGGGGTTGGGGGACACCATCCTAGGAGACAGATGGGTTAATTAAGTACATTTGTGTAAAATATAAGACTGCAGGTTCAGTCACTAGTGGCATCTGGGCTACAGTAAATTATATATTCCGATATTTCGCTGTCGTCCCCTCACTGGATGGTGCTCATCATATCTGCACAGACTTCTTCATTGGGGTAACCTACCTTGTTAGGGGCTGCTTTGGCCAGCATCATCTGGTCCCAGGCTGTGGAGAACAATGTGTTTAAATAATAATGTTACGCCATTTGGCGTTTTTATGTCACCTTATATGTTAACCAAAGTGAGGTGGTTAAGGAGGACTTGATGATGGACCTTATAATCTACACCATTAAACTCAACTTCCCCAGCACTTATCCAGCTCTGTGTGTGGAGGGGGATCTTAGTTTATTGAAAGGTCCAATGTCCATGTATCTGAACACACTCGTTGAGCGTGGAGCTCACTCTCGAGGGTGTGTGCGTAGCACGAAAGAAATGCAACCCCATCCCCCATCTGGAGGTCTTCTCGCTCTTTGTTTCTGGGAGGGTTTGTTTGAGATGGCGGGGGGGTTGTAGCAGATGTGTCCAGCTGTTAGGTCAGCAGTGCAAGTCTTCGTTCTGAGCATTGTGACCTGATGTCAGGGGTGACACCAAAATACACACAACCCCCCCCCCCCCCCGGCAAGCTGTAAGGAGTCTTTGGCGTTGCCATACTCATTTTTATAAGCTGGGCCTTGTAGTGTGGAGTTTTTCTGCAGTTTTATATGAGAGGTGATGATACCTGCATTACCTCAGTGTCTACAGACAAGGCATTTATTCCCTTGAGATTCCACAAGTGTTCTTTTATTAAATTATTTGTGTGCTAAATTATCCGTTTATAGGTTGTGTCTGCATTTTTGGCTCACCATGCTGCCCATATTTCGCCATATCCGGGTCAGTGATACAGTTTGGCCAGGATTTGAGGTTTTCCTCATTCATTTTTACCACTAGGGTGGTGACATGAGACAAGCTAGACAGAGCTGTCCATCAAATGAGTTTTGGCCAATCGGCTGAAGTAAGACTCACCTGGAAGGCATGAGAACCAGCCATGACTTGGTGCTTTACACACATACACACACACAAGTCAACTTTGCTGGTGACTGATCTACTGGTTTGGTTTAGACACACACTGTTGCATTATGATACAGTGAATTATATACTTGAAATAAATACCCCATACTCTGCATACTGTGGTTTAAGTATTTGGTACTGTGTCTTGTCAGTATTGCTCGAGTACCCTGTACTGTGTAATGTTGGTATAGTTGAAGTATTCTGTAAATACCTCAAAATGGTTTAAGTACCCAGTGCTATGTCATGTACGGGTTACCATCACCATAACAAGCTTCCCGTCACGGCACTGTGGACAAAACGTCTGGCTGGAAGGATAGATGGACAGATTAGATGGGGGAAGGGTGGGGGGGCGAGGCGGCTGGGGGAGGGAAAGGAAACACTTTATTTATTTTCAGAGAAACCACGAGTCTGGAAGCGATCAAACCAGAGTGGTTTCACATGACCCCCCACCCCCCCCCCCCAACTAGAAGGGCCACAGGGGAACCCCGTTCCCAGGGTCGTTCCGAAGCAGGAGGGAGGGGAGGGAGAAGACCGGAGATCTCCATGGGGAGCCGGTGCCCAGCATGACATGCGCACACGCAGACGCGGTCATGTGACGGCAGGCCGTTCCAAGCGGCGCCGCAGCCTCGGGGCATCGCTGCCACAACGCTGACGGAACGCTGCCGCAACGCTGACGGAACGCTGCCGCAACGAGGGAATGCTGGCGGGTGATTCCTGTCTGTGGCTTTGGGTCCGCAGCCCGGTGGGTCTCCAGACAAACCAGCCGGCCTTCATCGCAGCATTTCAAGTCTGCCTTTCCGTCCTTATGAAAAGTGCCCGTGGTTAAGTGCCCCCGCTTTGCAGATATCCAAGAGCATTACTTTGGGGGGGGTTGGTGAAAATCTCCTCCAACTGCAAAGACAGCAAGGCTGCACTGAGACCCGACCGGTGCCAGGAGGGAAAACAAGAGAGTCAGAGCGATAATCAAACCCTGCGAGTCTTCAGTCATATCATGCGGGCTGTTGCTCCACATGTAACGCATCTGAGAGTAAAAGGAGGCACTTGGCTGTCGCAGCCAAACGATCGTCCTGACAGAGATTCTGGATTCTGCCGTAATGGATGCTATCTCCGGGCATTGTTAGAAAAACATGTCATTCAGATAAATCTGTCTTTCATGAGGATTAACTGATTTTTGTCATGATTCTCCTCTCGGCATAATTGAAATGTCCCTGTCTGGCTTCCTGTCATTGGAGTGTGTCACTTGAATGTCACCCAGCAAGCCCCCCCCCCACCACCTCTGGGCCTTGAGAAAGTATGTTCAGCCTGTGTTTTTCCACATGTGTGTTTACTGGCCGCGAGGGAGAGCCGGAAGAGGAAAGCCTTCAGTTTGTTTACGCTCTGCTGATAATTTGGGTGGGTAATGAGGCCACTTTGTGAGCTTGATCTGAATGAGAATGAGCCGACAATGAGTTAATATGGAGTTAATGTGTAGTTAATGTGTAGTTAATGTGGAGTTAATGTGTAGTTAATGTGGAGTTAATATGGAGTCTTGCTTTTCTCTCTGATCAATGGTTTTTTGTAGGTTAGCAGGTTTTTCCATCAGGATCTGTTTACCATCCGCATTATAAACACCCCCCACTTGTTGCCTGTCTGTTCAGTTTATTCAGGCTTGGTGCTCAGCTCATGCAAAGACAAGCCCTCTACCACCACCCCCCCCCCACCACACACACACACACCACTTAGTCTGCTTATTTGCTGTCCTCACCAAAATTTGACATCATCAGAGCAAGTGGTCTTAGTAATTACAATTACAATAAGGGTGTAACAGGTCAGGGTCTGGCAGGTTAGGGGTAGGATTGGCATCTGACAGGCTTAGGGTGCAGATGGAGGTTTGCTGGAACATCAGCTCTATCTCAGATTTAATGCCCTGGATGGGAGGGACGGCTCGTCTGCCCGTGTTTCCTGCCTCGGTGATTAAAGGGGCAGAGAGGAGCTGGGAGGAGAGGGGAGGCAGCCTTATAAGGAGATGTTTGGCTGTGCCAGATTACCGACTCATCTGATTGTAAACATAGCGGGGGGGCGGCGGCGGGGCATGCAGGCCCGCACACGCTCACAAGGAGACGCAGAGCGTGCTCCTTACATGTAACTCAGACAAAGCATCTCCCTGGAGCCTCTCTATTGTGGTTTCAGAAAAAAAGGGCAAGTTCACATTTCCTGGTGGCTTGTTTAGAATTCCTGAGTGATCGGCAGACTCACGCTCCGGGGATGAAGCGCTAATGAGCAGCTTCCATCAGGAATGTCAGTTACTGCAGACGGGGGCTCGTGCGTCTGCTCTGATGCAAGCGAGCTGTGTAACATCCGATGGATGAAGCGTGTGCTTTGGGTTGCCCTGTTTGTGCGTTCTGTCAGCAAGCCCACCCTTATGGGGGATAGGCAGGCTGATCGGATCCCCTATGAGCAAAGCAGCCTCAGGCACCAGTAAGGAGGCAGTTCCCACCCCTTTAGCATCATTGTGTCGCTTTGTCCCCACGAGGTTGCGTCATTCTGAGGCCACACCCACTCAACTGCCCCGTAACCCACCATTAAATACAAAATGGCAACAGCAGCTCGCCCCCCCCCCCCAAGAAATGTACATTTAAGCTCCTGGTGAAGGTGTGGAGCTTCCAGACAGCCGGGCCAGTGAAGCACTGCAGGATCCGTGGACCAGCCGGCCCACTGTGTGTGACTGGGCTGGTCCGTGTGCCGGGGCGCCCCCTGCAGCCCAGGAGACGATGATGTCTGCCGTGTCTGAAAGCGGGAGAGTAGAAGTGGCCTCGCAGGTCTGCTGTTCACCTTCACTGCTTTATCCTTTTATGTCAGTCAGCTGCAGGCCGAGACTAGAAATGGACATAAAACGAGGAGAGGGACCGGGAGGAGGGGGGCCACAGGGAGAGGAGGGGGGTGGGGGGGCAGTGGGTGACAAACTATCTGTTTCCACCATCATGGGCTGTTAAGAACCATGAGCTTGAGTGTTTATCGAGAGCCTGGCTACATTTTCCATTATCCCAAAATAAAATCCCTTAAAAATTCCTTATATGGACTGAGGCAGATTCCAGCAGAGGGATGTGAGTGACCCTAAAGCTTCTCCCTCCTGGAGCCAGCCCAGGACAGCAGAGGAATTCACTTGTTTCTTTCTCCGTGCCTTTTTTTTGGTTTGTCCTAGTTCGCAAGGATAAATTAAATTCTCCCCAAAAGAAACTGCAGAAGGCTGGCCGCTGGTGCTTACGCATCTGTGGGGATCCTCAGCGGCCTTCACTGGGGGCCAGCCCAGCATCACCGAGCCGTGTTTAATCGAAAGCTGAAAACACACATGTAGGGCGATTGCACGAACCGCTGTATTTATCACATATGTTGCATGTTCTGTGGTGTATCTTGAGCCTTGTACTTGCCCCATCTACGTTATGCCCTAATCGTTAGTTGTCAGGGTCTCTCCGACAGCGGCCAGCACAAATTTCCACCGGCCTTGACAGTAAAGATTCTGATTGGCCCTTGGTTAACCCTGAGTCTCTCAGGCCTGGGGCGGAGCCCACCCGCATCTGCCACCTCCATGTGTTCATCTCCCTACCAGGCCGATCAATGGGAGGCCTTTTCACACCAAAGCACCAAGGACCACTGTGCCCGTCGTCAGAAGGTTGCTGGTTCAAATCTCAGGCTGAGCAGAGTGATGTAACCATCGGGCCCCTGAGCAAAGCCCATAATCCCTAATTGCTCCAGGGTCTGGCTGATCCTGCTTTCTCAAAAAAAAAAAAAAAAATACGTAAAATAAATAAAATGTACTTGCAGATTGAGGAGAATTTTAACTGTGCAAGACAAAACAGAATGCAGGGGCACGGTCACCATAATTTAATGGGGGCTGGAGAACACACTGGTCCAGCAAGTAGTGTCACTGGTCTCATACAGCTCCTGACCTGCCAGTTGCAAATCCTGTTCTGGCTGCTTGTCCGACTCTTCCTATGAATTTAGAACCATCAACCAGAATACGAAGTGGGAATAAATGCAATATAGGGTATCATTGTGAGTTACTCTATGTTACATGTATACATACTGGAATAACCCAGGACTGGTCAATGCTGCGAGCCGCTGGCTGCTCCTCTGCCTCACAGTCTGAAGGAAGCAGCCAGAGCAGAACGGACCCACCAGCATGTGAACACTTGGGCCAGCAGAAGGTGGAGACCGGAGCCTGATCGGAGAACATATATAAACGTCCACCAGAAACGTCATATCCAGTAAAATGATAGGATTAAGCAGGACTGTGACATTCACTCTGATTGGTTTATCCGCCTCTTGCCGTCAATGGTAGAGAATGACATCAGAGACGCCACGCTGCTTCACTACAGGAACACAGCAGTGGTGCCGATCTCCCAGCTTTCATCTGGGGCCTTCATCCAGACATCAGAGATGTTTCTCCTCAGGTCGACTTCAGGGAGACCTTTTTTCCAACCCGCTGGTTCAGTCTTTTCAGTGTTTATGGTGCACTGGGTGATGTGTACACAGCTCTTCACCCTTTTCAAGCTTGGAGTTACCAAAATACATGTCTGTGAGACTACTGCTGGGTGCACAAATGGACACGCTGGTCCATCTGTCCGGCTGGCGGGGCTCCAACGGCCCACAGGTGTTGAGGCTGGTCCTGGGGCAGCGTGTGGGTTTAAAAGCACAATTGTTGGCCTATTGGGAACATGGGGGCAATCTCAAAATGGCCAGGAAGGGATCGGCTCAGCAGGGGGATAGGAGTGTGGGAAAACCAAGCAAAGCAGGGAGCTTCGGGGAACTGAAAGTCCAGGGAGAAAATATGAGGATACAAGCAGCCTTGGGTCAATGTCACTTCCTGTATGCTTAAGTCATCGTACTGCATCATTCTTGCAGCCCCTTTTCTAACAAATGGCTTGGTGTTCTCGTTTAGGCTTTATGTGTAATGTTACTATTCTGACCCCATTTGGAATGACAATGCTGCCCTCTGCTGGTTCACAGGATGGTTGCCCAGGCCTGAGGTAAAGTGCTGCCCTCTGCTGGCTGACAGAACGGATGTTCAGTCCCCAGGCCCAAGGTGCAGTGCTGCATCTCTGGTCAGTTGGGAGTCTGAGATGAAGCACTGTAGCTCAGGAGGGGGGGCACAGCTTCCACTGACCCCGCAGAGCCAGAGAGACCAGGAGGCTGATTCAGCTACGGAGGGTCAACACCTCTATCCCACCCAACACAGGAGGGACACTCCTTCATGAGAAAATATTTCCAGTTATGTAACTATGTAAGTGTAAAGGATTGATCATTATTTCTTTTCTTCCAACTGGATCCTTACTATTGACAAACAGTCATTCACTTCCTTACCCCCGGGGTCCAGTTTTCCCAGGAATCCCTTGGGCAATAACAAGGGGGATTCCTGGAAATACTGTTCTTGGAGGTGTGGCTTTACAACCAGACATCAAGATGTGCTCTTACCATATGTGGCAGCTGAAAGGCAACGTTGTCACGTGGCAGCTAAACGAACCCAGATAACCCCGCTAGACACACGAACCTTGTGTGTTATTTTCACTAGAAATGACAGAAGTACTTAACGTTATGTTTATGAATTTCAAATAATAAAACAAAGCACGACTCTTGATATATTATAAAATGTAAAATCAAAATAAATTTCACAAAAAGATCTGTGTCTTTTACAAAAAGGTACTGTTTTGCGCAATATTTTAAAAATGTGTTTGCCAACTTTTTGTTTACCAAGAAGAGGGACAAATGCACCATCTATTGGCAAGTGTGGGAATTACCTGGGCTACTGTATACAATCTCACCACTAAGGGGTGTCATTGAGCCGATTCCTTAGGGACTAAGCAGCCTTCCTTTATTTCATTTTACTGATGACCTGAATTCCATTTGATAATTATTTGAGAGCATTACATAGTTATATCCATCAGGCCAGCCATCCATCTCACAAATTTCCAGGAATGCAGCCCACTGAGCCACCGTGGTACAGCTAAATTGCAGTCATCTGTGGGATAGGGTGACGTTTGCCGCCCCATCCAATCAACGTGTATGTGCTTTCATATATTGCTTATTCTTATCAGCATTTAGAGGTTACATGAGTTTAAAATTAATATCAGTTATAGAAAGGCTAATGCTACAATCCAAAGGCTCACTGAATGTGCCATCGCAGAATACACAAGGGATTGTGTGCAGTTTGTATTCAAGCATCACAGAGGACAAATTTGGTTTCAGAAACAATTCTATACATCACACTTGCCATATTTTTAGATCTACTGGACCAGGATCACTCAGGCTCATGTAAAGTGAAAGCTTCTAACTCACAGTAACCTTGGCTATGATGTAAGACTGAATGACTTTTGAATGATTTGTGTGGAATCACATTGGACACAGACTAGCCAATAGGCATCAAGGATGATGATAAATTGGCCTGTTAGCACAGAGGAGAGTCTTCATGTTAGCCTATGGAGAGCCCTGCATGTTTTGCTGGAGTTCGCGGCAGGAGTGGCCCTATACCACACTTCTGCATGCAGAATGTGAAGCAGCCGGCGCACCAGGTGTTGCACTGAGGTCAGGCATGTGACCCAACCGGCAGATCTGACTGGCTGTCATGTTCGCTTGCCGTGACCTCAGCCTGGAAGCCAGAAGGATCTTTTGCAGCCGTTGAGGGAGCGTAACAGAGACATAGTAAACAGGCACACGTGAATGGGAGCCACGGCACAGCTGGGCTTCTTCATAGGAGAGACCCAGGCTCCACGATCACGTAATAAAGGTCTGAGAAACTGCATCAGCCCAAGGCTCAGACTCGCCACGCGTCACTGGACCGAAGCGGAATCTTCTGAGTTTTTATGATAATGAGACAGTGACGTCTGCCTAGTATTACTCGTGAGTGTGCTTCAGACTGGCAGAGAGTGAGAGAAGCCTGGAGGAGCTGAATGAGGAATGAGTCAGAGTGAGGTGGGAGGGGGGAGTATAAGGGAGATCATGTGACGGGGGGGCGATGAGTCATATCTCATTCCTTTACCTACTGAATCAGCCTCTTCTGACACACCTTGATTGGGGTGCAGTGCTATTCTGACTCACCTGCTGTAGAGCTTTCCGGAAGCGAACAGGGAGGGGAATCTGCCGCTAAACAGAATTCACAGGAAGCCAAAAACTTGTCCCAACTACATTCAGAGCCCTCGCTAGGAGCCTTAAACCCGATTATCACATCCTGCCACTGCGCTGAGCCTTTTCAATACTCACCTTCCCTCCCAAATTGTTGCCTTTCCACAAGAGTGCTGCCTCGTAGAATTCCATTGTATGTTTGTACAACGAGAGTAAAGGTGTCACGTCTTACACGACATGTCTGGCCAAGCCCGTTTCCCACAATGCACCACATACATGTGTCACAATCAGGAGGCATGGGTATCCATGACAACGCAGGGTAGGAGCTACGTGGCCAGAGGGCGCAGTGTTAGGCCGCCTGGAGGACAGGAAGTGGCTGCTTTGTTGCTGGGATATAACGCAGACATAACAAGAACGCGCCTGGTTCGGCAAGCCAGCACTGCCTCCCTTTGCCACCTTACACGGTGTGTTATTTCAGGGAGCAGGAGTGCAGTGATTGAACTCAAAGGCCAGGTCCGGGCCTCTCATTTTCACAGGACCCCACAGCCCAGCTGGTGGGGTCAGAGGACGTGACCGTGGCAACTGGCGAATCAGCACACAGATGCCAGTCCACAGACAAACCGGACGTGGGCGGCCATGTTGGCATCTTATCAACGCGACTCTCTTATAGCAAGGGTCACAGCTGCTAAGGACGTACTCTAGGCGTGTTTAAGAAAAGAACACAGGGTCAACACAGGGCAGCACAGAGCAGCACAGGGCACAAGGCGGCAGACAACCCAGACAGGACTGCAGGCCGGAAGGCTTACATCTGATATCCTGCTATTCCTGTCGAGCATTTGGCACTATATTCTGGGGGGCACCTGGTGGACACATGGCGGTCTTTCTTGTCCCAGAGCTCAGCACAAATAGGGTTTTGGGGTGATGTAGGGAAAAATATTGAGCCTATCTATTAAACAAAAGGGCAGGTGATTAGGGGGATTTCTGGTAGCCCAAATGTAAATTTGTTCACTAAACCTTGCTGGTGGAGGGGGGGGGGAGGTTCGAACTCTCACCCTCCATGAATATCAGAGTACCCAGGAGTCACCAGGGGCACTAAAAGCGGGATCTTTGACCCAGTCTCGCCCAATCAGGACATGACAGCAAGTAGGCGCCCCCCCCCCCCCACACTCTGCAGCGGTCTCTTTGGGAGTAAGCGCACGTTACCAGCTCTGACTATGGCTCTGCATTGAGCCCTCAGGGACACGTTCTTCATTAAGTTCCTCATCTACCTCATTTCATTGATAAATGCTTTCTAGTGAACTTTGGGATTTCACATGAATGCGTGTGATGGCTGCGTCTGTCACCCAGTCGGCTATTAACCTCATTAACATACTGATTACCAACCCCCTCAAAGTGATAGGGGTGGGGGGGGTCCCCACACATGCCATCCAGGATGAAGTGTTCTAAACTGTTGTCCCCCTGCTTGGCAGTCATGTACCCTGTCCCTGGTGACTGTTGAGCCATCCTCATGTACCCGCATGTATCTCCTCTAAGGGGGTGGGACACGGTGACCGTATGCCCTGGTGTATGATTTCGATGGCCGCTATTTTTTGGAAACATTTAGCTTGCTGACAGACTGGGGGCGGTGTTAGACTGACTGATTTAACATTTGTGTTTGTTTTTAGCAGCATCCCCCGACCCCCCCCATGCCGCCCGTTTTAGGCCATAGGTGGGGAGGGTGGGCGGACCAAAAGCCAACAAGTACTCTATTCTGAAAGCCATGAGCACAGAGCACTCCACGCCTGTCAACATGGCCAAATGGTCTCCATGGCGAAAATAAACAAAAAAAGGAGAGTCATGTGACATTTGGTGCGAACGTGAGGCTCACTGCAAAACTAAATATACGTTATTGCTGGGAGATATAAATATAGATGCAGATAAGGTTACCCGGGTGATAAGTCTTCACTGAAACTGTAGGCATTGTTTAGATGGAACAAACTCCTATAGGAACGTGTCCTGCAATACGAGCCCCCCGCTC
>JABFEB020000002.1:27086385-27106026 GCA_019775895.2 Stomatorhinus ivindoensis | reverse complement strand
TTTACGCTCATGCTAAGGATAAAATTAAAACAATAGGTGAGACTGGTCTCCAAGCCAGCCTCAAACTCATGAGTGGAAGGGTGGCCAATGGGGTGGCCAGGTTTCAGTGAAGACCGGCCAAGCTCACCCCTTGCCACTCCCCACATTCACCTCTGCCTTCCGGTAACCTGTCTGCTTCCGGTTAGCGACCTGAGGCTAATGCTGCATGCAAATAGTCATTTTCTCTCAATGACAAATATAGCCTCATCAAAGTTTATGATATACCGCCATAAACGAGCCAATGAACTGTAGCAACAAAACTACATTAAGCTATGTTATATGTACAGTACTGTGTTGTATTACAGCATATTTGAATTGTACACAGTTCAGTAGTTTAATTTGAACAGTAATGTAATTTGAAAAGCATTTAAAACAGCTATACTGTACTTTGAAAGAGTCAATGAAGTTCAGTAATCTGCAGTGCTGTCCGTTCTATTACCTGCTATTCATGTAGTGCAGTGGGCATGCTTGCAACACTTTGCATTTCCTTCAATTTCTCTGAGACTGTTTGTACTGGGAAGATACATTTTTAATACAATAAACCAACATCCGTCAGCTACCCACTCACACTGCTGTAACAATTTATACTTAAATAGACAAAGTCAAATGTTGCAATGGACCCCATAAGGGATGGCAGTTGCAACAGTCCACAGGGGTAGATGCAACATTCATTAAAATGTAATCACTCTTTATCATCATTTTGCAGTTTATTTACTTTGTGCACAGACAGGTTCTTCACTTCAAGTTAAATTGGCTGCATAAAGACAAAGTATAGTAGAAGGATTTTTTTTGGTTTTGGTTGACTATCACAATGCATTTGAACAAAATATTGCTAAAAAAAATCAAAAGCAAGACAGAAATTTAATAATACTATTACTAATAATACACTATCTGTGAATGTTTACTGAACTCTGTGTGTGTGTATGTGAGTGTGTGCGTGTGTGGATTATGTTTATATTACATTGTAGGGACCAAATGCCCTGTTATTTTGACGTTATGGGGACAATTCTTTAGTTCCCCACAAAGATCTGTGGCTGCAACCAAAAACTAAAAATGCCAAAGGTCTCATATTTTGTTTGGTTACTTATGGTTAAGATTAGGGCTGGGTAGGGGTTAAGGTCATGTTGGGATTAGAGTTTTCCCCACAGAAATGTCTGGAGAGTCCCCACAAAGATATAATTTAAAAACTTGCTGTACAGCTTGATACAGTAGCTTTGACACATACTAGCGAAAAATGTTAGAAGCTAAGAGAACACAGATTAAAATAGTATGACTTTACAATACGTCACGCAATTTAAACAGTACGACAAAAACTTTGATCATAAAAATACTTTTTACCTTGAAAAGCATTTTCGCAGAAGGAATGGTCATGTGTGGCTGCCTTTTTCCAGGGAGGAGGAGGGGGCTAACTGAGTGTGTGCGGTATGAACATCATCACTGCAGCTCATTCCCGATTTGAAGAATAAGCCATCATGCAACCGCCCCCACTCTACCCCAATTACCATGTAATGGACATTTGTATATTTATCTGCCTGAGACACAAAGAAAAAAGGAAAAAAATAGTGATCATCTATTTAGAGTGATCAATTTCACCCGGACAGATGTGATCACTGTAAATGATTTCCACCGTATTATACTCATAATAAGGAATAAATACACTGCACCCAAATCATGACTTCAGTAATGCGGCTTCTTTTTATTTAAACTTTATCACTTGTAGCAGCATTGTTTAATCAGGTTCGTGGTGTTAAAGTTTCCAACGCTACCACCCCGCTAAACACTTGTATTGCACAAGTCATGTTCTCACATGCAACAGAAACTCTTTTCAAGTGACGCACGCTGCTCCTGTGTGACAACGTAGGATACATAGGATATGTCGCATGTTCTGTCAAGTTTTTCGTGATTTTAAATGGATCGGATTACTTTTTTTTTATTCCTCTCCGATATCCGATCCAGTAATTTAGGCTGGGATCGGAACGATAACGAAACTGAATATCAGATCGGCGCATCCCTACTACGAAGTAGTAATGTGTGTTTCACTTTCACGGGTCTCTGTTCTACTCCGTGTCCCATCTGTCAGAGGTTGTTGTTGCACTGAGAAGGCGGCGAGAGTAAAGTAGGGGGCGGGAGGCAGCGATAAGGGATGGCTTATTATAAATCGGGAAGGACTGAAAGGTCAGGTAGAGTCTCTAGCCTAAGCAGTCAGTCACGCATAACTGGCAGCATCTGAACAACCATGAAGTCGGCTGTCCTGCTCTGTTCTTCTGTGCTACTTGTCCTGTTTGGTGAGTGGCACTGTACCATTACTTATGACTTGGCGGTAGGGATAATCAAAGGCTCATATTTTAGGTGAATTTCCTAATGCTTCTACAGGAAGAACTTGCATGAAAATCATGAAAGCAGCGTCTGCTCCGGTGCTTGGTTGTCTCTTCATAACTTTTGATTTAGTTGTTTATTTCATGTGGGTATGTTACTAAATACTCATAGTGAATTAGAGAATCCTTAAAATCAATTTATTTTAATGTGCTGTCACGCCATAATTTTATGTGGTGGGTACCAGGTTTGGGAATGCACTTATTTACACATTTTGCAACAGTTTCTCTTTTCAAACGTTTTTTTAAAGCAGAAGGAACAACGATACACAATAGCTTTTCAGGAAACACAATGCCAACAGCAGCTTGCAAATCTCTTTCCTGGGTTTAAGTACCTCTGTCTAGATCAGGGGCAGCCGGCCTTACCCAGAAAGGACCGTTGTGCGTGCGGGTTTTTGGTGCAACTCCCTAATTAGAGGACTAATTGGCTGAAGAATCCTCACTCCTGGGTTTGGACAGCTGACCTAAAGCTTATTCCAAAATCCTACATACACACTGGCCCTTTGTGGATAAGATTGGCCACCTCTGGTCTACATGGGTCTCAAGACCACTGCAGGCTTGCTTTGAGACTCCACTGGAAGCGTGGGTTTGTTCTGGGGTAACCATGGTTTCCACTGGTGGCAATGGGGACAGAGTAGCCATAACGTTGCAGACCAGAGGGCAGAGCTGACGGAGGACTTAAGTCAGGGGCTTTATCTCCATAAAGGTCACTTCTGTGGCTCAAATAATAAGCTGCAAATATGAAAGAATGCAAACTGCACCAATGAAAATGCGTCATGTAGGCTTCCAGGAATTCTTCTGGTAACGTTTTGTGCCAAAGAAAGTCTTTGTCAGACCTGCTGAAAACAGTGCAACAAGCGTATCCACCTTGTGGGGGTGCGGTCCTGACCACAAAAGGTGCATAACCTGTCTGTTCAATACGGCATTCAAAAACAAAAACAAAGACAGCGCTCTCACTGGAGACACCAACAAGCTCTCTTTCCCCCCCCCCCCCCCTTTTCAGTTTTCACGTCTGTTGAAGGCAGCCAGGATGAGAATGGGCCCTACCCCAGAGAAGTAAGTGGAACTGAAGCCAGCCCCCCTCCTCCAATCAGAGGCTGTGTTTTCCCGGTGGGAAAACCCCTTTTTGGGCAGTGGTGGCTTAATGGTTAGGGACGCGCACTTGTAATTGAAAGATTGCAGGTTCGAATCCCCGACCAGCAAGGCACCACTGAGGTACCCTGAGCAAGGTACTGCCCCCAAGCACTGCTCCGCTGGCGCTGAATTAGCTGCCCCCTGCTATGTCACATTGTCACATGTGGGTTAAACGCACAGGACACATATTGTTGTTGTGTGCTGTGGTGTGTCAACAATGACAATTAACCACTAAATTCTAAAGGATGCTGTCATACAAGTTAATGGTCTTCTGAATGGAAGGGTTTAATAATGGAATGGAAGTTTAATAATAGTATGTCAGTTATTAATTAGTTTGACGATTGACATACTGTTAATTGTCTTGTAATATGTATCATACTGATGTCAACATCATCGAGGTCTTGGAGCAACACAGGCAGCACAGGCCAGTGGCACTCAGATTTTTGTTAGACTTGGTCCATGATAATAACTAAATCTTCTCCAAATGCATGTTAGCATTGTACCATTAGCCACAGATTCTGTGTTGACGTTGGTGGTTCGCACCGAGTATAATAAGTAATTCTGTCTTCATTACAGCCTCGCTGTGAAAATGACCGAAATGGGATTTGTAGCCGCGAGCACAATCCAGTCTGTGGGACTGATGGCGTGACATACTCCAATGAGTGTATGTTCTGTATGTTTAACAGGTAAGTAACGAGCATAAATCAAGCAAAGTCTTTGTGGATAAAACAAGAGGATCCTCTGGTCGATGGAACATTTTATGTCGATGGTCACCATATTAAACACATGGGTGGATTCATCATTATTGTCCCAAACTACAACACAGACCTGAGAACAAGGTGGGTTTTAGAAGCTCACACTGAGTAAATGTTTACCCAGCAGCGTGAGAATTTGTGAAGGGGGAAGGTGGTCCCCTCGAACTGGTGATAGAGCGCCTAAAATATACTGAACACTACACGCAATTCTGAGGCAATCTTTGGGAACCAATTGTTATAGCTTATAACCTTTTACACTAGAAGCTAAACTTAATTTTGATGGCTAAATAGAGCAAAAAGGAGTATCTGCACCTGTGTGATTGATCTGATGATGGTGTGTTTCGTCTTATAGCAAGCCTGGCGAAGTGATTGTCGCTCATGAAGGCAGTTGTGAGGATTCTACAGAATAAGAGGAGCCTTGGAGAGGAAGGAGGGAAGGCGGGAAGTGGGCTAGCTACTACCTGGTAATGATGATGAATGATTAATGATGCAATAATAATTAAAAAAAAAATCCATTCTGCATGACATTCACGTGTACTCCTTTACTTAAGCCTGGACCGTGTTTCCTAATATGCCCTTGGATAACAAGGGTGATTTCTCAACTGGTAAAGCACCTGCTGGCAAGCTGATTATGAAGCAGTTGGCAGCGCTGTAACACCAGTGCCAGTGTGGTGTGTGCGTGCGCATGAATGTAGAACAACTCAGCTTACATGTGCAGCCAACTATTACCATGCCAATGGTATTGGAGTAATCCTCGCTTCCTTTGAGTTACAATGGCTAGCCCATCCAATTTAAGATGTCAATCTCAGTGCAATACCCAGGGGCGGCACGAGCCAGAAGCTTGGATTAGCTAGCAACTGTACGATTCAGCCTAACATCTGAAGAGCAACCCTAGTATTTTGTTATGAAAATGTAAAAATAAATATTGTTCTGATAATCATTTCAATGATATATGTTGCTGTACTTACTAAAAATTAATAAAAACATTTTTTCCCCAAAAACTAATCGGTAAGTTTTACAAGAATGAATCCTGTGTCTTGACCTTGGCTAATTAATTAGCTACTGTGCAGGACATAACTCAAAAATGGTGAAGTTTCTTGTTTGGTAACGTTTGGTAATCGCAATAAAGCACTACAAGTACATTTATTTAGCAGGCGGTTTTGCCCAAATTGATGTACAAGTAAAAGTCTTTCACATGTTCTGCAAAAACACTACTTATTGATGCAAAAAAAAAATCTATATCATACATGTATTCAATTATTTATCCATTGTACACCTGTATTTGCTGTCAACTGAGTTAAGAAGTGCGTAGTTATTGACCAAAGTGATAAATATTCTTTTGTACACAAGACTTTACTATGAGGGTGGGAATTAAAAAAGCTCTTTTGCTTTAATGGGTCAATTTATTTTATATGTACAGTATTTTATATACTTTAATAATTAAGTTTGCTATTAAAATGCTTCATGCAATATTTTTTGTAAGGATAAACTTATTGGTTTAAATGGATAATCAACAAAAAACTATCTGTATTGTTTGGGCGACTTGTACCCATATTTTGTTTGTGTATTTTGAAAACTGACTAGCAGCTCCACCCAAACGTGTCGTAACTGTGGTTAAAAAAAAAAAAAACGATGCCTGGATCATGAACTTTTTCCAACAATAAAACTAGTAACCTCAGATTTTAGATACTGTTGATGAATCCATGAAGCAGTATGAATCTTGGCATACTGTGTGTACTCAGCAACTACCAGCTAGCCAATAAACTAGAATTTGAAAATATACTCCAAAACCTGAGCACTACAAAAACACCAGATCAGGGATAAAATAAAATTTCAGATGCTGTTCACTGGTGAGTTGTGCTATATTTACAGTAGAACAGGTCCGCGGGCGACTCATGTGGTGCTTGGGGGCAACTTGTTCTCCATGGGCACCATGTTGGTGACCCCTGCACTAGATGCTATCCCTGTCAAATTACTTTACACTGGAAGCACTGGTGTGGCTGATACTTCAAATACTTAACACTTCCCTCGTTTCTGGTATTGTCCCAGATAAGATTTAAATAGCTGTAAACAGACCACACCGTAAGAAGCCAAACACAGTCCTTTATGTTCTTAACAATTCCAAACCTGTGCCCAATGATGATTTCCTCTCAAAAATCCTTGAGAAAATAGCAGCCACCCAAATGCAAACACGCATGAAGACTTGAAATAATACACTTGAAAAAACCCGGTAAAAGCCACAGCAGCTTTACCCAGAGACATAAATGATATGCTGCTCTCTTTCGATGCAGGGAGAGTCATAAAAGAGTCCTATCAGGGCCGGGCACAGGCTTTCCTGGTGTGGGTGCTTGAAAAAGGGTGGCATGGCTCAGAGTAAATTGATGGGAGGGAACATTTTGCGTTAGAAGTACTATTGTTCGTGCAATCGCCTAACGACGCGTTTCTCGGAACATCCCTGTCATTAAGTGACGCAAGACTGCATCGATGCTGATCAACCAACATTGTAGACACGTTATTTGTACATTATAAAGGCTGCGTATATAATACATCATGGCTACTTTCACTTTAGTGCTAGTTTTCATATGTTATTTGGATTGATTTTGTGAGTAAATTTTTTCCCATGTAAATTAATGGCAAATGGTCCTTCACTTTACATTGTTTCATCTTATGAAAGGTTCCACAGGAAAGTTCTACTTTCGGGGTAATGAGGGAAACCTGTAAACTGCTTTAATGAAAAAAGTATCTACTGGTGGTAATCACATCACTCATAATGCCTTTTCATCAACACGTAATGTTGAGGGCTTGCATTACAGATGCTAAAGTGTTGATGATACAGAAAGATGAATACATGCGTTTATATCACAAACCAGGCTACTACCACGCGAGCACCAACCACACACTTTCTCCCCTACAGCAATCTAGCGTGAAAACTTTAATTACAAGAAGCAAATATGAGAGTATTACTGATATCCTGATATCTCTCCACTGGTTTCCTGTTCAGTTCTTCCTCCGGGGGTGACTGCTGCTTATCTAACCCATTTGACCAAAGCGTGTGATCCAGTACTCACTGAGATCTGTGATCAGTTCACTGAGATCACAGAATACAGGCCTTCTTGTAGTTTCTCACATAAAGAAAAAGACTGTTGGCGACAGCTTTAAGTCACAGGGCCCTTGGCTTAGTGAACAGTCTGCTAGCATATGTGAGGGAGACCTCATCAGTCTCACTATTCAGACTCAAACCATATCAGTGTAGCATAGCCTGCCACGCATAAGGTTGATGGTGTTATTGTACACCATGTACATGTGTGGTTCCTCTTTGCTTTTGTGGGTAGCGTATCAGAATCAGTCCTGACTCACCGTGTCACACAGCATAGCACGGGCAGAGCTGCTAGTCAGTAGAGGATGGAAGACTGCTCTGCAGGACACACAACCACAGACAACATGACGGAAGACAGCGCTACACAAGAACATATGCTGCTTCCAGGCCGGAACAGTGTCAGCTTGCCCATATGGCCAGAGAGCTCATCGTCGGCCCTAAAGCTTTTTTCCCCAACACTCAAACTTTGGAGTAGGGCTGAACAATTTTTGACTCGCATTAAAATATAAATAAGGAGATGTCTATAGGTTTTCAAATGTTTTGGTCAGTTTCTTATGTGTTACTGCAGTATCAGCTTGGGCTGAACAATTTGGGGAAAATAATCATGAAGATATACTGCAATTGTGATTTGATTTTTGATTGAATCTTTCAGTTCAAAATTCATTGAGTGGATTTAAATTGATTTAAAGCAAATTATGCAGCATTACCACATGAAATACCATCAAAATATTAAGTGGCCTATATTCTAATACAAGGATGAGAACTTGTATCCAACATGTATTTAAAGCTGTGACTGTGTTAAATTAAGTAATAAAAAACAATTCCAGTAAAAATAGGCATTCTGCAGCTAACTGCTTGCACCCCTAATTATATGACCTTTCTATAAACAATCTTTGACTATTAAATAATTAGGTGATTCACTTATAAATCAATTTTTTTGCATCGCAAAATTTTGATTTCTGAATCAAATCGTTCAGCCCTACTTTGGAGTTTTGTTTATCATTCTCCAAGTTTTCTCCACTGCTCACACCATTGTTATCCTTAACTGTGAAATATCAGCAAATGCCAACTTGTCAGATTCTTTAAGACCACTGCTTTGGGAAAGGCACTACAAGAATAAACCAGATTGACTAAAAGATGTGAAATACACAGATGTAGATGACGTTCTGAGATTTTAGATCACAGAATTCCACAACGCAGGGCTGAGCTCAACTGGCCTTCATACTCCCTCATCATAAATAATGTTTAAATTATTTCAGAAATAACAGTGATGAATGGGGCAGGAACAAGGAACTTCACTGATCAACATTTACCAATGTGTCATACAGAAAGATATAAGCCACAGGCCAACATTCGATCATCGTCCGGTAAACACATAGATGGTGAATATGCCACGCCACTTGGTGTGGGAAAACCTTGCCAAAAGCTTGTTTGGGAAGCAATGGCCATGGCAACAGAACAAGAGCCAAATGACAGGTGTCCTAGACCACCCTAATTCCCAGTTTCTGAAAGGTGTGGGAGAGAATGTACAGACCTAACCCAGGATCAGATCCATCCAGTAAACACAGTCTTTATTATCCTCCCCTGGCTTCAGTGTATTTTGAGAAGTACAGAGTCCAGCAGCTCCAGGATCTCCCTGAAGTACCAATCTTCCTCAGCCAGTCCCTCCTCGCTGAGTGCCAGCTCCTGGTACTGCTGCCGGAGGGTGCTGAGGATGTGACCCAGGCCGGGGTCCTGGCGGTACGCAAGCCCGCAGTGGGACGACATGGCCAGCAGAGTGCGCAGTGCCTTCTCTCTCCAGTCATGCTCTGGGGCCAGCAGCAGCTGGGGCACCAGGCCACACCAGCCCTGTTCAGCCAACAGGGGCAGCAAGGACACCTGGTTATACTGGCGACGTCGCTCCTGGTGGGTGGAGTCAGGGACGGTGTCCAGGCCGGCCTGAGAGACCAACTCCTGCAAGAGGAAACAGATTTTCCATCACATCTGGAGTTTCAACTCAGATACGTCACTCAGCTCTACTTCCAAACAGCTGCCTTTGGTAGAAAAGACCACTCTGTCCCTCCATGTTCTCCATGATGCAAATGAGCGGCATTCTGGCCCATGCCAGGCCTTAGCGACACTTTCAAAGTAGTTCAAAAGGAGTTCAAAATGGTTCACTCACACTCCCTATATGAGGAGGTCTATGAAGTTCACTACAAAGGGAATTACTCAGTGGAGCTAGACAGTTTCGGACACAACACTCCAAGGCACTCGGTATCCTAGCAACCTTTGAGAGCTGATGTGTGTGAATAACAATACACTGCAAAACAAAGGGAATAAGGGAGAAGTGCAAGCCTATCAAAGATTTCAATAGGATGAATAACTTGGACTGTCTTAAGCTCACACCCGTGGACCCACTTTGGGAGTGGTGAGCGGTCCGTACCTTCTCTACGATCATGTCATAAAGCAGTGTGACCATGCGCACGCGCAGGCCCTCGCTCCCCGGGGCTCGGAAGAGGTCCCCCAGGGCTTGCACACCACCCAGCTTCAAGAAATGGCTCTGAGCGAAGGGGAAGTTCCTCAGCAATGAGCTGATGGCAAACAGCACCTGGAGGGGTTCAGCGACATAGACATGTAGCAGTGAAAAGACCAGAGGCGCTCCGCCATCACAAGCTGGGTCAGAAGAATGCATAGGCCCTGAAACATTGAAACTCAACACAACCTACAGCAAGACCTCTACTCCCACCTTAAATGTTAATAAGGAACCTCTAGTTGGACTATCATGGGGAAAAGTAATACCTTATTAACCTGTCAGCTAATTTTAGACTTATTTTAACGTCACCTTTACACTATTTCTAACATTTTTAGTATAACATTTTCAGTAACATTTATAAATGTTTACAGGTAGCCGGTAATCATTTTTATTTTCACCAACCTCTTGTATTATGGGGTGCACAATAAAGTTTATAGACAAAATATGTAGTCTTGGGGATTGCAAAGGCTAGTGCAGTGAATACTGAGCAACTGCTTGAAATGAGACTGAGACTGGGAAAGGGTGATGCGAGATGCAACACAGAGACGCCGGGCTGTTTCCATGACCAAAGTTCTCGTGGAGCGTACAATACCGGCTGGTCGGACAGCCAGTCTTAAGTCCGGTCGTTAAACAGGTAGGTCATTAAGTGAGGAGTGCCTGTATATCAATTCAAGCATACCAAATAATACTGTTAAACTAAGCATATGAACATGTTTTATTAAGAGTATGTCTTAGCTGTCTGGCATCATGAACCAATTATAAAGGGAAGCCCTGGCTGCCCAGCCCATAATACTCCTTAAAAGTGCAATGCGGTACTGATTCCCTTTCATAGTTTCTCAGTCTGTGATAGTCAGGAGCCCAGCTGGGGTGTCTGGAGATGGCTAAAGACCTAGAGAGAGCACTGTACTCCCGAAAGGCCAGGGACCACCCACCCCAGAAAGAGAGAGAGGGAGTTTGCTATCTGTAAGGGGGCTGGGCGGGCAGGCGGCTACAAACCTTCTTCTTGACGCTGATTGGCCGGTCTGTGGCCAGAAGGGTCACCAGCATTTGTAAAGCCCCAGCTTCCACTGCACTCACCTGGACCTGTGGATTACTGTGGAGGAGGGGGGGACAGGTTAGGGCTGGGGGACAGCAAGAGAACCACATATTACACCCCTCTAGAACCTGAAAATGCTGCACCAATGATAAGCCACTGGATTACAAGGCAGGTACAGTCAATCACTGGGTTCAACCAATGACATCCAACATACACCCTCATATACACATTAGTTTCACTAATTAGCTGATATGGAACAATGATCTACTGTATACAGGGGAACCAGTTTTCCTCGCTCTGGAAAACACACAATGTGGAAATCACATTCTCTCCTCCCATGAGTCTCATCTTTGACGTAACGCGATTTCTAAAATTAATATTTCTTTCACAATGTCACCTTTCATGCCGACGCCACAGGGAAATAGAAGTGGCAGACTGAAGATAACAGAAAATGGACATAGCAGTGGTGCCATGTGCTGAGCGCGGCCGGAGAATCACCTAGACACGGCGGAGCCCAAGACAAAAGCTGCGCTCTCCTGCAGCTGAAGATCCGTGCCATTCAGGGTGTCTATCACCAGCTTCATACCTCCCATGGACACCAAGTCACGGGCATTGTCCACCTGAACACGCGAGGCCAGAAGGTGAACAGGAAGTGCAAAACAAAAACAAAACATACCAACGGTACACGTCTAAAGCTCAGCTTGTCTCTATACTTGATCGCTCTCTCAGCTTGCCAAATCATTTTTGTACTCAACACCAAAAGCCTACCTGCTCGTCTGCATTTTTTAAATTGTAAACAATGTCACAGTGTGTCACCGATTGTAAAACACAAAACAGAGGAAGTAAACGGGAAAACTCAATAAAAAAAAAAAACAACCAGACTGACCAATATTCCTGAAGGCCAGGGAATAACACAGAAGTCCCTAATCTCCTCACCTGATGCACCAAATACTCAAGGTCCAGCAGCGCCGCGATCCGCTCCTCCACAGTGGCACCGGAGCGGTTCAACTGTGCCACAAGCCGGCTCATCACCTGGAAGTCTGTCTCGACCAGCAGGTCCAGCTGAGCCATGTCCTTTTTCAGCTCATCTAGTGGACGAAACTGGGACTTGAGCTCAGCCTCCTGCAGAAAATCCCGAGAAGCCAAGGGCAGTTACACACATGCTCTGTCTCACTTACATACAGCGACTTTTATTCTGTACCAGGAAGATGCAATCAAAAGTGTTATTTGTGACATACACAGTTATACTCGGTACAATGTGTAGTGAAATACTTGGCTGGCTAGGTCCAAGAGAAAACATTAATCACTGATCTTATTTTTTGAATATATATATAATCCTTTTTTATATTTTCCTGCTATGCCTGGGAATATGGCTACCTGAGACCTGAGTACTCATTATGACATTTATTCTTCATTTGTGAAATGTCTTTGCTTAATTATATGTTACTTATAAACTTTGATTTATGAGTGGATTTTATACAGCTGAATGATCACAGCCCCCAGATACGCATATTTCTACTAATTGGCGTTCTTTAGATTTGGTGTTAGCAGTGTATATAAGTGGGTCATGGAGTGGAACATTACTGTGGCACCTTGGAATGTGTATCTGGTAGCTGTGATCATATTAAGGCTTCTGCTACTGTACAATGCTGGGTATCGAGGTCCCAAGGAAGCACTAATCATAAAGGGGTCTAGGAACCATGTAGAATAGGTAAAAGCCAAATGACTCCAAAGATTCACATTCTCTTCAGAGAGTCACAGGAGCATCCTCCCATGTTGTTCACCTGAAAACTGTCCGGCTGGAATGCCCAAATCTGACAATATTGCTGGCGGGCTACCGCCAGAATGAGGACATTCACCTTACAACGCAGGTGGTGAGAACCAAAAAGAACTTCCCTAAATAAGCAGCAGGCCCTTCAGCTGAATTCTACCTTCTGGGAGTCCTGGTGGAGCGACTCCACACCTTCTTCCTTAAACTTCTTCAAGGCCTTCTTCAGCTCCTCAGCTGTGAAGCTTGATGCCTTGGTGTTGATGATGCCCTGCCTGATTCCCAGGGAAGCACAATCAGCAACATGTGCCAAAAGTTCCGTTACACACATCCACCCATGACTGCGCTCAAACCATGCTGTGTACTTCATCATATTATACTGCAATTTAAAATCATACTTAAATCATACATTTCTGACTAAAATGCGCAAGCTGATGGTCCCCAGTGATATCCTGGGACAATCTAAGTGCCCTGAAGATGTATCAGGTCACCTTTTTCCATCACTCCAGTACTTCAAGACCTCTTCATCCAGTTTGGCCTCTCTGTGTCCTGTTTGCAAGTTCAACCTAACGTGAGATCCAGCAGGAACTGCTTGACCTGTTAGGAGGAAATCAGGTAAATTCCCAGTAAACAAGGAGTAGCAAAAATAAATTCATGCAGGCCAACCTGGCTTCCTTCACTGCAGTTCTATATTAGCCCTTATATTAGGTGACAATTTAATTGTCCACGAAAACACTTAAAGACTTAACGATTCTGCTTAATTTTATTATTCTGTATGTCTACCTGGTCTCAGAGTCTGCCACTGGCTGGTTGGTTGGAACACCTCAACATCTTCAAAGTCTACCTCATCCTCAACGTGAGCTTCCTCATCCCCAGTGACGGATTCCACCACAGTTAGTGCAGAAACAGCCTGGGAAGAATTGTTATAAAATTTCTGTCAGTAAGGGCTCTTGGCTGAAACATGGGTATAGAGATGGTACTGTTTTCCTTTAAGGGTTCTGCTGGAGAGGGAGATTGGTTAATAGTGGCACAACGAACATTCAAAAACAACGCTAGGTCTTCAAGATTTCAGTGGAATTTGTACTTCTAGAATCAGTGTAGTAAATGAGTCCAAACTAACCACAACGTATAATGTAATTCCTGTGCTATTTATTAACCTACTCACTTTTTCGTAGTTGGCTGAGGCCAGACGAACCAAAAGGATGCATAAGGTAAGCAGCGCCACCCTATGTCCGCTGCGCTGTTCTCGGAATACAGCACTCATGCTCCCAGGCGGGGACCGAATCAGCTCTTTACACGCGATGTACTGCAGTAAGTAGAGTCCTGCATTTACAGTCTGCCATTAAATTCAGATGTTTATTACTGCTATTGACGAGTCATGGTTCTCACCTGTAGTTCGACCTCTTAATAACTGCTAGCTGGCTAGCAAGATAAAAAAAACGTAAGGCAGGTAAATACCAATATTGCTCTAAATATCGTTGCGACATCTGGTTCTTGAAACAGAGACGTTTCTACTGCATTTCCTTTTGACAGTCAAATGATCAGGTGCGTTTTTTTATCAATTTCGTAAGATCCAATGTTGACCACTTTCACTGTTCTACTGCTACCATACAAACATTACATATTTAGCCATTAGCACAGCACAAGTACTCCGAACATCCCACGTCAGCGATATAGACCAATCAGGTTCGATGTAAGTAAACTTCCGCCACGTCTTTGCTAAATGGATCATTGATTGGCTGCGGCGCTACTTCTAAAGCAGTACGTATAAAAAAGTGGTTTCCGTTGCCGTCAAAAAATTATCCCTTGTAGTAGTACTAAGTAATGCATCAGTTCATCCACTGTTTAATTTCGTTTTCGTATACTTAATTTTTAGACAGTTCATTGTATCTCCTGTATTTATTAAACCTTTGTTGTTCATGAATGATTCGTTTTTTCTAAGTGAACGAAAAGCCGGTCACATACATGCATTGATTAGTTCATTCAGTTCCTTAAATTGTCTTGTTTATTGATACCTCGGCACAGACACATGGATTCTAAGGCACGGAATGTTTTTTTAATCCCTGAAACGAATTGGGAGGAAATTCCCCAGATTTGTTCAATAGGTCAGCGTTTCTCTATCCTCAGGGAGTCCCACACGTCAACATTTTTACTCTTCCCAAGCTTTCACGCATTATGTACCATTCAGGTGAACTATATCTTCAGGGTTTCAAAGATTTTTATTGTGAAGATAATCTATACTTTTAGACTGGGGAAATCAAAATGCCTAGGCAAATTCATACGATCACGTAAAACACAAACCCCAAATACACCCAGGTGGCGATGACCCTTGAGATGTGATTTACAGGGGCATTAACAAGGAAACATCTTTCAATTTTTATTTAGCTACAATCAGTCAAAACATGAATAATGACATTATAAAACATTTTAATATCAGTTAATATAGCAGAACACCATTAGGCAATGATGGTCCCTGGTAGAGGTGAGCACTGACAAAGAGGCTGCCAAGCAGGTCACCCTACTGCTGGACACACTGGTCCTCCATGGTGGGCTCAGAGGTAACATGGATGGCCCCCTGGGACTTGTGGTGCTTTTTCCTTTCTGCCTTCCTGTTCTCGTCTCCCACATCTATCACCACCTCCGCCTTCTTTGTCTTGATTGTGCAGTCAGCTGAAGGAGACCTACAGGCAAACCATCCGATTGGCGTTCAGCTTTACCAGGACCATGTGTATGCAGCTCAGGTACATAGGGGTGCGTACACAGTCTCAGCTACCTAGTGCTATTCAACACGTGTACATCGTCGCTGACAATAACACTTCCCTTGAATCGCTTTAGTTTGTCAAGCCTAATTTTAACCAGTGGATCTAACGAGACACTAATTCTAGACAGAAGGTCAGCTGACAATACCTGTGTATGCATTTGTATTACTGCAGAATTTACCATCTGCACTGCTCGGCATGGATAGAGCGCTGCACAGTTTACAGGCATTAATTTTACAGATCAAGTTCACATTGTATGAAAATGTCATATTCTTAAGCATAAAGTCAGAATGATAGACACACAAGCACTCAATAGGTCTAAAGCCATACAGACACAGAGGAGAACCTTTAAGAGCAACAAAAACAAGGAAAAAAGAACCAGCTTCATGCTCGTTGTAGATACCACAGATTCCCGCATCTCACTTTTGTTTCATTATCGTAATCCCGATTCAGTTGTTTCCAGTACTTATCCTCCATACATGTGACAAATAACATCTTACCACCCACCCTACCTTAAACACAACTGGTGCTGGAGGAGCACACATACAATGGAAAAACTAGTATAGACATCTCCTTATTCATATTTTTACGAGTCGGTCCTATTAAAAGGATAAACCACAAGTCCATCCATCTTCTATAGCCGCATATCCAATGCAGTGTTGAGGTGACCCTGGAGCCGATCCCAGGAAGCACTGGGCACACTGGATGAAGTGCCAGACCTTTAGAGGCCACAAGCTCGCATGCAGTGGACAACGTGGACACCGATTCAACTACATGTTTTTGGAAACGCGGAAAGAAACCAGAGTACCTGGAGAAAAACTCACACCGACAGATTAGGAACATACAAATTCCAAATGCACCCACTGAGCTACCATGCCACCCCAAAAAGAATAATTCCATAAACCACCCACTTTATGGCCACGTCATACTGCTCCAGGTCATTTAAATCACATAAATCCATCTTTCCCCACTTGACGCAACACCATCTCTGCTTCAGTTCAGTTTTCAAAATATAACTGAATACTGCTGGACTGAGGTTTGTATTATAAAAGGCTGCCCCCTTTAGGTCATTGTTATGTACTACACAAAACTGTCAGAGGGCAGCTAGAAGCCATGTAGGAAAATTATGATTAAGTACAGTGCATTATGCTTTTATCCAAAGCGACAGAGTAGAGGGAAAAGTTACAATTTATTTGTGCTCCCATATGATTGCTATAAAATACAGACTCCATACTAGATTGCTACAGTGTCCTAGTGCCCTCCTACAGAATGTCAGAAAAGGTTTTTCCTTGCGACAGACTTCCTGAAAGGCAGTGCCAACGTGGGCAACGGAAAGCGTGGGGTGAGGGTCCGCACGAAGCCCACCAGGAGGAAGAGGATGAAGAAGGTGGAGTTGACGCAGCGGAGGAAAAGTGAGAGGGGCCGGCAGGAGGAGGCGGCAACTGACCTGGGAGCATCTGGAATGGTGCCGGCTTCCTCACAGATGCGGACGCACTTTGTGTCGCGTGCCGAGCGGCCGGGCTTGGCGGCACGTGGCGGCAGAAGCGGGGTAGCCAGTGGCTTTTCTGCTGCAATGGCGGCGGCCTCCTCGGGGCTCCCATCGGAGCATGCCTTGGCCTCGGCCTCCCGCTTCTCCGGCGCTGGGGGGTCCTCGGGGGCGTCCGCTGGCAGCTTCTCATGTCGGCGTTTCTGTCCCTGGCTCTTTTTTACCTCTGGTGACAGTTGCAGACAACATGCACTATAATTAGCAGGCTTGTGGCCAGATAAAGCTGCAATTCTGCTTCAGCATAAAGAAACCAAAAACCTCCACAATGTAGAGACCTACTTAGGGTTTTTGTAGGTTTCAACAATTTCAATGCAAGACATTTTAACACGTTTTTAAGACCATTATTATTGAAATTTAAGACCTATTTCACATCCATATAGGAAAAACATATAAGGGATGTGAAGTAAAATCAGAGTTCCAGAAAAATACTTGCAAAATACAGTAAGAGAAATAATTAATTGACCCCCGGATCAATTCTTAACTTGGCCCATTTTTTAAGAAATGAGAAATCTATAATTTCACTGGTTGGTTTAACATCTGAAGATTTTCAACAAACAAACAGGAAAAATCATCATGCAACAGGTAGAAATGAATTTGTCATTTATTCAGGGAAATTATAATTTGATCCCCTACAAGCCAGCAAGAAATTAGATCAAGTACATGTGCACTAACACAACACAAGTAGTACTTAAGTATTAACAGATACCAAGCCAACAGTCACGTTGAATGGCATTATTTTGTAAAATTTTATCCTTGGGTCACTAGCCTGTCTACATCTTCAACCTTTAATCTTGGGAAATACCAAAGAGTTGTCTAAGGACATCAGTGACAAGATGTCTAAGACAAGTGTCTAAGGACATCAGTTGACCTTCACAAAGGTGGAATGAGCTGCAAGACCATCAGCAAGCAGCTTGGTGAGAAAGTGACAACTGTTGGTGCAATTATTTGCAAATGGATGAAATGCAAAATAAGCATCAATCACCCTCGGTCTGAGGTCCCAAGGAAGTTCTAGTCTCGTGAAGCATCAGTGATCTTAAAAATGGTCTAACCCCAGGTATTCATGGGAGAAGCTTGTTAACAATCTCAAAACAGCAGGGACCACAGTCGCCAGAAAAACCAGTGATAACAATATGCAGTTATGGTTTGAAATCCTGCAGTGCTCGCAAAGTATCCCTGCTCCCTGAAAATTCCTGCTGAGCTGTGTGCAAAACTGGTGACCAGTTACACAAAATGTCTGACAGCTGTGCTTGCCAGCAATGGTTCTTCCACCAAGTACCATAGCATGTGTCCCAAAGCTCAAAAAGCTGTTTCCCTAGATGAATGACAAATTGGTTTGCGAATGTTACATAATGATTCTTTCTTTCTTGTTTTGTCGATAATCTTTTGCTGTTAAACCTACCAGTCAAATTATAGACTTCTCATGTCTTTATTAATGTTTTTATTCCCTCACTGTAAATTCATTTATTCACATTCAACATGAACATTTGGCTTTTTTTTGATGAGAAGAGAAAGCCACACTAGTCAGACATGCTCTGAATAAAATTCTGACCAGGCTACCCAGTTTTATATATAGTTTTGAAAACATAAAAATGTGTACCAGTGTGTTTTATGTTTTCAAAAATATACATAAAACTGCAGCCTACTTAGTTTAAAAATATGCATTTGCCATATAGAACTGGAGTGCACCCACTCTGCACGTTGCTGGAGACGATGTAACAATTCTATGGCTGACTATTATCATATATTTTGGAATTGTCCAGCAATCCAAGCTTATTGGTTAATGGTGATCAAGGAAATTGAATTAATATTGGGTTTTGAGATTGACCATAGCTTTGGTAATATATATTTAGGAAACATACAAAATGATTTCAATGCACATGACAAATATCTTCGCAAAATACTTTTAATTGCTAGTAAAAAAGCAATAACCAAGAAATGGTTAGAAGAGATTCCACCAACAAAGGTTGAGTGGATAACAATTGTAAATAATATCTTTGAAATGGAGAAACTCACTTTTTCCTTAAATCTCAATGTGGATAAATTTTATAAAAACTGGTCAAAATGGTTTATACATAAGAAAACAGGTAATATATAATTTGCCAGGAATTGTTTTGCAATGAGTGCGAACCCCCTTCCCTGTACCTATATGTATGTGTATATATAACCTATGTTGTTGTTTATGCTTAAAATACGGTACCCCATGCGGAGCGGGCGGGGTGGGGGGGTTAATGGGATACTGGGAAGAGTAACCTGTACTATAAAAACGACTGTATAAGAGAAATGTATTGCTTGTATGTGATGCCTCTGGTGATCTGTTTCGTTATGTTCAAACAAATAAAAAATAAAAGTAAAAAAAAAAAATGATGTAGGTGTGGACATAACTGGTACGCAAGTACGCATTCACTTTTAAAAACGATATGTGCGATAATTGATTGTTTGTAAATGCATGTATTTTATGTGCATTTGCGCTGCTATGACAAGAAAACACCTTGCATTTTAACCTGTATACTGCAAATGAAGTAGTTAACATTTATAGAGTTAAATGCATTACAGTAATCCCTCACTTATCGCGGGAGATAGGTTCCAAGGCCGACCGCGATAACTGAATTTCCGCGAAGTAGGG
>JABFEB020000002.1:27055045-27066152 GCA_019775895.2 Stomatorhinus ivindoensis | reverse complement strand
GAAGGTCTCAAAATGGCTACGGAGGCGGAAGAGGCGGCTACAGCTATGGCGGCTACGGGGGGAACGATGGAGGATACAGCGGTGGATACGGAGGCAACTACGGCGGTGGATACGGAGGCTATGGCGATCAAATGGGCGGCTACGGCGGAGGGAACGGCTACAATGATTTTGGAAGCGGTTACGGCCAGCAGTCCTCTGGCTACGGCCCAATGAAAGGTAATTACTCGGGCAGAAGCGGCGCGCCGTACTCCCGAGGCGGTGGCGGTTACGGCAGGGGGGGTTACGGAGGCTCGTATTAAGGACCTGAAAACGCGCCCCCCTGCAGCTTCATCCCCTAGCCAGACGCAGAGCCTCCCACCACATTCATTTTAGACTACCAGGGCCGTCCTGTGGATGCCCCCGGGCGGGGGCAGGCAGGTAGGGGCTCCTTACCGGGCCGCGCACGCAAGGCAGTCCTCAGCTTGGCGGCCGTACCCTTCTCCATCCATCCAGATAACCTAGGCCAGGGGGGTGTAGGAGGACTCTTCACGCTTCCTGTTAATTTCCGGGGTGGGGGGTGGACTCCACGTGTTACGGCTCACTGTATTCTTCCCATACACATCTGACATGTCAGTTCAGATAGATGCTTTGCTTGTTAGTGCAGGTCTGGTTTTTTTCATTTGCTTTAGTTTATGTGTTTTGTAACTTAATTGCCTCTTTTCTTTTTAAACATCTGTATTGAAGTTTATATTAAGTGTTTTTATTTTTTCCTGAGACCCCATGTTTTGACCTAAGTAGCCAAGTAGTCAATTGCAGTGAACTTGATTTAGTCCTTAGTTCTGTTTATAATTAGGTGGCTCCAGTTCACAAAACTAGTTGCTGTCTAAAAACAAAATCGTTTTCCCCTGAAAAATACCAAAGTGTTTGATAGAATAATTTATGTCTAGTTTTATTCGGTCCAAATGGGAAAGATTGACGCAGGATTTTTAAGGACTAGGTCACTCTTCTCAAAGTAATGTAGGTTCACTGCCGTTGTTACTAAATCAGACCTAAAAGCCCCGTTTTAGTGCTTGACCTGTGGTTTGCTCCCAGTTAGTGTGAATGTTATAGTCAAGTGGTTGCCGTTATTATGACACATTGTTAGTTGTTACGGTGAATATGTTTTTCTTTTCAATCACCGAGAATAAAAAAAAAAACAGGTTTATCGGAGCATTTTCAAGATTGTTTTTCCTATTTTTCCAGTAAAATCATTACAAAAACCAAGGACTTCAGCACCATTATGGATACTGACATTTATATGTCTGTTTCATTGTATTTCTGGTACATAGATTAACATCTACTGTCTATTTCAAATACCGGTAAACTGTATGTATTTCCATTTAAATAAAACTTTTTACTCTATATAGAAGTTACGTTTATTTGAGGATACAAGCCTTATGGGGTACTTTTTGAGTTAATAAAGTTTTCCCAGTGTATTTAAAGTGTTTTATGAATACTATTTGAGCCAGAATTGCAGGGCACACCTGGTACCAGGGCCTGTGCAATGTTCACCAGTACATTATGTTTTAGCATTCTTTATTCTCTGTGTATCTCCTGCCTCTGTTTTAATGGGGTCCAAGTGACCCCTGTTGACCATGAAGGAATCCTGACTTTGCAAGCAGGTATTTTAAAACTCACTGGTTTTGAAGCCGCAAACAAACCTTTGGTTACTTTTGCACTCCTAGCATCAAGATGAGTTTATGTACAATGTATCTTCCTTCCTAAATAAATGTTAGAGCTTTGTTCCAAACCTTTAGTGAACAAAAAAGCTGGATGTATACCTTAGCTGTGCCTACTGCGTCATGGGAATCTCCAGGGGTACTCCAGAGCTGTAGAAACCCAGCTGAAAATCCATAGGATATGCGCCTCAGGTTTGTAGCAATACTTTATCCACAAGACGTGTTAATGAAGTGTGTATCTTACTAAATACAGATTCTGTAAGGCAGGTTATGCTGCACCAACCAAGTGTTTTGCAGCTTAATGTAAAGTAAGTGCATGCACCTGTCTTCTAGTCTTTGTTGACTAATTTCTTTAAATAGGTAAGTCAATTACTTCATTAGATAAGTCGATGTCAATTTCACTTTAAATCGCCTTAGAGTCAATGACTTTATTTTTCCTTTTTTGAAACTTCTTTCTTAAAAGTTTAGATGTGCTTCTGGTTTTCAGATGTCTTATAACTCCATATTCCAGACAGTTTTCAGTTTAAGGAGGTCGTACCGGAGTGGGGCTTAGACTTCCTGTTTACTTGACGATTTTAGCTCCACTTTTTAATTCCACCCAATTCAAGGAGAGCAGCGTTTGTATGCAAGGTTTGTGAATTCAGTTATTTATCCTACACCTAACCACCTTCCCTTTCCCTCAACATCTTAATGCGATTCAGTAGTCCTGCCCACTTAATGCATTTGGTAGCTTCTGTTTAGATGTAAATGATGTGTGTGGCTTACACACACCTCAGGATGGTCATATGTTGCGATGACCCCAGCAGCCTTGTATTGGCGCTCAGCGGGTTCTCTTAAAGTGACTGTGTTAACTGTACCTGATGGTTATTTGAAGCACCTCCCATCACAAATCAACCAAATTCGTATTGCATTTGCATCTGGAAAGATGTCTTATTTGCCCCCCACCCCCTCCAGTACTGGTAACCAAATTTAGCAGGTACATGTTAATATGGAGAACAGATCTTGTCCAGAGGGGCCCATTGCAGTGGTCATGCTGGAAAGTGGGCAGAGAGGTAGATGGGCAGTTTTTAATATAGTCGTTTGTGTTTAAAACCCATCATCCTGTTTTAAAGCTGTATCTTTTCCCTTTTCCTCCCCAGAATTCACAAAGCAGATGGATTTTAATAAATTGTTACTTTTAAGTCCTGTTTGATGAAGATGGCGCCAAACTTACTTCAGACTGGCCAAACTGAGCTGAGAACTGGAGATCTCTGCCTCAGACCACGGGTGAGATCATGGTAAGTGTCTGCTGGCCTTGTGTGTGAACAGGAGGGCCTTTCTGGACATGCTTATAAATATGCTGGTCCTGGATACTTCAAGAAAGGGTTTCTTTGGTCGGCTGATTATTATTCTTAATCTTATTTGTATGTTTTTATTTTTATTCCATCTAAAAATTGACTTCAGTTTAAAATTCGTGTTTGGTGTAATATTATTATAGTATATGCTCAACTGTCGGGTTATTATTGAATTCTCAACCCTTTATGGGAGGTCAGAATGCGGACCTCCCTCTCCCCATGCTGTTTGTGGGGGAGGGGTGCCTGGCCATCTGTTCCACTAGGGGAAGCTGTAAAATACTTGTGTGAGAGCTTTCATTTTGATTTAAACTGTTCATTAGCGCGGGTAATACAATGAAGGGATACCGATGTATCGTTTAAATTATGTAAAACCGAGGCACGCACATGGGTTGTCCCTGAATGAGACTTATGGTACACGTGGGGCCCAGTCAAAAAAAATAAAATAAATCAAATTTACGTGTTTATTATTGGGTGGGAAGCCTCATTTTGGTGTGGGGAAAAAACGCCCGCACCAACGTCCTGTGAAAATGAGGGGCGCTTCTTCGGGATGCTTCAGAACCTTATAGGTCCAAAATAAGTAAGGGAATCCGAGCGGACGCGTGCGGTTCCTCTGTACTGGGGGTAACAGCGGCTATTTTTGGATGTTTATCAGGCTCTTTGGTTGCATGCAGAAGTATTGACTTGCATGCATATCCTAAATGCTCATTATTTATTTAAATGGGGATTGTCATACTGGAAGGTGTGCTTTTTGAGAGCCGGGCCACGTCGGAGTGCTGTGGGTGGAGAAGGGGTGGGTTGCAGGCTCGGACATCTGTTAGACGGTGCAGGATTGCATCAGGCTGTGGAAGTGGAGGCGGTGTCATCCGCCCCCCATCGGCTTGAAAAGGCACCGTCTGCTCATGCCGGCTTGGACCTGCAGCGAATCTTTGCCATAAAAAAGATTCTCCATCGCTTTGTGCATTCGTGTCGGAGCGGTATCGGATGATGAAAATGCAGCAGGCAGCGATAAGTGGCGATTTATCATACGACTTCCGTTTGCACATGCAGAAGGACCTAGAATAAACACCTACAATATGTGATACTCGATTTAATGCACTCTTTTAGAAATATAACACAAAGCTTTTAGAATTCTAATCTTAAAATGTGTATTTTAGTTGAGAGATTTGTTCCTTTCACGATTTGAGGTGACTGATCGGTTGGATGTGCCCATTTTCCTACTGCCGCAAGATGGCAGCAGAATCACACTGCGTATATGTAAAATGTGGGCGTTTACACACATAGTCGGTTTTCTGGCCGACAATGGCAACATTTACGAGTGAGTTGTTCCTGAAAATGGGCTCTGATGCAACTTCTCTACCTCTTGTAGGAATACCTTTTCACATGATGTCCTTTGTCCTGTTGGTGACCCGGAGTAGGCATGGAACAGCCTGGCTAAGGAATGCATCCATATGGGGAAGAAGCACGTGGCATGCAGATCGTGCATGCAGGGTCAATTTACACATAGGTGGGCTGCTCAGGGGCCTGGTGCAACCAAAGACCCTCTTGAGGTGTAATAGTGGGGTGGGAGCTGTTTTGTCATATATCCTAGGTGTCAGAGGAGCCCTACATGCAAGGATTTTGATTTATTTTACAATGATTTGTTCCTTTTAGTTGTAATTCTTCAATAAAATCACTATAAACTGAAAATCTGTGTGCTGGTTTATTAACATCCTCAATCTACGCTGTTCTTGGTTTACTCCCATCTCACAATCCTCTAAGACAAATATCACCTTAAATCTTCGTTAGGTGAAGGCTGGTTAAACCTAGGAGTCTGCTTTTAATTTTTATAAGCGACAGTTTTTATATGCATCATTGGCACCTTCCCGTTTTAAATTGTAGGATGGTAGCGTGTCAGTTACTGAACATGAATAAATAGTGCATGTAAACATATACAGCTGAATGAATCCCTCTTGCTTTAAGGACTCACACGAAATTGCCGGCTCCTTTTGTTAGAAAGTGTCCACACCGAAGTGTTACGCGCAGAGCACCGTTCCTATGCTAACGCGAACACTATCATTCATTTAAGTGTATTGTTGCTACGCGACACGGCAGCGCTAAGGGAAACTGGGAAGGCGGGCTGGGGATGAGGATGCTGGGAAAACTCCCCTTCCACCCCCAGTGAGTGCGCTTGTGCAATGGTGATAGAGTCGGTGTGGGGGCGGGCTCACTGCCTAGTAGCTTAGCCTAACTTAGCCTAGCCTAGCTTAGCATAGCATCGTCTACCTGGGTTACAACACTGCGCTTCCGAGTGTTCAATGGAAGGAGGAGGAGTAGAGCGGTGCTTCGGAACCACGGTCCCAGCGCTGGAGTACATGCAGTAGAAGCGGAGCCATGGAATGTGCGGGGTAAGAAAGCCGGACGATCCGTCATTCCAGAGGGAAGCTGCTAACGGGCGGCCGTGTGCCGGCGCAGCTGCAGCATGTTACCCCCTGCGGGGTGCGCCGTTCCGCCGCTCCGCCGCCACCGGAGCGCTCCCCAGGTCGCCTTGCGGGCTTGTCTTGCTTGTTGGTATGTGATGTACTACTACTGTACAGCATTACCGATAAACGGCGTCCCGGTCACACCTCTCTGCTGGACCTGCATTTATGCTTATTTTATTTTTTAAAAAATGACCCATAACCTGCAAGGGAAGAGAAGTTAAAGGATTCGGCGTTTTTCCAGAAAGCCGTATGACACGTTTGCGTGGTCCCCCCTGAAGTGCTACCACTGGCGGCCGCGGAGGCGCTTGGCCGTCCTTCCCTCACTCGACGACGGCTGGCGTCCTTGACCGGTGCCGGTGCATAGCTCCGTCAGTGCGTCCTAACCACTATTCTGCCCCACGGACAAGCCGCTTCTTCCCGGAGAGCCTGCCCTGCTGCGAGATGAAATTAAACGCATAGATATGAGGTCATGCAGATTTTTAGGGCGTAGGAAACATTTTAAAATAATCGAGGGTAATTTTATAAGGGTCAGTCAGTTGGTCAGGGTCTTCTTTGATATAATTATAAAAACAGACTGTGGTTTATCTCAAAGACTGACAAGTGTTGTCCGATTTAAACCTTCTAAATATAGTTTTCTGTTTTTAAGCAGGACATTACTAAATGTGGTTTGTCGAGGGAATGAGCTGTGTGTATGTATGTATGTATGTATGTATGTATGTGTATATATATATATATATATATATATATATATATTCATTCATTCATTCATCCCCATCCGGGCCCAGTTTGTCTCACCTCACAGACGTACAGACGTGTGTACAGACGTAACAGTTCATGTCGTAGGATGTTAGTTTCTGGGTGGGACGGGGGTCAGTTAAATATCGTCTTTGTCAGTGGGTCTCTTTTTCCTTTTAAAAATAAAACAAAAATATAGCAAAAACTGAGAAATAATTTAATGTGGATCTTCAGGACCATTTTGTTAGTTTTAAATATATTAACCCACTAAGATCACTGACCCCAACCACCACAACCCCCATCCCCCATGCCCCCTATTTCTCACTGAAAAGGACCCAAAACTTGAGCCCCCAACCACCATCAGACCTGCAGGAGGATGAGAAGGATTCTGGGGTGCCACCCCTTAATCACACCCACATGAAGAAGGCCTTCCGACTGATGAATGACCTCAGGAGGTATGGTGCTCCTGGTCCTGTCACCCTGGGGTTGGGTTGACCACACCTACCATGGATGCCACTGTAAAACCCTCCCGTTTAACGGTACCCTGTGAAACATTACTAATGTCTAGCAGGTAAACAAGTGAGGAATCGTGGAAAGACGGCAGTACCCCATGTGCCTCTCTCTCAAAAGTCCAATCACAGCTTGTTTCCTTCCCCTCCTCCCCCCTTTGGACGTGTGTGCGGGAGGGGGATGGTGGTTTCTTAAGCTGGCTGCATTTCTGCAGCAGGAAGATGCTGTGTGACGTCCTCCTGCTGGCCGATGGCGTGGAGGTTCCAGCGCACCGGGTGGTCCTGGCCTCCTGCAGTCCCTACTTCTGTGCCATGTTCACAGGTAACTTCCAGCAGCGTCCTGGCTTTAGACCCCCATCTTCCTGAAAGGTTGGCCAATGTCGAAGGCGCCATGGTCCGTTGTCATGGGCCTGGTGGATACCATAGATGTTTACTTCTGGTTTTTGAAAGACTCAGTGGATCAGGTCCATTACTGGGGCCAGTGTAGAATCTGATATGCAGAATGTGTCTTGTAGATGACATTCAGATGATGGCTGAACATGTATGGTCAGTCAGACTCCATTCCTGATTCTCAATGGGCCCTTCTTCATGTGACCTGTTTCATTCTGTTTGTACCAGCAAAGCTAAACCAGTTCACTGTGCTTGTGTGAAGTGGTCTAATGCAGCCGTGGCTTTGAGTTGCATGTTGTGGCTGGTTGGATTAGTGTTAGATCAGAGGTTACCAACCTTTTTGAAACTGAGAGCTACTTCATGGGTACTTAGCCATGCGAAGGCCTACCAGATTGAAACGCCTTCCTAAACTTATCTAACCTTCATGTTTAATAAACATGTTTTAAATGTTTTTTTTAAAAAAGATATTGCCATTTTCAAATTCACATAAATGCAAATGCGATTAAAGAAGAATAGCAACAGGATAAAATTAAATTTTAGACGCTGCTCACTGGTGAGTTATGCTATTTCTAGAACAGGTCCGTGGGCGACTCATGGTCCTTGGGGGCATCCTTGTACCCGCGGGCACCATGTTGGTGACCCCTGTGTTAGACGGACGAAGTGCCCTCTGCTAAACCCCAATTTGCCGTGCACAGTCATTTTAATGCACAGACCCTTTCGTCTCGCGCGCAGGAGACATGAGCGAGAGCACGGCCCGGCAAGTGGAGATCCGGGATGTGGACGGGTACACGCTGCAGCGGCTGGTGGACTACATCTACACAGCAGAGATCGAGGTGACCGAGGAGAACGTGCAGGTGAGTGGGAGCCAGGAAAGTGGGTGCAGAGATGGGGGAAAATGAAAAGCCCTTGGCCTTAAGGGAGAAGAGCAATGAGAGAGGCTTCCTGGGTCTGAGAGATGCAAGTCCTGTCCCCTAAACCCCGACTGCACTGATGCGCTCGGTAGCTTGATTTCAACGTGATGAAAAGTGGTTTACACTTGTTTCAAATATAGTTCAACCAAGGACACCTCAGTAGTTTGCCTCAATAAGAGTGTTTATTTGCTTTGGCGAAGCCTGTCTCTTGGGCATTGGCTCCATCGTCTCTGAAGCTGACAGATCTGGCTGGGCAACCAGGCAGGAGGCGGAGGAGCCAACCCCGGACCGGGACGGGGAGCCGGGTGGTGGAGGGGTGGAAGGGGGCAGACTGAATAGCTGTAGCTGCATAGAAGCGTGTTAGACTTACTCCTTATATAAAACTCTGGAGCAATGTGATTGGACATGCTGGCGTTCATAAGGTCTCCTTCACTTTTACTTTCATTTTCTGTCAAAATTGGAAGTTTGAATGATTGTTCAGCATAACAAGGTGATACATCATGGTGTGAAAATGGACTCCCAGGTTTGCATGATGGCGTTCGTGATGGTGACTGGTTTAGTGGGGTTAGAACCAGCCCTGTGTGCAGCACCATCAAGGCAGCCCCCTCCACTCCCAGCAGCCTTTCTGTCATTTCCTCTTATTGTGCTGGAATAGGATATCCTCTCTGTGTTTACAGCAGGCATGTGTAAGCATTGTGTGTGCGTGTGTGTCCACTGAGACACTGGGCGTGTAGTGTCCTCCGCCATTGGCTGGATATCTCTGGGCTAATGCCTGTAGCGCCCTCCGCTATTGGCTGGATATCTCTGGGCTAATGCCTGTAGTGTCCTCCGCCATTGGCTGGATAGCTCTGGGCTAATGCGTGTATGTGGTGGTTTCCTGTCTTGAGTCTCTCCCTTCCACGTTGTATAAACCGTAGTGTGTTTGTTTTTAGTGCTGCTACAATTGTCACCAGTAGGTAGACACAGTGAGTGTTTAAGGCATGTCTGCCTGTAGTCATTCTGTTACGTGAGTGCAGTACTAAATGGTTTCCTGCTGCCTGCATTGTGGCATCTTCCTGCTGTATTGTTGAACCGGGGGCTTCATCTGACCACTAGGGGGTATCTTGCCCAGCTTATGTTCTATTGACTGCTTGTCAGTAGTAGGGATCCTTAGGGCCTCACGACCCCCATCTCTGCAGGTCCTGCTGCCGGCTGCCAGCCTCCTGCAGCTGATGGATGTACGTCAGGTGTGTTGCAACTTCCTGCGCACCCAGCTGCACCCCACTAACTGCCTTGGCATCCGTGCCTTCGCTGACCTGCACGCTTGTACCCCACTGATGAGCCAAGCCCAGGCCTATGCAGGTGAGCCACCAGGGGGCGCTGTGCAGCCACAGTTGGATTTATGTGTACGGATCTTGCTAAATTTAACTCGCATGTCAGATACTGTCATCTTGCATGGTTCACACTAGCTACTCTGCGGTGCAAACTTTTCAGCTTCACTTGTCAGTCACTAGTTCTTTAATGGTTTAACTGCAGTCCTAACTGGTTTAGTGTTGGAGAGAGATGTGTATAGGGTGCAACTGGCTGCATGCTGTGACCTTTGGGTGTGCCGTGTCGAGCAGAGCAGTGCTTCTCGGAGGTGGTGCTGGGGGAGGAATTCCTGGGCCTTTCCCTGCAGCAGGTCTGCTGCCTCATTTCCAGTGACAAACTCACCGTGTCCACTGAGGAGAAGGTGAGCGCGTCAGCCTTAGGAGGAACCTTAGAAAGGCAGGCTGTGGCAGGATGCCTCTGGAAGCTGCCCGCAACCCACTCCTGTCTCCACAGGTGTTCGAGGCTATGGTCTCTTGGATAAAGCATGACGAGGAGGCGCGGCTGACCCACATGCCCAAGCTGATGGAGCACGTGCGGCTCCCCCTGCTATCACGGGCCTACCTGGTGCAGGTGTGGCATGTCACTGAACCCTTCCCGACACAAGTCACCTGTTGTCCCCTGAGGCATGAGGTACAGGGTAGGCTTGGGCGGTGTTATGGTATTACCCCAGTATTTCTAAATTCCAAAGGCATTATTTTTAATACTGAAAAATACAGACGGTCCTCTTTCTGTTAAACTGATACAGAGATGCTGTATGGAGGTGATGTATTGTAATGCACGGCACTCGCCACCAGAGGTCAGTCTACGGGTGAGAAAGATGGCAACTGCAAGTCGTAGCAATAACAGCATTAGTGAAAAAGAAAAATAGTGGCATCCATTGAGCTTGTTTTAGATAATGGTGATAAATCGTTGTGTGAAAATGGACTCCCCATCCAGTCTTTTATTTAATTTTCATTCTATTTGTGGACATTGTGCGTATGAATTAAGTTACCTGAAACAGAAGTTTTTTGTACTGATGGAAAATGCAAATCTAGAGACTAGATGGAAAGTGCAAATCTAGAGACTAGAAATAATTTGCTTGTGGTGATTGTTTGCATGTAAGACTAATTTAATTCACACTCCTGTTCATAGGCTGGCTAACTACGTTTCCCATACACCCTAGGGGATGGTCATGTGGCGTGTTTTGAGATTAAGAGAAGCTAAGTGGTGTCAGTAAATGAGGGGTGGTCTTTGGTGTCAGTAAATGAGGGGTGGTCTTTTTATCTCTTCAACCAGGAGTTGCCTCCTCGTTTCCCTCGCGATCAGCTGCCACACTGATGATGTAGTTTGGGTGCTCTCTCTCTGGTGCTGTACTTTACAGTAGCCTACAAGTTTTTTTTTTGAATATATACCGTCACATACTGGTGTGAAATGTCTAGAAGGTATGATGGTACGAAAAAACACCGCCCAAGCCTAGTACAGGGTGTCCGGCGGGTCCTGATCCTGACAGTAACCTTGCTTCCATTCTAGATCGTGGAGGAGGAGTCACTGGTGAAGAACAACAGCACCTGCAAAGACTTCCTCGCCGAGGCCATGAAGTACCACCTCCTTCCTGTGGAGCAGCGGCGGCTGATGGAGACGGACCGGACGCGGCCACGGACACCCGTCAGCCTGCCCAAGGTGGGCGCCGTGCCGGGATCCTCACGCCCTCCCGCTCATGCTCCTTTTATGGTATTAAACCCT
>JABFEB020000002.1:27016746-27054945 GCA_019775895.2 Stomatorhinus ivindoensis | reverse complement strand
TCGGATGCTGTTTGACGGCGCAGTCGCGTGCGTGGAAGGTGATGATGGTGGTTGGAGGACAGGCCCCCAAAGCCATCCGCGGTGTGGAATGCTATGACCTGCAGGGAGACCGCTGGTACCAGGTGGCAGACCTACCATCCCGGCGGTGTAGAGCGGGTAAGTCCGTGGCAGTTGCGTGCTTTGGCCTCCCCCCCCCCAAGTGAAAGCTCGGCTCTCAGCTGGACGCCCTCTGCCCCCGTAGGGGTGGTCTTCATGGCCGGCCGCATCTATGCTGTGGGGGGCTTCAATGGCTCGCTGCGTGTGCGCACAGTGGATGTGTACGACAGCGTGCGTGACCAGTGGAGCTCCGTCTGCAGCATGCAGGAACGTCGCAGCACGCTGGGGGCCGCCGTGCTGGGGGACCTGCTGTACGCCGTGGGTGGCTTTGACGGCAGCACTGGTATGTCCCGCCCCCATTTGCGCTCGCTCTATTTCTGTTGCACTCGGTCGAAGGGGCTGTCACTTGCCGTCCGTCCCTTCGCTGGTCTGGTTCTGCGCTCTTCCGTTCCCTACCTACGGACCTAGAAGACCTCCCCTGCTCCCCAAGGGTAAAATGTAACCAAGCTGTTACGACTTGGGGCAGAAAGTGCCGTTGGAGGCCACTGAGTGTCGCCGCGCCTAAACGCTGGTTTGCCGTTCCCCGCCCCCCCTACCCCGAATCTCCTCAGTCCACCGCAAAGGGCTTTTCTCCTCAGTGAGGCAGCGTGAAATGTCCTGCGTCAGGCTGGCACCTTCCCAAACTCTGACTGCCTCCTGCAGGCCTATCCTCTGTGGAGGCCTACAGCCCCAAGACAGACGAGTGGAGCTCCGTGGCTGCCATGCAGACGCGGCGCAGCAGCGTGGGGGTCGGCGTGGTGGATGGTACGTGGTTTCGCTGGGCTGCGACTGACTGTCTGCATGAGCTGTTTGCGTCTCCATCAGCTAATTTGCTCTGTGTCCCCACTCCCCAACCCCCCCCCCGTAGGGAAGCTGTACGCCGTGGGGGGGTACGATGGAGCCTCCCGCCAGTGCCTGAGCACCGTGGAGGCATTCGACCCTGTCAGCAATGAGTGGAGTTACGCGGCTGACATGAGCACTCGCCGGAGTGGCGCAGGTACCTCAGGGGGTGTCCTGGTGCCACCTCAGGGTGGGCTGGGCTGCTCCCGAGGCCTCGGGGCCCCCCGACCCAACACCAAACATCCTGTCACCTCTCACACACACCAAACCCACTTCCGGATCTGCGCACAGCATCTTGCATCGTAGTCAAAAATTCATGCAGATCATGGCACCGTCAGCATAGGGCGTCCTACTGGACAGCTGTTACGGTCTCCTGTCACGTTCACCATGAGCCAGTGAGCTGAGTGGAGTAGGGCTGTGCTGGCCTTCCAGACTGCGCCATTTGCAGCTTCCAGCAGATGGTGCTGCAGAACAATCACTTTAAGCCATCCCCCCACATCCTGGGAAACTTCGGCACACCTCGTGCCGTTTGTTTTCGTTTCATTTTTCTTTTGGCCTGCAGGGGTGGGCGTGCTGAGCGGGCAGCTCTATGCGGCTGGGGGGCACGACGGTCCCCTGGTCAGGAAAAGCGTGGAGGTGTACGACCCCCCCAGCAACACCTGGAAGCAGGTGTGCGACATGAACATGTGCAGACGGAATGCCGGTGAGACACACTACCATGACCATTAGCAGAACAGCGCCCCCTTCAAGCATAACCCTGTTGTGTGACTGTGTTCTTTGGGCTCCGCACCAAACCCTTGTTGGGATGTCTGGTCAGTGTTTTATAACTGAAAATATTCCCTGTGTGACCTTTGACCTGCCACCCCCCCCATAGGAGTGTGTGCCATTAATGGGCTGTTGTACGTGATTGGTGGGGACGACGGATCTTGCAACCTATCCTCAGTGGAGTACTATAACCCTGCTACAGACAAGTGGAGCCTACTCCCCACGAACATGAGTAATGGGCGGAGCTACTCAGGTGAGTTCTGTGGGAGGGCCTACTTCAGCCCAGCTTCTTCCCAACTGTTAAACGTGCAGCAGCTATGTAATATATAATGAAGCATAAATACTGTGAAGGGTCAGCAGATGGGCTGGACCACGTGTCTCTTTTCTGTTTTTCTCCAGGTGTATCAGTCATTGATAAGCCCTTATGACCAAGAGCTCTGGGTGGCCTGGTCTTACAGCCACCCCGGAGGAGACACCGTGATAGGCTGGCTGATTCTAGCAAGGACCCAGTTTAGCTTAGTGGGAGACTGGGTTAGGAGTGCATACAGGAATGGGTAGGGCCGACCTCCATCACAGACATCTTCATGGGTGTCAGGTGTTTTTTTTTCCCCTTGAGCTTAGCAACCTCATGAGGATTGTGCCCCCTACTGAGCAGGTAGTGTAGTAGCATGGGTGACTGGGGGAAATTAGCATTTTCCCCACATGCATCATGAGACCATAAAGGGACCAAATTAGCATCTGAAACTGAAGCAGTCCATGACTTGGAAATAAACCATTTTGACTACACTAAATGGACCACAGGAGGTGGGCCGACCTGGAAACGTGCCCATGAAGACTTTACTACTGACCAGAAATGCACTGATGAGATTTTTTATTTTTCCATTTGTCATGCTTTGATGTACAGACCCTCTCCCATTGAAGTGTGGTGGCCATCAGCAAACCCCATTTGGAAGAGCAGAGATGGCCGTAGTGGCAGTCAGCCGGCATGAGAAATTCAGTTCACCTAAGGCACAGGTGTCAAACTCCAGTCCTGGGGGGCTGGAGCCCTGCACATTTTTTGGTTTCCCCTCATTTAACACACCTGATTGAACTCCTTGTGCTAATTACCACACAGCTCTTGAGCTGAATCATTTGTTGTGTAACAGGGAAAGAGCTAAGCTACACAGGGCTGCGGCCCCCCAGGACCAGAGTTCGACACCCCTGACCTAAGGGGTGAATGTGAGGCTGAAGCTGTAGCTGATCTTCAGTGTATCTTATGTAGGTTTCTAAGATGAGCTGACAGTGGTCGCTGATGATGGACTCAGGTGCTGGAAGGATGGATTTCCACATGGACCTGTCCACTGGGAGATGGACTACACCGTTCGCTCACTGATGTCACTTTTTAATTCGCTCGGATTAGAATGGGCATCCTATCTTTGCAGATCTTTTTTAGAAATAGTAAAAACCAAAAAAACAGTGGTAAGAAAACTGAAAGCTCACTACGATTGTTAATTTTTTGTGTATGTAAATTAAACGTATACAGAGATTTCATATCAGCCTTGAGTGCCAATTGGTTAATTAAGAAACCGAGGGCGGGTCCTGATGGAATCCTGCCATCTCTTGGCGGTGCCACACGGTCGTCTCTGCAGTCAGTCAGCAGGAGATCCGGCTCGGAGTTGGCACGGACCAGCCTCCTACCAAGCGCCAGACGCGCACCAGAGGGTATAGCAGCCCCCACCTCATTGTTGCCTTATGGTGGCGCCAAAATGCACAAAGGAAACGAATTTAGAGCAGCTGGTGTCCATCTCCACCCACCTGGTTTGGGGAGAGAGCAGGAGGTCGCACTTTGACCTGTGCTGTGTGACTAATTGCCCTGCGAGGGCTCCAGCTTGGTGCATTTGTGTCCCAGTGCTGTCAATTAAATGCCACTGGATAAAACAACAAAATTGTGTAACAAATGAAATGGAATGTTTGCCAGGCCATAAATTATTCACACCTGTGAAGGTGGTGGGCACATTAGGCTTTCCCCAGAGGCTGCAGCCTGCTCAAAAATAGTATACCAAAGGGACTAGAAAAATAATGTCTCTTGGTATGCTTGTCTGAGTGTGACCCAATTCTCCATACAAAACGGACTTAGCAAATTCCAGGGTCCAGCGACATGGTGGCAAATCCTGTGGGAGGCATTTTCCTGTCAGCTTTTTCCACTGGATTAAAAATATCAGGGTGACTGGTGTAATAACATTTGAGGCCACAAGAGGGCAGATTAGACAACTGAAAATGAGGCAGTAGTATTGGTAATCATAGCATTAATATGACAACCTTCAATGCTGCTCTAACTTTATGCTTGTTTAAATGTATCAGTGAATGAATTTTTTTTAAGACTGACAGCAGTGTTGAGCTGAAGGGATTCTCACGGTGGGAGTCCCAGTTTTTGCAGTAGGTTATCAGTTATCTTCAAGAGCTACAGTCTATCCTCGTGTTCTTTCACCGTCACTCATCTCTTCTGGCACTTCAAGTGTTAATCATGTGCCAACTGAAACATCATGCAGCGCTGAGCAGAGAAACGTTTAGCCACGCATGTAAATTACATTCATTTTATTGTCTGCATTAAACATACTGTTACTGACTACACTTTGACCAATGTTGGCATGTCGAAAACAAACAAGCATTCACACAGACATCCACAGATACGCATTTCAGATATGAAACAGCCCCAAGGGTGTCCACTCATGCAATCTGACACAAAGCATCCCAGACACCTCCGGCAGTGAAAACAAACATGCTGGGGGTGGTACCAGGGCTTAAAATGTACATCCTGTGTGATACAAATTTAGCACTCGCTGCAGCACAGTGGACATGAGGTTAGCAAAGTCGAAAGCCAGGCAGCACTAGACAGAGGATGCAAGGGTCTCACGCTCTTGGATAATAACCCCTGCAACCCCACACATTAATAGGATACGACACTGAGTGTCTAATATGACAAGTGCATTAGTTCAGATACACTCGAACAGGTTAGGCCAGCAGATAAAAAAAAAAAAAAGTGATGTCCAGCTCCTTCAGCGAGGGAAATGAAGGCCCCCTTTCCACAGGCGTCAATGCCACTTATTGCTTATCTTAATGGGATGAAAAGGTCTGGCCCTGCAAGCTGATGCCACCAAACCAAACTTATGGAAAAGAGCCTGACATTAAACAGGGGTGCTCATTACAAGTGAGGGTAACAAAAAAAAAAAAGATTAGAAAATGATTTTATATATTTTATATATATAGTAAATCTAACATCAAGGTATGAGAGCGCTGGACTCAGAAATGCCGACCTGTATCCTACAGAACACCTGTAGTAGTCTTTATGAACAACCAACTAACCACACATAGGCTGCACCTCCCCATACGCCACTCCTGGGCCAAACTGCCACCAAAAATGCAGATGGCTGTTGATATGGGAACCTGAGACAGCCCGGCCTCCGCTGCATCTGTATCGGTGCGGGGGTTCGATGGTCTGTAGATTTACCAAGACTTATGGCCTTCAGACTGTCTACTCTGTGAATGTGTCCTGAATTATGCAGTTAGTTTCCAATAATTCTCAAGGTCAGATAGAAAAAACCTTAAGGAACCAACTGGAGATGGTTGCAAAGCTCTCATTCCAGGAGGTGCAGCAGCCGAGCAACGGATCCTAGTGCGATGGCGTTCAGAAGTAAACAAAAGCCCGTTCATATTCCACTACCACCATCCAGTATCCAGCCCTATGGGTCTGTTCCCATCTTGTATTGAGACAAAAGTCTAACACAAAACATAGATGACTGTGAAAGAAGCACTTGAGCTCACCAAGGGTGGAGCAATGACCAGCAAGCTTTTTGGCTGAAGAATGGGAATGCAACCTTGAGACAAATTGGCCTTTTGTGACATTTTTGCCTGTTATAGCACACAACCCTGTGCAAATGCTGAAAATAAGAACCCCTCCCTCTCCAACTAAGCCCTAGCCTCCCATAGTTGGTCACTGTTGGTTTCACTGGTATTAACTCTGGAGTACATTGAAATATGCTAGTGTTTGGATAGATCCAGACAATGAGAGAGAGAGAGAGAGAGAGAGAGAGATATCTTATGCCTACCTAACAAAAGATTGTGACCAAACGTAGACCAAAGATGTCCTGTCAGCTCAGAAGTGGCAGAAAGTGACACACGTGTGTGAACACAGAGACACTGATTTATAACCAAACATCCACGTAACAGAAGCTAGTACTGGTGAATGGAAATATTCAGATAGGTAAAAAGCTATCCCATCAGTCTGGATGGGATTCCTGCTCCATTTCCCTTCCATGTAAATGAGTCCCCTTTCTTTGTCCAAGTGCATGTGTAACAAGCTGTGAAACAGTCATCCATCTGTCTCTGCACAGACAGTAATGGTTTCTCTGTATGAAAAACTGTCAACTTGAAATGAAAAACAAAAGAGGAGGAGGAGGAAATGGAAAAAAATCTAGCTAATGTAAAAACAAAAAAAGGCAAAGGCTGTGGTTGTCAGATCTTGCCAGCTGGCATCCTATTCATCTCCTTTGTTCTTGACTTTGTGAGGAGGGTGGTGTGGTCTAGTGAGGGCGCAGGCTTCCTCCTAGATGGACTTGGAGGAATCTTGCTTGCTTATGAGCACCTCCAGCAGACGCAGCTTAGCTTTCACCCTCTTGTACTCCTTGTACTCATCTATCATGGGGGCACGGTCCTCCTTCTGCAAGTTCCTGGGGATGGAGACAGCATTACCAAAGTGGGCTCACATGGTTTATATCCACTTAGAGTAGTGGACATCCTGCTGGCCAGGGGCCTCCTGGCAAACAGAAAGCAGCTCAGTGAGCAGATCAGGCAGCTGTAAAGCCTGCAGAACCAGGGGGGGGGACCAACCTGCCATTCTGCTGGTAGAATTCTTCTTCAAAGTCCCGGATGGTCTTCCTCAACTTTTTTTTCTCCGCTCTGGCTTTCCACAGCTGCTCCAGGAGCTCAGGCCTGTGGGACACAGTACAAGGGTCCGGGGTCACGATTCATCCAGCCCACATCAAGATTAGGAGAGACCTCTGCTGAAGGGTCATACTGCTAGACAAACAAGAGCAAGCACAGTAGGGTGAGGGGACATCCTGGTAGGAGCAGAACCAGATTAAACCTGTTTAGGGTCATTTTTAGACTGGTTAGCAAGTACGCATTCACCTTTAAAGGCGATATGTGCGTCAATCAATTGTTGTAACAGTGCAAATGCACATGCATTTTATGTGCATTAGCAGTGATATGACAAGAAAGTATTGAGCATTTTAAGCTTTATATGCTAATTCATATTTCATTTATGGTATAAAGGTTAAAATGCACTGAAATTTCCTGTCAAAGCAGCACAAATGTGCATAAAACAAGTAAAGGTGAATGCATACTTGCATACCAGTTATGTCCATCGCCATTTAGACCCATCAGTGAGGAATCCAGGCCGGGATCATGTAGCCAGCTACACTACTTAAAATTATTATTTTGTTATCCAGGTAAAGACTCAAACTGACAGCTTTCTGTCCCCAGAGAACACACAGGGAGGGGCCTTAGCCTTGCAGCAGTGAGACAGTGCAGAAAATGCAGCAAGTCTACATAAATATATAAAAAGCAACATAGTTGATGGTGAACTCAGTATGATAGGTGCAGACACCCATAAGGGTTGGAGTGGAGAATGTGCTGTGTGGGACACTCACTTGGACGCGGCATTGGAACTAGACAGCCGCAGGTCAAGGGCCAGCTTGTCTTCTGTCTTGGGCCGCACCAAGGAATCGGACCTGACTTGTGGTGAGCCCAGCTCAGCTGCTGGGTCCGGGGCAATGACAACTTCCAGTTCACTCAGCTCCCCGCCTATCTCCTCGTCCTCCTCTTCCTCCTCCTCTTTGATCTCATCACAAAAGTGCGCGGTTTCTCCTTCGATGATGGGCTGGAGTGTCTGGCTCCTGCGCTTGCTGGAGGGTGATGCCTAGGGGCCAGCATAGACACCGCCTTCAGTTCTATGCTCTCGCCAATCTGCTGTCACGCCTTCACCACTGTGGTGACACATTCCCAAAGCAGTGCAGAGGTGAGAGATCAGAAGAGCTTACTGTTAAGGGGGTGATGCTGGCTCTGGCTAACATCTGCTTGACCAGACGGTACCGGTCATACAGGGGCTTCACGATCAGCCGTTCCTCGCGTGTCGCCTGTCAGCACAGGAAAAGGGCACCGCAGTGAAGTTGACGGCAGGCACTGATACATCTAACAGCCGGAATGGCAGGTATAGACTTACTGGACGGCCATGCAGTCCTTCATAATGCAGCAAATTTCTCTGCAGCATCATTTTCTCACAGGACAGCTGCTCCTTATTCATTTTCTATGAGAAGGAACAGATTCAAAACTTCAGTGAATGCTGGTGACACATGGCCCCCAATGGTGGTGCCCTTAACCACGCCGCTCACCCGGACGTCCTCGGGCCATCGGTCCTCCTCCCGCTTGTCCAGGACACGCTGCTGTATGAGCTCAAGGGTCTCCTCACGGGTTACACGGCGGTCTGAGCCTCCATCATGTGCCGCCTGCTCCAGTGTGGAACCAAAGCTTTTAGGCAGAGTGTTGCTCCGGGGTCGTGTCTGGGGAGTCAGCTCTGCCTCCGCCTTTTGTTTGGCATCTGAGGAAGACGAGACTTGTTAGGAGGTGTAGGATGCGTTGGCACAACTGCTGTCCAAACCGTGCCATACTATGGGTCAGTCAGCAAAACCACAGGGGGGGCTTGCTGACCACTGTTGCTAGCGTGCTGAGGAGTGGGACAAAGGCCTAAGAGTCAAAAGGGTTGAAGAGGAGGAGGAAGAGGGAGAGTAGCATCTGTAATTGAAGGCACCTCATGGGCTTTGGAGAACCAAATGAGGTCTTTGGGGAGGGTCCACTTTCAAAGGTAGAGACTTTTTGGGGGGGGGGCAGGGATACATAGTCCTTTTATTTACCTTTAAGCTGTCTGCGTGTTTTAGTGAGGTCAGTCATCCACTTGAAGACCTTTGGGTTAGCTGCCTTATCTCCGTAAGAAGGCTGGAAAAGAGGAAAGGTGAGCAGGAAGCTTGTGGGACAGAGGGGTCTTACACACGAGTCCCACTTGCATTTTGCTGATTTGACGAACAGTGCGCTAGAGATGAAGCTTACCTTGTAGTTCCTATCTTTCTCAAACTGCTCCTCAAACTGCCGGATCTTCTTCTTGAGGTTCTGGAGTTTCTTAGTCAGCTGGTGGGAGACGGCATCCCCTTTCGTGCTCTCTTTGGAACCGAAGGAAGTACGACGGGGCCTGTGGCTGCAGACGGATATGCTGCTCAGCGGCAAACTCAAGCAAGCAGTGTTACAGCGACGTCCTTGTGCATTCGAGCTCACCTCCCACATGGCAGCGCTTTGGCGGGTGAGACTCCATCCGGGTCCTGGTGCAGGAAGCGCTGACTGTGGCCGAAATCGAGAAAGTGGCGGGCTTGCAGCTGCAGGGCATTATCCTCCAGGGGTGGAGGCACCATGCGGCCAGCCAGGGGGGACAACTGTGCCTCCCCAGACTCACTATCTTCCTGCCATGACATGAAGGCCGGGACAGGATCTGGAAGGAGGCAGAAACAGCAATAAATGCACCTCCCATACTATGTGTATGGCATGAAACACACACAACATCTCCAGGTCAAACAGGGTTCACCATGCTTCTGGGTGGAGGGTGCGGGTAAGGCCAGACACACTGCCAGAACATAACTACACCCCCTTGGGTACTGTCCCTTCTCCAGTAGCTGCTGAGATTTCCCACAGAGTCCCAGCACAGAAGGCCCGGTAAGAGACAGGGGCTAAGGCACACACTGTAAGAGACGCGCTGCAGGAAATTCTGTGAATGGGGACCAGGGGGATCACACCTGGTATCACCATCAGGACCTCACATAGTTCCTCAGCATCAAGTGGTGGGCGTGGCAAAGCTTGCAGGTTTCTGTGGAATGCTTTAAGCGACCAGTGGGACACAGAGTCCCAGCCACACCCAAGGGCAGGGGCGCCGTAGAGCAGGGAAAGGTCGGGTCATTCTAAGGTCCCCAGAGTGACAGGGGCCCTAAAAAACGTGGAATATGACTCGACTGATGTGGGTTGGGAGCCCAATAGGATATCCTTTCATGGGGGGCAAAAATGCTATCAGTGCCACTGCCCACGGGGCCCAAACAGCACAATGTGAAGATACAGAGTCACCGTTTTTATCTGATCTACAGAAGGTGACTGCAGCCACACAGAGTGGCTTCTATGTGCGGCGACAGGAATCACACCAGGCCCATCTGCATACTTTTCTAGCAACACAGTCACACATCAGTACATCTGTCTTGTACATTTTTTGTGATGCGCAGCGATAATGACGCAATGCCTACAACGATACATGGTAAAATTCCAGTAAAAATACAGACTGAATGAGGGAAATTTGTTTCCCTGGACAAGTAAACCTAGAACCAAGACAGCTGGAGATCAATGTGTCAGACAGAGTTAAGCAGGGCTAACCTGAGACTGAGAATGAGTAGGGAATTTCAATGAAATACAGCGTGGATTTATATGGAAATGGTAGAGTTGATTGGCCAACTTGGGGGATGGGGCGAGAGATTGATTGATTGAGGGATTTTTCTCTGCGGAGTACACAGGAAGTAAAAAAAAGCAGCATAAATGTATGTATAAAGTTGAATGTATGTATGTATACACCCATTTCATAGACAGCATGGATCACAACCTTCCCCGACCTTTAAGCTGAGCTGAGACATGGACTCTGTAGACACCCTGCTCTCTGCCCCCCCTCCCCAAGTGCACGTTTCCATCTCAGCTGCTCTTCAGACGAAGCGGTAAACACAGCACGAGTCAGCCAGTCAGTCAACGCACTGCAGGAAAAGCCGCCTGGGTCAGTGGGATTAGTGTCAAGGGCAGGGTACAGGGGTCATGACTCATGGTAGCATTACTTACCCTCCCCTTCTTTCTGCAGGTGCATACATGAGAAGTCAATGTGGGGGAAAATGAGCGGACAGGGCGCTGATGGAGTGGGGGGTGGGGGGCAGGGAGAGATAGCAGAGAAGAGTGTGATGAGCTGCGGACATGACTAGAGCTACGGGCAGGTGCATCTACACAGGGCATGCCTGCCCCACCCACCCCCAACACACTTAAACACTCTGTGTGCAGACAGAGCATCGTTCTTCACACCGCCCCAGTACCCACTCTTCTGTACATCCAAAGGAGACTGCTCAGCCCATGGAATCATGGGAAATGTAGTTACCTTCCCACTCCCTCTCGATAAAGATCCCCCGCAAATCCAGGGCAGTGGCAGTGCTGCTTGGCTGGGCAGGGCACTCCCTCAGCTCTGAGTTGGCATTCAGATCACACCCCTCCTGTCCAAACGTCTGAGAGAGAGAAGGAGAGGAACAAGGAGGAGTCGCACTCGTAGCCATAGTTGCATGGTGAATGCAAGGGGAAATGGTGAAAAGTGGACTTACACAGGTGTTTATGTTGACTCCATCTATCATCTCACACACCTGGCAGTTGTCCCATCTGCAAAGGTAGAATCACACGGAATTTAGAGGATCACACTCCGTGCCTGCCAGCAACATGCAACTACAGCATACCAGGAAGTTGATACTTTTAGTTGCTTCCAGGTCATAAAACAGGACTTAGTGGAAGATTTCACACCAGCGGACATATTGGTGCCCAAACAAAATGGCAATGGTATTCAAACAAAACCACTCTAGTGATCTTAAGGCCCATTCTCACCAGGCCAGCTAGGTCAGACACTCATGTAGGGAAGAGAGAATGAGCCACAATGGTACCACAGCTCACACAGCATGTGTAGCATGAGCCTTATGTGGAGCATTTGGAGTGTGAAATGTCAACAGCAGCCAGAATGACACCTTCCGGGTCCAGGGGCCATGTGGGCATAGCATTTTGCCCATGACAGCATGCTAACCTTCCTGTGGTGATATTGTTTTCAGCATCTACAAGAGCTCTGGTGTCCAAGTCCATTCCAACACTTTCCTCTAGGGCTGCACAGTCTGACTGAGTATTCTGCACATTCTGTGAAAACAAATTGGAAATTAGGGGGGGGGGGGGGCTTGTTTTGTATCTTTAGCCACACGCCAACGCGACCATGATAGCACCAGTCCAGCTGCACCTCTGGTGATCCCTCAGTGTTAAGCTGAGCCTTGCCCTTATTTTCATTAGCTATGGAGCTCTAGGGCTCTGACTAGTGGGCCACTCTAGGAGGATAGAGACTCTACAGCCGTTAATGTCACTCACACTTCTTTCGGGGGGGTGTTGATCTATTCCAGTCACAAGAAAGCGGCTATGAAGTAACAAACATGTTTTGAGAGCCCCTAAACAAATATTCAGAAGGGCAGACTTCATACCAATGTCAGGGGGCGACAAGGTCTCCCTGTACCTTCTATTCTGAGCACTGAAGAGCCGACACACCTACCTGATGCTCCCCCACTGGAGCCACTTGGGTAGCACACAATGTGACCAGCTCACCACCGCCCTCTGCTGACTCTATCGCTGGCTCTGCTGGGTGTTCCTCCCTGAGAACACAAAAGAGTTAAGGGAAGCCCTGCCCTCTATACAGGCATGCATGCACCACGTACTATTTACATACATGACCTAACTGTGACAGCAGACTAAAACTGGGCATGTCTGTGATCGTGTGCTCATGTCTGATCCTTGCATAATAGTCTCTCATACCTGTGGCACAGCTGGCTGGACAAGCCCTGGCCCTCATAGCTGCTGATCTCCTGACCGATGGAGCTCTTCAGGTCCAGGAGGTGCTGTTGTACCGCAGCATGGATAGTCCTTTGTAAAATCCTGTGCAGAGAGCACCAGGACAGCTCGTCAGGATGGAGCTCACCTATCCCCAAACCCAACCCCCATTGGCGATGTTCCTGGGTTTCACTTACTCTGCAGATCCCGGCAGGATGCTGATGGGACTGATGTGCGAGCTGGGAAAGGGGGAGAGAAGCGCCAGTGTTAGCAGCAATGGTGGGGGGGGGGGGGGAGCATGTGCCCAAGATCAGCCCAGTAACTGACACGAAGTGAGGTCACATGACTCACCAGTCCCACATGCTTTATAATCTACCAGTGGTACATCGGAAATCCCCCTACTTAACGTTAGATAAGAAGTGAGCTTGGGGGCTCGCCACTGTTAGCGTGGTGTTAGGTAACTGCATGAACTGCAGTTGGCGACAGACCTTAATGTGTGACGTAAACCACACCAGGGAGGGTAACACTAGGGTGAGAGGTATACTATGAAGCTGTGGATGGGCTGGGTGCTGAAGCCTCTTGTCTCTGGTCCATTTTACCCAGCACTGCATCATCTGGCAAAACAAGGCACCGCTGGCCCAGTTCAAAAGCACCAAAACCTGTTCACAGCCTGCTCTCTTACACAGAAGCTCACTCATGTCTCAGCAGAACAGAGATACCCAGCATAGCCCATGGAAGACGAGCGTGACATTAAGCATTAAGATAAATGTGATATTAAATCATCTTCAGCCACTCATACATAGGAAACTTGGTGAAAGGCACATTACATACAGAGCTTAAAAGACACCCCTGCCTTTCTGGCAGGTTGATGATAAACTCATGTCGCTGGAGCTCTGCCGATGACCAGTGCCCACACTCTAATGAACATATCAGGCAGAACAGGCTGTGCTCTGCGCTGCGGACAGCTCATCGAGCTAACTGAGGGCACACACTGTAAGGTGGCAAAACCAGAGCCAGAGTGGGGCCCAGGTACTGGTTATACTCGCCAGGGGTCACAGGATCCGTTGTGGTTCCTGCACTCAAACCCTGTATAATAACAGTCAGCTGGCAGTTCAACCTGACCTTGACCTGGACCCAAACCTGTATCTGGACCAGGGTCAGCCCAGGTCCCCACCCAGACAGATGTCTCAGAGACATCCGTATAAGCCAATGTGTGATTAAAATGAACAGAAAATTAGTTTTAAATTGCTGTACAGTCCTGCTGTCATCCTATCGTTCTCATTAAATAAATGTGGGCAGCGCATCTCCTGGTAGTTTATTTAAACATGTAAGATGATAGCCGGCTGCACTGGGATAAGAGTGCCAGTCATATCTGGCTCCTTCTCCTTACAATTAACTATTGCATTACTGAGAGCAGACAGAGACAGGACAGTCTTACAGCCTATCAGGCTGGCCACAGCGCTCATCAGCAGTCAAATATACACCCATCAGCTAGGCAGTGAAAGCATGCCTCAGAATACCAAAAAAAACACACAAACTCTCACAGAAACCCGAGAGAATGACACACACAAACAAACACACACACACACACACACACACACACACAGCGTCCTGTCCTCATGGCTTTACCTGCACAGTAAAACTTCACAGGCCATGGTGATGAACCCTGCCACTCTGGGAGGCCTAGTTATCCGGACTGAGCGCTCTGCGGTGCCAGTGTCTGGACAAGCAGGTGTGAGGGTAGGGAGAGGCCACCCGGGTGCATGTTGTGAAGCCCCGTGTCTGCTGGCTCTGTGTGCTCTGCTCCACTCTCGCTTCTGCAAAGTGCTGCAGTGAACCGTCTGCACCACGGCTGAAATACAGGTCTGTCTGACGCAACTGCACAGGCGGCCAATGGCAGAGCTCTCGGGGTGGGCATCCTCAGAGTCCCACACCCCCTCCTTTCTCTATGCCCCTTCCACGTATACCATGCCAAAACCTTCATTTATGTAACGTGTGTGCCATTCACAGACGAGAGCAGCAGGCAGCTGTAACTCGATGCTAAATCCTGGCTGCTGGACAGACTCAGGGCAAACCTGCAGAGCCATTTCTGCAGCTTCAGAGGTGTCAGGCCATGTGGGACAAACACATGTCCAGGGAGGACATATTTATAAGAAGAGTCCTGGCCTTTCTCAGACTCTCCACCCATCCACAGATGCCTGTTTTGAACACTTCCACATCCATTTCACTTACATTAGAGATAAACCATGTTTTAAAGTTCTCGTTTTAAAAAGAAATTAGATATGTATTGTGCACTGTAGGTAAGGCCCATTATCAGAAAGCACTTATTCCAAAACCACATTATCTTATCAGCAATGGCGTAAAATCTGTCATGCCTGACAATATGTGATTTGACCTTGAGATCAGCACAGCTGACAAAGTGAACCAGGCAGACTACTTCAGAACAGTTGATGTAGATTACTGGCACTTCTAAATATAAGGCTGTTTACTCTGAAGGCCACAGGTGGCATGCAGAACTAATAGAGCCAACCGCATCCACGTGCAACAGTGCCTGCAAAATCAGACCAGTCTACGCTAACAAATATGCAGTAACTGACACAAACAGTCACACACAGACTCTTACACAAACACAAATCGGCAGGTGCCCCAACCCATCTGTCACGCATCTTATAATCTGCTGGCCCCACAGTGCCTCACCCAGGTCAGCAAGTCCTGGTCTGGGCTCCCAGCTGACGGCCAGTGTTGCACAAACAAGTCGCATGGCACATGACGCTATATTCAACAGCTGTTGATGGGTCAGTTGCAATGGGGTCTTATATTTAGGACTGGGGTTGGTGACGCCCCCACCAAACTCCTTTCTATCACATCACAACCCCCAGAAAAGCAAAATGGAGCTGGACCCTCCTTTGCAGCTACAAAAGCTGCCACTCTTCTGGGAAGGCTTACCACAAGATTTTTGAGTTTGTCTGTGTGAATGTTTGACGTGAAGGCCCGGATTGAAATCTCTGTTCTAATTCGTGTCAAAGGTGTTCAGTGGGATTGAAGTCACCCAACTCACCTAACCATGTCCTTACGGACCTTGCTTTATGCATTGGGGCACAGTCATGCTGGTACAGAAAACTGTTCCCACAAAGTTGGAAGCGTAGAATTGTCCAAAATATCTTGGAATGCTGAAATATTAAGAATTCCTTTTACTGGAACTAAGGGGCCCACCCCAACCCCTGAAAAACAACCCTCCTCCCTACTCCACCAAACTATACAGCTGGCACAATGCACTCAGGCAGGTAACATTCTCCTGGTATTTGCCAAAAGCCAGACTCGCCCATCAGACTGCCAGACAGAAGTGTGATTCATCACCCAACAGAACAGTGTCCAGTGATGGTGTGCCGACGCTTGGCATTGTGCTTGCTTATGTGAGGCTTGCATGCAGCTGCTCGGCCATGGAAGCCCATACCATGAAGCTCCTGGTGCACAGTTTCTGTGCTGGAGTTAATGCCAGAGGAAGTTGTGAACTCCGCAGTTACTGAGTCAACAGAGCTCTTGCGATTTTTATGCACTGTTACTTTGCATGGTCTGCCACTTCATGGCTGAGTTTCTGTTGTTCCGGAACGCTTCCACTTTGCAATACCACCATGATAATACCGTGAAATATCTACCAGGGGAGAAATTTCACAAACGGACTTACTGAAGAGGTGGCATCCTATGACGGCACCACGCATGAATTTACTGAGCTCTTCAGAATGACCCATTTTTTCACAAATGTTTGTAAACCTGACTGCATGGCAAGGTGCTTGATTTCATACACCCCTAAGGTAATTGTTCTGAATGAAACACCAGAATTCAATGATTAAGAAGCGTTTCCCAATACTTCTGTACATATAATGTACTTCAATGCACAAGTTCCTCACAGCAATATGAACTGAAGAGATTAATTGTTTCCTTTAATTACAACCCCAAAGTTGGGACGGTATGATAAATCAAAATCAAACTGAAAACAGTACTTTGTTAAATTATCTTTGACCTGTATTACATTGAAAATGTGTTGCAAGACCCAAAATTAGAATACGTGATTATTTTGAGAAAAACAATACAATTCATGAGGAACACATTAAAAAATGTGCTGTTGTATTGTTTTCAATGTAATACAGGTCAAAGATAATTGAACAAAGTACTGTTTTCAGTTTGATTTTAATTTAACATACCATCCCAACTTTTTCTGATTTGGAGTTGTACAACCCTAAGACAGAATATCAATATTTAAATTGTACTACTACAATATTGAATACAATTTAGTACAATATTAAAACAACAAATAATTATTATCATTAACATCAATAGCAGTAATTTTATCAGCACTAATGATTCCCCCTCCATTTTATCAAGTATGGGAGTTACTAAAAAGCTGTTTGGGAACAGACCGGAATAACCTGAGCAATAATACGTTCAAAGCTGAACATGAAAAAGATGAGAAAAGACAAAAATACACCAGATCGAACACACAGACACACACTCACTTTCGACCTCAGGGGTCTGAGCTGGCATTACCCAACATAACAGACCCACACCACTTCCCCGGTCCTACACCTCCAATTCCAGAAAGAGTTGAAATTAGCAAAAGCAATTCCAAAGTTTTACCATAAAAGCAACCAACACTCAGACACGGAGTCTGAGAAGAGTCTTACTGATACATAAAAACTCAAGACTATAAAAACAGAAGACGCATTTACCAACACTTATCATGGCAGGAGTCCAGGCAGGACAGGGCACATGGTTTTGGTACAGCTGGGTAGGATGCCGGTCCATCACAGAGTGCGCGAAAAATGTCCCCACAAGCTAAAATCGCATTGTGGAGACATTTGGTCCACTATATTACATATACCAATTACCCCAACTAAAAGACTTAGAACATCCAAAGGAAACCAGATATGGGAAGACTATGCACACACAAAGCAGAGAACCTTACAGGAGAACCAATAATGGCACCCACTTAGTCTAAGGGCTACACAGTGGCTCATTTTAAGATATATGAAACACCAAAGAAACTAAAGTCCCTCTCATTAGCAGTTTAAGAAACAATATAAGAAGTCAAAATGAACAAGTGGGGGACAGGATCTGCACGACTCATTCTCAATGTGATTTGCAGGTTTCATGTGGGTTTTTCTGAATGGAAAGTGGAAAATGGTAGAGGCTGGATTTCGGTTTCTTTTTACGTCTGCTGAAGGTTACTGTTGTAACACAAGCGTGTGAAGATGAAGTCAACATGCACCAGAGACTGGTCATCAGATTCACTCTGACATAGTTAACACCATTCAGACTGGCACCAAAAATGCCACCATGTCAGGATCATAAAATATAGCCAACTGTGGTCACCACCTCAATGATATCATGACAGCTCCATCTCTTCTGGGGGCTCAAGTCATTTCCTGCTCACAACGACAAAGACGGAAGGCCACTTTGACAAGGCCGCCACAGACAATATAGTTGCTCAGGAAACATCAAACCACAAACATCAGTGCATTTGCTTCATCAGCTGAGAACAAAGAGCATTAGCAACCCAACCCAGGTGCACAAGTCTGACCAATTTGTCAATTAGAGACTAATTTATTAAATCACCTTTAATTAATGGAGAAACATGTCACAGGGATGAACTATACAGTACTTACTAGTAACAGAAGCAGGGCAGTACTGCAGCCCATAAGCTACATAAGCGGCAGGCCACCACCATCTGGTTGTTACTTCTGTACCTCGACTTAAAAGCATATGCATTGAAAACAATGCAGGGTGATTATTTCACCCATGTAAAGCTGGACTGGGGTTACTGGATATCTCACAGTGCAACCCTAAAGCCCTGGAGTGCTTCTCTGTACTGGTCTTGAAGATCCTTGTGCATGACGTTGTTTTTTCCATTGCACCACTTAGTTAAGACTTAGTTACAAACTGGTCAGTTCTATCTGTTTTCGACTAGTCTGGGGTTAATAGAACGAAAAAGAACACATGCCCTGATTGCTATAAATGTGTAACAGCATATAGTGTGAATGTCCTTCACAAAGATGGGAGGAGGGTTAGTCAGTAAAGTTTACCTGGAGGATGGGCTGACTTGGGAGAGAAGGACCTCATCTGCCGGGAGGCTCTCCACACCATCTGGTGGTAGCTCTTCACATGGCTCCAGCTTGTCATCATCCAAGAGCTCGGTGATCTAGGGGGTGGGGAAGGATAAGGACTTTTTATTTACTACAACTAGCTCCTACTAATGAAGTTCTATGAAAACACATGTGAGGCAGACTGAATCTGTAACTTTGTGGTAAGAATTTCAGACCTTGAAAAAACCTGAACTTTTGCTATATGGGGTGAAGTCCTGAGGATCAAAAACATCAACAGCTACCATTTCCTCTTTGCAGGGTTTCTGGGAGCACTGTGCCTGCCGGTTGCAGGCCTGTAGTGCAATGGTTTAAAAGTCAGTCACATAGAGATGTTTCACAAGGTGTAAGCAGAGCCAGGTAGGCTCTAGTGAAGAAGCCTTTGCAAAACAGACATGATACCCAGGATAGGTTGGCCTAAACATCTGCTTACTGGCTCAGTAATGGGATTCTGTCTCTATGGCAACCCACTCTGATCACATCTGATTGGATCAAGGGATTCACCCCACACTACTTGTGTGTGGGTGTGTGGAACTAATATGGGCCATATGTCGCAAGACAGTCACATGTCTATTGTGAGGCTTGGAAGCCCTTTGAGAGATTGATCTGTTAACGTATGTCTGCATGGCTAGCTGACGACCAGCTTGCCCGGAATGGGATATGTCATGACTGTGGATCACACTGCTTCATGCTTATAGGCTACTACCGTTAAGCATTCACTGAGGCACTGTCCAGACACGAGAAATGTGATTATAAATTTGCAGTATTTAGAGAATAAATAGACAATATGGTCCCCGAAAAGTGCTTTAACAGTGTGTGCAGGCTGCTCTAGCCATATTGTAAAACAAAGTCAGCTACAATTCCTCAAGACACCTCAGAAAGACATGCAGTATGTTTCTGCCATCATCTCCTTGTAGAAGGCAAAGAAAATACACACAGCAATGAAACAAGGGGAAGGAGACCCTGCTGATTCTTTGCGACACTAAAGAAAATGCACAACTCTGGTAGTAAAATATAACAGTGTTTTCCACTAGGCACATGGCTGGAACAATCGCCTGACAGCGAAACACATGCTTATAGAAATGGCCTCAGTGTTCTCTGGACCATTATAAGAGACAAAGGGAAGTATTTTAGTTGCCGTTAACTTATTTTCTCCAGATCAAGTGACACTCCAGTGACTGCCAACCCCACCCCCGCCGCAATGCACCCAGTCCCACAGGACTGCATTTTTTGATCAAGCCAGAGTCTGAGCAGGCTTTTGTCTTCAGCTTGTGGAAACACTAGCCCAGTATTCACAGGGTGACCTTCTTTCATAAAGTGGACCCCACGCAAAGCACAAAGAGACGGGAATGCCATTGGTGCTAAGAACATCGGGGCTTGAAGGGATAAGGCTGGAACTGGATTGTTAATTTACCAAATTATTGGGTTTTGTTTGTTATTAGACCATTAGTGTTCAATGATTAGCCAGAACATGATATTGAGGTACCACCCAGGCAGATACCATAGTCTGAGCTGAAACTGAGACACAGAGACAGTAGAACACTCCTCTGCACCCTCAAGCTACGAATACAAACTGAGACCACCAGATTCATCCAACATCCTGTGAAGAGCATATCACTGAAAGCAATGTTCAGCAAACTGTTCTGAGATCAGATTGCATGCTCAGCTAGATCTTGCTGCAAGATTGGAGGGGAACTCCACCCAAAATTTAGCTAGTCCGTGCTGTTCAACTGCATTTCACACACACTTAGAATATAGCTCAACGTAAAACAAAAACATTTTGTTTTCCAACAATTCTCAAGTCTGGTTCTCACTGGGCTGAATCAGGTCCTAAGCGAATCAGAATGTTATGGACCCAAGTTGTCTCCAGGTGTCAGCTTTGGACTTGTGTGTGGCTTTTATAAAACTCTCCAAACGCTATTTGTATCCTTACATCTTAATGTGTGAGCGTGCTTACTAATCTATGCAGGCCGTTCAACTTGATCAGTGCCAGTCCACTAAGTTGCTTCAAAGGCTTTGAAGGACTTTATGCTGTGACTTTGTTATAAAAACTCAACTCTTTTCCTGGGATTTGACAAAAAAACTTTATAGTTTGTGTTCAGTCATGTTCTGGGAGGTTATCTAATAATTAGATCCCAAATTTTTTTAAAGGGATTTACTCAGAGATAAATAGAAAAAAGCACTTTTTGCATTCATAAAACATTAAAAGGCAAAACATAATGCCAGTCATTTTGCCAGGCAGTCAACATGGGGACAAATATGACCATTGCCTCATTTTCACCAACATGGAGGTAGTACACGGGCACATAAGGGAGTGTACAATACCAGGGCCATCAGTTAGTTATCATGGTACCCAAGTCACTGACCTCCTCTCTAAGCACACAAGACAATCCAAAGAGGAATAGAGAGAAACAGGGATAGCGCCCAGGGCAGGAGGGTCTTACTTGCTCATTGATGGAGCTATAGTCATTGGTGGTGGAAACATCATCCTCCTCAGAATCAAAGTAATCCTCCGGGCTTTCCAACAGCTCTGTCAGGACCCGGCTCACTGACTCCTGCTCCTTGAGGTCCTCCACATCCGTGTCCAGGCTACAAAGGAGAGATCAAGCAGGTCACCATCTTTTCCCACAATCCTACTCACTCACACCTGATACACACATGATGCACTTGTTTTCAGCATTCTCAAGTTGGAGCCCTGTCATCATCCAAGGAAAAACCTTTCTTATATTCCATTACTCTGGTGCTTCAAATATTGCTTCAGATATGAAAAGCACAAGTTTGCCTGAGAGAGAATTTAGTAGTCATGTCTATAAAAAGATGTTATACACAGGAGTCAGGTACATTTAACTGAGTTGCATGTATCCTCTGGACCCTTCACCAGTACATCAGAATCTCATTCAAACCAGACCATGGACCATAAAGACATGTTACACGGTGCCTAAAGCCAGACCACACACTCAGAGCTCCTCTTACTGAAACACATCAGGGCCGAAGACTGCTGCAAGGCCCGCGATGCTCCAGCTCTCCTCCTGGAGAGATGCCACACTGGACAGGAAACGACACAGGAAACGCAGCAAGCTATAGTTGACCTGAGGCAACTGCTGCAGGAAATACTTTATGTTCTTAGCCAGCTCCTCCTCATTGCTGTAACCTAAAGATGGACAGAAAATTAAGAAATAAAAAGCATGAGTAAAAAAATGGAGGAAGGACCGGTAACGATGTGTTCTGAAGGAAGATCCATAAGACAACAGGATTAGAGTGATAAATATGATGCTACAGAGAAAAGACAGCAGAGGTGTGACTGGTTGCAGTTTGTGACAAAGAGGTACACGCTGGTCTAGAAGACACAGAACCGCGACTGTACCCCTGACATCTCATCCAGTTATTTACCATAGCATCTCAGATCAGCCAGGTTATTGTGAAGCAGGCAAAGGGATATGGTACCAGCCCAGGGAAAAACCAATGGTGAACACTGGAACTCAAAGGGTAAGGGAGAACAGAAGGAAGACAACAGGAAGACGGGAAGGAGACAGGGAAAGTCTTAAAACAAGGGGGTAAGGGCAGGTAGGAGATGATTGAGCATTAAGGCCAGGGTAGGGCACCTTGGTACAGTTGCAGGATGTGGGCCTGCAGGTTGGCAGGGATTACAGGCTCTGGGAGCTCCTGCAAGAAGAGGCGCAGCAGGCTGACAGCCGAGGCCAGATCAGCCTCTTTCTCCAGGTCCACCTCCTCACCGCTGTCGTAGCGCTGCCGCAGCCACTCTACACGCTCTGCATTGCCATTCACCATGAACAGGCCCTCCAGGTCCAAGCCCCCTGGTGCACACACACACACGCACACACATACACACACACATGCACGCACGGACGCACGCACGCACGCATACGTGCACACACACACACACACAAACACACAAAAACACCTGTCACAAGCTTGCCAGTGAGGGGTCCTGAGGCACCTGAAGCAATGTTCCTCAGCTTCTACTCATGGGTCATATATGCTAGCATAGGGCAGCTACTCCTCCTGTTCCTTTCAGCCAAAACCTTTGGATACAAGTTTTTAATCCACCATACTCGGGAGCCTGAAAATCACCCACAAGTCAAACTTCAGAAGGAACCCTCCAAGTTTGCTTTAGCTCCCTGTGAGATACAAACACCAAAGCATGTCCTTGCGCAGGAAGCTGTACTGGCTTCTCTCTCATTCTATTTAAACTGATTTCATTTTCCAGCAGCTTCTCTCACCTACTCTCTATTACACTGAGATGTTCCACCATGACAGGTTGGGTGAGAGTAAGTTTGGAGTGAAATATATCAGCATGCATCAGAATGCTGCCCACACCCACCAGGTTTCTAGTGAGATCATTGCTATGGCATCCTGTTTGTACAAAGAGATTAAAGAAAGCACAGAATGCGGGACTGTGCAACACAGGGGAGCACTGCATGTGGTGGGGGACCAAGAGGAGCAGGAATCACATTACATAACATTTGAAATAGGCCTAATTTCCCACGATGCCATATAAAGTCAAGTCAAGCTAAAAAACAAGAGACTTTCTGTAAAACACAGCAGGTCAAGCTGACACAATCAGAATGGAGCAAGCCTCAGTGTGTGTCAGCCTAAGTAAACTGAACCAAAGCAAACACTGAAGCATATCCTTTTTTCCTACAGATGGATATCAAGTCCAAAAAGATCAGGGTGTGTTATGATGTAGGAAACATATCTTTCATCAGCTGGGCATTTTGAAGCGGGCTTATCAAGCCATCATGTGACATTTTCATGATTTTGGGGGAAAAATGTGGGGGGCAAAATAGTCATGAGGTTCCTAGTATATAAAACCTGCGCAGTAATTCTGAAGAAGGGTAGAAACCGGCAGGTACTGAAGCTCCCCATCCAGCTCATATGTTGCTGGCAGCAGCCTGCAGGGCCCAGGGGGGGCCCACATAAGATTCCCCAGCTCCCCTATCTCACGTCTGCTTTTGTGATTTTCTTTGTCCTTTTGGTACATTTCAACAAAAAGTCAAGTGCTACATCCTGCTTGTCTGATTGTTGAGTAACCAGGAGAAAGGTTGCCACTGTGCCAGGCTACTGAATAACTCAAACTCTGGACATGCATCTCATGGCAACTTCAGCCTTTACACCGCCATCACTCACCATGCTCCTCAATGTACTCCACAATGTGCTTCACCAGCAAGGGAACCTCCTGTCCAGGCTGCCCGCTCCGGCGCACCTCCTCCAGAGGGATCCCAAAGACCCTGGCTGTGCTAAGAGAGTCACCGAGGGCAGGGGAGAAGCTCTTCCTCATCGCTTCCACAGCCCAGCTGCTTCCACTCGTTCTGAATAGAAGGGGTACGGGGTTCCAAAAGACATAGCATAAAAAAAAGAGAGGCGAGTAAATGCACTTGTTCTGGGACTAATTCTCACTTATTTATCCTTAATACTACCGCTACCCAAAGTCACCAGTACAGCAGTCTAGATAAGGAGGTCCAATAAAAAAAAAAACAAAACAAGAATGACATCTGACAGAAAAAGTAATTTTAAGGGGAGAGTTCAGATGCAAGCTGGTTACATGTATGAGATATATGAGTTAATGGTATAGCATATTTTTGGACTGCAGGGGGAAACTGGAGTACCTGTAGAAAACCCCACAAAAACACAGAGAGAACATGCAACGTCTACACACATGGAACCCTGGCAGGGACTTGAACCTTGGTCCTAGGGGTTTTAGGCGATAGTGCTAACCACTGCATCACCGTGTCACCCCCATGGTGAACACCGAAAAGACCACAACTCGGAATAGCCTTTTATCAAAACAAGTCAAACACATACAGCTCATCCGTCAGAGCAGCATTCCTGTCTCCACATAATTAACACTGTACAGCAAATGCTGCACTCATATATGATCAGCAAAATAGTATACAGATTAAAAGTCACTTGATAACTCACCTTTGAGTACGTAAACACCCAAAAGTTGGCCTTATCTCCTGCTCCGCCCACTTGCAGTGAATAGAAGGGTCATCTATGGCTGCTTCAGGTTGTGGCAAAAGATAAGCCTGTAGTTCCTCATTGACGGACTGCAAATCCTCTTCAGGACTTCAGTGGTGAAGCTGGGGAAAAAGCAACAATCATCATAAAGGTAAGTGTTCAGATTTCTTTACACTCAATGATTTTATTATCAATGCATTTATATTTAAACAACAAATGTCTGCTCAAAAACTTTTGCCATATAAAATATATCATTAAAAGGACATTTTGTGCACTAAATACTCATTAAAAATCAAAGCTCAAAATGAACCGTGCATTACTTTAACAGACACGCATGGCACAGCACTACAAATAAAGCAAGCAGATGAAAGAGCTTCAGTAAACGTTAAATCCATCACGTCTGCAACAGCTGTCATGTGGGACACACTCGTAATTAGATAAGCTTTTATCTGCTGCAAAGTCAACAGCAATTCAGGGGTAGCAGCTCGCAAGAATGCCATGATGCATCATATCCTCCAGCTATGATATCACAGCCCCTCAGGCTGGTCCAATAAAGACAATTTCACATCCCCACCTCAAGGTGCCATGAGAGGGATAACACAAAATATAAGATACACACATAATATAAATAACGAGGGTGGCTGCAATTAGTCGATGTAGTCTATGACATCAACGTGGAAAATGCGTCAGCATCAATATTTGAAATCACGCGGTTTTTAGTTTTTTTTGTGATTTTAATTAAATATCTTTTTGATTTTTGAAACACTTCAGTTCATTATAACAAATGCTTTCCTACAATATAACTATGCAATCACAGAAGTAGTTCAAATTGTCACAAAACAAAAAGGGGGTTTGTATATGATGCACGGTTTCGATGACATACCACAGTGGCACTAGCACTATTCATCTATTCATGAGCACATGAAGAGAAAACACACAGGGAGGTGTTCCACGAATCAGGATTTCTCAGTTAGTGGAGTTAAGTTAGAAGTCATTATTGTCCAATAGGATTTCTCCTTACCTAAACCCTTATTGGACAATCATGACTTCTAGCATTAGTTAACTAAGAAATCCTACTTTGTGGACCACTAGAACAGGCAGAACTACCTTAAGTGTAGTCTATTTATGTTTTTAAAGTACCATTAATATGGAGAGCTTTCTAATACGTTTTATCTTTGTATCTGCTAAATACAGTCATTATTAAAGCCAATAATTTGTTTGCCTTCTACCTTGGCACTTCCATCAAATAAGTGTTTGGAAAAATGACTAGGCTAGAATCTTTTCTGTGTTGATTGATGGTTTTGGTGTGTGTGTATGTTCAGTAGAGCGGTCCTTAAAAATCTGAAAATGGCAGTTATCACGCCCTAATTTTGTTATCTTATACAAGGAATAAGAAAAAAATTCAGGAATTTTCCGATGATTTTCCAAACATGTTTAGAGGTTGCTCAAGCAGCTCAAATGGCTAATGCCTAGTTTAGTCATCCACATTCAGTAATACTTGTTAACCTCTAGGGTCATTCATTTGATTGTTAGCAAAAATGTGCTAAGCATCTTATTTTTCTCAGTTTAGCATCAAGGGTGCTCTCTACCATATTTTTCTACACAATTTCTTGATTGCAATAACTGTAAGTAATTGCTATTTAAAAAAATTCAGGTACCAACCATGCAATAAGAACTTTTTAAGATAATGCCTTTTGTTGCTCATAACTTTTGTCACAAATTTAAGCTTCACATATTTTCAATTTTTTACATGCTGTTTCATTTGGTCAAACTTTATGATTCTTGACGTTTTAATGACCTTTGAAGCTAAACTGCAAAGAATACGATGTTTAGCACATTTTTGCTAACAAATGAATGACCCAACAGATTAGTTAGTATTACCGACGGTGGATGACTAAACAAGGCTTTAGCCATTCAAGCTGCTTCAGTCACCTTTAAACATCAATAAAACTGAAAAATTGCTAGGAATATTTTCTTACAATGCATCACAAGATAAAAGGAGGAGTTCAGGAAAAACTGCCATTTTAAAAGTTAACTCATAGCTGGGGACCTCACTAGTGTTGAGGTGGTTAGGACCAGTGTTACTATCATAAACTAAAACTGAAACAGAAAACAGAAACTACATTTAAAAAAAAGTATTTGTGAGCTGAAATAAAAATAAAAACTTTACAAAAAAACAATAAAAGTGCCGGGTATTAAACTGCAAAAAGTATCTTTTCACCTAGTTTAACCGCAATATCTCCTCTTTAAAAGACATTGTGACTGCTGAGCTGTCCCTTTCTTCACTACAACTTCAGTACTTATTGCTTCCATTGTACCACAAAACAGTCCCATGTGGCGTGCACAGCTAACTGAATTTAATAAGCATAAGAATACGCCGAATTTATACAGATTACTAATTTCTGAGCATCAGAATACACCTTTCATTAATATTTTAGGTGTATTACTAATATGCTTACCCAATTGTGGGTGTACGTAATGCCCATATAGAGCCAAAAAGCTGGCATCCATTATCTAATGAAATAGCATACAATTTGTTGTTGTCAAAATAAGAAATGAAAGTCAATTTTTTCTGGAGAAAAATTAATCAGTTAGATTAATCGGCCAATTGGTGAAATAGTTGATAGATTAATTGATAGAAAAATTGGCGTCCAGTGGCAGCCATATGAATAATGCTTCACTCCTGGCCTCCCCTTGGGGAGGGGCATTAGGGTTATAAATAAATTTTCTTTCGCATATATTTCCACATTCTTGCAGAGCTTCTAAACAGAGATGCTTTGCCTTCTTTCCTCACCCACACAAAAAAAGATCACTCAGTCCTCCAAAGTGTGCTTCAGACATTAGATCCAGCTGGCTGAAAACCTTGCCGCTTGTGCCGAGGGGTGAATAAATGACAGGCCTTTTGCAGTATTAATCCTGTGTGCCCTTTCCAACTACAATGCTAGCTTTGTTTCTAGCAGGCTGGGCGATGACATGTTTTCTAGAGATGAGATGCCCGTTTTCCAAGCACCCTACCAAGTGCCATTTAGCTCTTTTGCGGCTGCTCAGATCAGGAGTGTCTGCAAACTGGCCCTCACCAGCATGCTCTGTGAAAATATCTCCCCCCCGCCCCGCCACAGAATTATGCAAGCTTGGCATTCAATCTGGCTTTTGTGCAATCTTTCCTAATGGCACACATTCTCTGCATTCCAAATACATGGTTCCCCCAGTTTATGATGGTGGCTATGAGACCAGAGCAGGTGACACAGCGCCCACTAGGGAGGGCAGATGCCATAAGTGTTGTGATATGCTGTGCTGTACACCTAATGACCCCTTGACGTGTACAGTCAAGTTCTCTCTCACAGCAGTGGATTCAGAGAGGACCAGGAGACCAAATAAAACAGACAGGTGCCCATGCCACCACCTGTGGCAGCAGAACATTCCAGGCAAGCCACTGTTTTCAGATCATGGTGGCCTCGTTTGTGTGGCCTGAAGTATACAGTTTCTTGTGCTCTAAAGAACAAATGAGCCCTTGCAAGTAGGCAATCGTGTTTCAGCTTCAGCCACAAAAACACATTTACAGCAATTTAGAGAACTATCACAGATGCACCCATCACAGATATCCCATGCTAATATTCTATTCTCATTCAGATGCTGCTTTCTGGAGCATATATCTAGCCATTCTACTGAGCATGATCAAACTGATTTCTTCTCTTGTGACTCCCATAGAGCCCACTTAAAATGTCCCTAACTGGGTCTAAAGGTGACATTACCTCTTAAAAGAACTCTTTGTGAGGTTTCTTAATACCCACTGGGTCACTTTTCACTTCAGGTCTGCCCAAGCCGTGATTCAGGCTGGGGGGGGGGCGGGGCAAAAAATACTGCATCTCTGAATTTGTTTCAGTTAACATGTAACAGGTGTTCTCTTTCCCTTGACTTGAAAAGGTAACAGAACATACTACTTCACCAAAGCATACATTTATACAAAGTACACAGATTTAATAAGAGATAAGACTCTAAGTAAGTCTGCCCTTAAAAAGAATACTCTACTATAAAGATAATCAGCTACTTTTCAATGGCAGTTCACTACAACACATTTAGAGCTGTTTATTACTCAATAAATGTGAAGTGCTTTGAATACTTTGTGGGTCAAGTAACAAAAGAAACTAGGTATCCAAATTCTATTCAGATGCAAATAGTCTTCATTCCTAATTTGCAATGATTAATGTGCTATTTTTAGCAACAGTTTTTGAACAATTAAATTATAAAAACTGAATTTAATCTAATTTAGACTCACTGTCATTGTACTGCATTGGTGATGAGTGGTATTACTGAATATCAACAGAACAATGTGAAGTAAAAAGAAAAAAAACGAGATATGTTCGGATGTAAGGCTTAACATGCTACAAGCAATTTATAGCATGTGTACCATTCTAACCACGAAATGTGCCTGCAGTTGCAGACTGGAGAATAAGTAGAGAGAAACCGTGCTGTATAGATGACAAACTGCAGCCCCATAGTGGGAACTGAAATGTATGGTAAGAACTTTTTTAAAAATTACTTCACTGTTACACACTTCAATTTTTAATAATATAATGTAAACATCATCAATCAAGTAAGTTGGGACCAAACAAACCACAAATTACTGAAAAACTACAATTGTGCCTCATGTAAAAATGAATAATACATGGTTAAACTTCAATTACCAGATATTTCTATTACTAGAAATATCTCAAACTTAGTTTAGTTAGCTAAATCCTTAATGAGTCAAGAAATTAACTCATTCTGACATTTAGTAGAGATACCAGAATATATAATTTTTATTTAAAAAAAAAAGATCATAGTTCAGAACAAATCAAGTTTATACAGTTAAAATTTTCAAGTAAATTTTGTTAAATTTAAATGCCAAAAAACCTTAACCGTTTACAAATGCAGGGACAGGAAGTAAAGGCTCCAGACCTAAACTTCTGGCCTTAATACAGAGTAAGGTTTAAATAATCAACAATAGCATGTTCCCGATCTAATCAAATGAATGACATTTAAATAAGAAAAACCACCTGACCATTTCAGATTTGCCTAAAAAAATCTAGGGGGAAGATATACTTCTTAATAGGAAAAGTACCAAATTTCAAGTCTCTCCTGTCATTCATTTTCACAAAATAAGTTTAAGGGACAGGATCGAGGTGTTTTTAGACCTTTTTCTAACATCATGTAGTGAGGGGCAATTTTAAAACTGCAATATATAGAAAAATACTTGAGTTGGGTACTTCAAGTTGTATAGGGTAAATATATAGTACTATGATTATGAATATGGACTTTCAGGAGTGTAGTTCAAGTTTAAACATAGAATGCCGGGTAATTGAATTAAAAAAAACACTTGTAAAAACTAGTTTTTCAAAATATAGGGCTTAAAGTGCCAGTTCACACCAAAACTGAAAAAGATTTATCTGGGTTTTGGTTCTAGCTATTCATATAGGTTAGTCTGCTGGGAGCTGCCTAGTTTTGAAGATATCGGCCAAAGAAATCAATCTTCTTTCGAATATAATGGGAGTGAGTGGCATCCTTTCTGTGGTGTTTAAAGTCCTAAAAAATACATGTGAAAAATTCTGCAGTAATGTCTCTTACCAGAAATCTTGACCTGGTTACCGAAGATAATTCACATCCACATATTTGGTAAATATGGTACATAGTGCCATACCTGGGGAACATGGCATTGAAGTTGAAAATGATTTTTTTTTCTTCTTCAAATTTTAACATCTCTGAAACCATTAATCTGATTTGGATTGTTTATGACAATACAGGCAGTCCCTGGGATAAGAATGCTGGACCTACAGACACCTTGTACTTATGAATGGACTGCTATAAAGGCTGTCGCATAAAAAATTTAGGTTAAAGACAATGGTTTGTAATAACAAACACACGCACTACTTTGTGACAATCGAGACTTCAGCAGTTTGTCAGCAGTTCGTACAGTACCATATTTTGTTATATTATAACTGTATTATTATTATTATTATTATGTACTGCATTATTATTTTTCCAACTTGCCTAGAAAATTTGACTTAAAGACAGGCTTTGGGAACGGATCTCATTTGTAAAGTAGGGGATACTCGCATATTGTATATGTGAAGCTGTATATAAAATATTACTCCCCAGCCTTTAAAATTGAGGCCGCAGAGCTGATGGTTTGTTTTTTTTTTTGGGGGGGGGGGGGGATTCAAACACTCAGCACTCTTTGTTAACCCTGAGCTACACTCCTGAAATTCCAGATTCAAAGAACCATATACTTACCTTATAAAATTAGAAGAACCATGGTCAACAATTGCAGTTTTTAAATAGCCTCTCAATACACAATGCTAGAAAATGGCTTGAACACATCCCAACTGCCATCCCTTAGTTTCCTTAAAAAAAAATTGAGAGTAGGGAAATTGTGTACTTTTCCTAATAAGGAATATATCTTCCCCCTGGGTTTTCTAAGGCAAATCTGTCAAGGGAGGAAGTTTTTCTTAAATCAGATGAACCGAGATGGAATGACCCTTGTAGAGCCCAAGAGCGTGCCCAAAAAAACCCCCCAAAATCCTGGAAAAAGCAAAACAGACGCTTGTCTATGGGGGAGCAGATATATGGAAATGAGCATGGTGCTGTTCAAACTGGAGCTCTGGCCTGCCAGGGCTGCTGCACTAAGAATGCCTGTGTGCAAGACCATCGCTACGAAGAACAGGCAAGAGGGGAAAATCATCTGAAGGATACCCAACTCCAGCTGGTAACAGGACCTGATCAGCATGTTTAGAAGGACAAGATGCCTTCTCTAAAACATCCCTCCACAGTAAGTGAATAGGATCTACCTCCATACTGTGGGTGGGAGGGGGGTCATGGAGGGTTAACTGTTCCAAGAAGCTGTTCTTCCAACAACTGTGCTCTTGGAACTCACTAAAAGTTTGGACTGATTCCAACACCAGTGTCATGGCTCAGTCCATCCTTTGAGATGCAGTGGCCTTAGCAACCCCCCCAAAATTATCCAACCTGCTCAATTTCACCCAGCCTGCTAACTTTAAAAAACAAAAGCAACCATATCTGTCACATACACTCCCATGCAGTGTGTGACTGGGTGTCTTGAATCCTTCAGCATTTTCCTTGATCTGGTTTCCACCCTATAAGCTAAACTGCTAACCCAGACATGCCTAGCTTTCTTTTTAATTCACATCACAAATACTGATATCTAAGATTATAATAATAAAATACTAAGTATATCATACAGCGCCTCCCTCACTTTCATTTGATAAATTAACATGATTTATCTCTCTCTGCTATCCAAAGATGCTTCTCAGAAACAAACCAATATATTTGTTTACATTTAATAAGCCAAATAAATAAGTATTTATGTAAATATTTTCCTGGAAAAGAAAATGGAAAAGTTCCCACAACACAGCAGAGAGCCTTAACAATACTTTATTCTATTTATGGAAGCATGCCCTTCACAAGTCATGTTTTTTTTAAAGAATACATTTTTTGTGACCTTGTTTTGAATTCAGTCTTCCATGCTAAGCCTGGGAGAGGGGACTCAGTTTCTATGTTTCCTAACATTGTCGCTGGAAGCATTTCATAGTACACCACAAGGTCAGTAGAACATCTATGATATGAGACCTGTATGAAGGATTTACTAATGCTTAAAAAAACCCATCTACTATCAGTGCCGCCTGAGGCTAAAGAACACAAAAATTGTTACATACTGATCACCTGTGTCTGACAAACAAGGATTACAGACCACTTCCTCAGATGTTAAATGTGTTTCACATTCTGTATTTCTTTTTTATTAAATTTCTTGCCTATTTTAAAATTTCAATGACACAAACGCTCCAAAAATGGTACAACTACAACAAACCCAAAATGCCACCAAAAGGATACTGTGATAACATCTGATATGAGGAAAGAAGGAATATGCATAGACCTAAACAGCATGTGCAAGCAAAAAGCACAGTGACCTTGAGTTTCATATTCTGCCACACAACCAGCGATGCCTGCAAATGACACAATGACACATGCATAGCTAGTCAGAGCAATAAAAGCAATAAATATTACGGTACACCCAAAATACTACTTGAAGTACAGAGGGTTTGCCAGACATTATTTCAAAGCAAAAATGGGGGTCATCCCTGCTTCTTTAACCAAAGGACATATGAATTATTGCTGAGCAGAGCAACAGACCACCACAACGGTATAACTGCAGACTGCCCACAATAATCAAACCACCACTGCAAGCCTGTCATGTAATCCTTACTTTCATGTAAAATGTTCCTTGAAACACAAAAACCAGTTATCGAACTTCACTAGCAAAATATTTTTAAAGGTCTTTCTTCATTATATACAAACTTTATGTAAATATATAATACAGGTCAAAAGAAATTGAAATCTAAGTGAAGATAAATGTACTGGCACAAGGAGATATATTTACTATAAGAAATATGAAAGAAATTAGATGTTAATGCCAGAGCTCTGCAGTCTATTAATAGTAGCATACTGCTTGGCACAAGGACCTACACCTTTGCCCTAGATGTAAGTACTGTGCAGAGACTTCTTTTATACAGGCACTACGTCAAACATATCACTTGTCATCCTGGGCTACAATGTTTCAGGTGTGTCCTAACATAAAGAGTTGTTTACTCTGGCAGCTTGACATGCCCCATCTTATGTGACTTTGGATAAAAGAGAAATACAACAGGTGCTTAAAAAGACAATTTATACACAATTATTCTTTTATAAATATACATACATAGATCTACGTATCTCCAGATAACTTCTTGAGGGTGGCAGTCACAGAGACATTCCAAAAATATTTTTCTAATACCAATTTAAGTTAATACTAAACAGTCACATTTCATTTACTTACCGTTAATACCTAACCACAAATGAAGCTTTAAATACATAAAATTCAAGTAACATTAAGGAAGTTAAGGAAGAAGACCGGTATTTTTTTTAAATGTCACTCTATACATATAACTGCATTGAAGAAAGTGGTTAGGACGGCAGGTAGAAGAATCATCATGGGACTTTGAATTCATGCTGTATTTAACCTCGTTGAAATGGGACCGACCCCAAGATTCTGCGCGCTGTGATGAATTTAAGGTCACATCTCAAATGCCCAGGTTATCAAGCATGGTGACGACCCGGCAGGCTATTAAAACTTCACCACTAATATAACTGATATTGATATTAAGACCAGTACCGTCAATGTGAATCTTCATGTTTTATTGCACACCGCAACTCTGACCAAGAAAACTGAACCGAAGACGGACTGCTGGATGGATGGATAGATGGAAGAAACTGACATCCACAGGTCCCAAGCGGACCCAACCAACCATATTTTTAAAAAAAATTAACCAACCTAATTTCTGTATGGAGACATTTATGCTGGATTCGCTAAGTCATGTATGGGTTTCGGTTTCGTCTCCACAACAATCACTGTCATAAAAAACCGGAATTGGGGCGACTCGCCCAGCACAGGGTTAGCTAGCTTGCTAACTACCAACACGTTAGCGCTAACTAACGTTGCCGTGGCCGATGAAATACAGGTAAACCTCTTCTCGCACACACACAACACGTTTAAGCGATTTAAGCGCGATGAAGAGACAAAACATCGCAGCGCTCCGACTGGCGTTGCCGGGGCGAGGCGACGCACCTACCAGGTCAAACCCAGGCGCCGGCGATGCGAGGGATAAACAGCGTCGTGTTTTTTCTCAGCTAAGGTGATGTCGGGCAGCTTGTTATAACAAGACGGCGGCCAAAGGCGACATCACTCCCCGTTTAATGATGGAAACTGCTCGTCGGTCCTTCCTCAGACAAACTGGAAACCCTCCTTCGTTGAGCTAACAGCTAACGATGGTTCGCCGTGAAGAAAGCGCTCACGCCCACTACGAGGATCGACTGTCTGACTTGTGTCCCGCCTCCTCCCCCTCCTCAGTCTCGCCGAGTCCGCGACCCGGGAAACTTCGCCCGTCGCCCGCGCAGCTATACACTGCCGCCGGCCACTTTGGCCATCTTCGGTGATTTTTACACAGGTTTTATTGACATATTTCATTGTAAGTGCGTCCCGGTAAGGGTTCGTTTATCAAATTTCTGTCGCTTGGATACTGTGTCGTATGGGAACAGGATAAAGCCCGCTAAAGCCGGCGTCTCGCGGATTTCCAGAACATTCTCTAAGTGGGAGCTCGAGTAGTGTCAGTGCAGCTCGAGTAGTGTCAGTGCAGCTCGAGTAGTGTCAGTGCAGCTCGAGACGAACGTTTATTGGTTAAGCGGGATCTTGTACTACGCGAGACGAACACGAAACAGTAAATTTCACCATTCCCACTACATAATAAACACCACGTATGATTTTAATACATTTAAACTCACGCCTGAAAAAAATTAACGCCTCAGCCTCTTATCACTCAAAGTGAACGGCATTACGTTTCTATAATGTGAATGAAATTAACAACATAACATTTTAGGCTTACCTAACTGAATATCTTAATAATTATTCCGTTACAGAGTAAATGAATGTGAAAATGTAGCACGGTAGAAGCTTTTTATTAAAGACCTTATTTCGTCCGTATGGGCTCATTTTATAATTTTCCACCATCTCACTTTATGTTAAAATGCTGCTGCACTGTACATTTAAATTGAATATATGCAATAGTGGGGTAGACGTAGCGAAAAAAATCACTGGTTCCGTATGGACGTTCTGCAGTTCAGGAAAACCTTATGAGAAAATCCGCTTAATATAAGTGCACCTGTCAGTTTGATCACTACTAAGCACTGGACCGGACCCTCTGACACAGCAGCCCGGATTAATGAAACACCTGCTCCGATAATAAGACAAGTAGCACGCCTGCCTCGGGTTTATTGCCGCTGCGCAAAAAACCTTTGTACAATATAACCAGCAAAGGCTGTCGGCTCAAACAGTACATCAAACTATCGAGGTCCAGCAAAGCATTTTAAACTCTTTTACCTAAACCACACCGTTCTTAAACTGTTTATATTTGCGAGGCCCGGCATGACTTTCTGTGTTGTTTTCAGGAGTGGCGGCGCTGTTATATGCAATCTGCAAGTAAAAGCAAACCTTGCGACAATGTGATTAAAAAAAACGAGAAATATATGATAACCGCTTTTCTGGTGATCAAATTAAGATTTTTAGACACGACACGGATATTCTCTGGCTGTTGTGGTCTTCAACAAGGCGCATATTCTGAACCATTCCATTTATAACTGTTATGAGGCGTTTAAGACCATAATACATAGGTGGATGTCAAACAACAACGCTATAGTAATCTATACCAGCGTTGCTTCAGGAAAAGTCTCCGGATCCTCAACCGGAGGACAGCACAAAACAGAAACAACCATGGACCACTCAAAGAAAGGTCACGAACGCCACCTACTGTTCATACCCATGCATTACCACATAGTGCGAAGTGCAATAATTTAGCGGTTTTCATCAGACAAGGGGTTAATAATCATAATGCATCGTTATTCGGGATATTGTGCGAATTACATTATACTCACTAGATACCACAGACGTGACTACAATTCCAACACGTACGTAATATATTATTTAACTTACATTCCCAGAAAGTTATGCAGTATTTGCGGTTTATCTATATGCGAAATGGACATATGCATCTGAAAGGACAAGCAGTAATGCAACACTGCCAGTCTAACACTTGAATGGACAGATATCGGCATAATGCATATCATATAAACACTGTGGTGATTAATTAATGCATCTGCTGGGTGTACGCATCGCAATAAATCTGACTGCGGCAGCTGACGTTTTTAGAGAGATAAAACACCGGACCTGCCTAATACTCCACCCTACACCACAAAAATTTGGCAACGCTGATGGTCGGCGTTTTACGCATGCGCACACTTACCTGCCCTTCCAAAAGCAGCTAGATTGAGACAAGATGTCGGATACAACGACGATCTTGCGTTATAATATTTGTGGTGAGATGAACTAGTTTATTTTCTTTATCAAAGCTAGTGTTGTTCGCTTCTCACGGTATCTGGTAGAGTGCACTTCCGAGTACGAGCAGCACCATACGATGTCAATCCTGAAAAGACTAGGCCCGTAGCTCCGCCCCCAGGCCGATAACGGACTGCTGACAACACGGCATCCTCCAGCCTGAGCTTGCTGATTGGTCTCTATGTCGCTAACTCCACTGATCGGACCGCTCATTGGACGAGTTCGCGTAACAGGGCGGAGGCGTCGCTAACCGTTGAGCAGCACGCATATGTCATTTGGAGTACAGAGAGATCCATCGGGTTGCGGTAACATGGCGGTGGTTTGGCAAATTGCACGAGGCTGGCAGTCAAATGATAAAAAAATCATTTATGTGTTGCTTGTTGGGAGTTGAATAGGAATAGGCCTAGGTTAATTTCTCTCCATTCATTCATCCATCTTCAAACTGCTTATCCAGTGCAAAGTCTTAGTGAGTACAGGGAATGAGGCACTCTGGAGAGGACATCAGATGCATAATAACACACCATCCATCTATTCCACCTCCATCTACAGCCTATTCTGGTTAAGGTAGGAGGGTAGGTGGCAGCATGGGCTACACCATGGACACAATGGCAGTCTCACATTCATATTTGTTTTGAGACACCAATTAGCCAAACAGCATGTCTTTAAGTTGCATGATAACAGAGAGAATATGCAAACATCCACACAGATGTGTGAGGTAACAGTGCTGCTCACTTGCAAATCACAAAATGATTAACAGCATTGTGAGAGTAAAATCCAAAGCCTTATCATTTCAAACTTATTTTATTGCTTGGTAATTACACACTCTCCTTGGAATGTCTTAAAAACATGTTGGATGATAAATTCCAACGAAAAAGTCTGACGTGAATGTTATTGAACATTTAAATAGCAAAATGATAACTGCAATACACTAAGATATATTAAATGAATTTTATCTGTACCATTTGATATTTATTTACAATATGCTCATTTATACATTTGTATATATAAGATATAAAACAAGTGAAATGCACAGGTTTAGCAAAGAAAAGTATTAGATTTACAAACCTTCAGTTTGGTGGAAAATGCTAGTGGCAGCAAACCAAAGACAGGTGGCAGTAAACACTTAAAATATCCTCCCTAAGAAATAAAGGTCTTTGCATGGATGGACACTTGTCCACTTGAAACAGATGGGGTAAATCTGAGGATGAATTGACTAATCCCATTGTAAAACCTCACCAATCCCTAACACCCAGATGATATTAAAGACACTGTTCAGTATCTCTGGGGAACTGCCAATTACAGCATGACTGCAATGTTCACCTAAGTCCACATTCAGGGTTCTCATTAAATGCTGTCACTGATATGAAAGCTAAGACTTTGCCTTGAACTCACAAACCTGACAATGTATTTTACATAAAATGCTAAATAAACTGGGAACCCTTAAACCAGGAAAAGCATAGTTAAAATTCAGGCACCCCCCCCCCCCTTGATTGATATAGATCATACAATGTAGAATATAGCCATAATAATTGTGTACTTAAAAAAATGTTTTCATCTATATTTTGAGCTTAGTAAAAAGATGGTGAAAGCCTTCATTTTTCCTCTTCTGGTGCTGCCCTCCTCCCATTTTACTATTTTGGGGGGGGGGGG